>CM062291.1:314151422-314708418 GCA_031216915.1 Pictodentalium vernedei
TCATCTCCACTTAAAATTCTGTTAAGTTCTTTTTCTGTTAAGATTCCACTCTCAAATGAGGTGCTTGGAACTGGTGGCTCGGTGATGAATGGCATCTGTTCTTCATTAACGTTTATAGCTCTCCTTAAAGTGCCTATTCTGGGGTTTCTTCTTCTTCTCGGTTCCATGGCTCAAGATGTAATGTCGACAGTGGATAAAATGTTTCACTAATATATCATTTTGATAAAGATTGGGCGTGAATGACAGTTGTCATGGAGACACCTCGGCAACGATGAAGTAAATAAAATAGAAAATATTGTCCACACGCGGGTAATGGACCTTGAAGACGAATCGGGTTAAACTGCCATTTGTATGCATGTTTGTTTAAAACCGTTTGAAAGTCTGATGTTGAGGTGTTTGTCCGTATGAATTGAAGTATTCTAAAGATCTGTGTCCGATGTAAAAAGCCACCCAGTGTTCTCCTTCTCTGTAACTTGGGTGTATATTAGCTATAAACACCACCGTTCTCCTGGTAGGTAATCTTCTCGGTAAGCGATTCCTGGAAAAACGCCCAAATTAAATTGTTTGAGATATTGGTCAGAGTTCATAATACGCTCCAGTTGAATAGTATTCATGTGGAATAGTCAAATATCACGTTTCTGTGTTTGTCGATTTCTATTATGTTTTGAAATTCTGCATATACTAGAACGTTGGTTGTTATGGGTAGGGCGTCTTCAAAGTGCTTTTCCAATCTCAGGTTTCCTCGTTTGACTAAGTTAAAATGTTTTCCGTGCGATAGATCTGGTGAGAGGTAAAACGCAAACAGTGTGTACCCCTTGGTATATTCTTCCCTACAGATGTGATTTCCGTCATCCTCAAATATTTGACCCGTTGCTTGAAACAAACTGGTGTAACGTCTTACTATTTCCCCGTGTTCAAAACGAGACTGCAATGGTTGGGTGGGACCATTGAAGGGAGAGCCAGAAGGGAAGTGAAGTAGTATGTCAGGGGCTTTTGAGGGAAAGGTTGGGGATCTCATCGGGGGACCCTGCAGGGGACCGTTGAAGGGAGAGCCAGAGGGGAAGTGAAGTAGTATGTCAGGGGCTTTTGAGGGAAAGGTTGGAGGATCTCATAGGGGGATCCTGCAGGGGACCGTTGAAGGGAGAGCCAGAGGGGAAGTGAAGTAGTATGTCAGGGGCTTTTGAGGGAAAGGTTGGGGGATCTCATCGGGGGACGCCGCAGTGGACCGTTGAAGGGAGAGCCAGAGGGGGAGTGAAGTAGTATATCAGGGGATTTTGAGGGAAAGGTTGGGGATCTCATCGGGGACCCCACAGGGGACCGTTGAAGGGAGAACCAGAGGAGAAGTGAAGTAGTATGTCAGGGGCTTTTGAGGGAAAGGTTGGGGGATCTCATCGGGGGACCCCACAGGGGACCGTTGAAGGGAGAGGCAGAGGAGAAATGAAGTAGTATGTCAGGGGCTTTTGAGGGAAAGGTTGGGGGATCTCATCGGGGGACCCCGCAGGGGACCGTTGAAGGGAGAGTCAGAGGTGACGTGAAGTAGTATGTCAGGAGCTTTTGAGGGAAAGGTTGGGGGATCTCATCGGGAACCCCGCAGGGGACCGTTGAAGGGAGAGCCAGAGGGGAAGTGAAGTAGTATGTCAGGGGGTTTTTGAGGGAAAGGTTGGGAGATCTCATCGGGGGACCCCGCAGGGGACCGTTGAAGGGAGAGCCAGAGGGGAAGTGAAGTAGTATGTCAGGGGCTTTTGAGGGAAAGGTTGGGGGATCTCATCGGGGGACCCCGCAGGGGACCATTGAAGGCAGAGCCAGAGGGGAAGTGAAGTAGTATGTCAGGGGCTTTTGAGGAGGGAAAGGTTGGGGGATCTCATCGAGGGACCCCACAGGGCACCGTTGAAGGGAGAGCCAGAGGGGAAGTGAAGTTGTATGTCAGGGGCTTTTGAGGGAAAGGTTGGGGATCTCATCGGGGGACCCCGCAGGGGACCGTTGAAGGCAGAGCCAGAGGGGAAGTGAAGTAGTATGTCAGGGGCTTTTCTGGCTCTGGCTCTTCCTTCAACGGTCCCCTGCGGGGTCCCCCGATGAGATCCCCCAACCATTCCCTCAAAAGCCCCTGACATACTACTTCACTTCCCCTATGGCTCTCCCTTCAACGGTCCCCTGTGGGGTCCCCCGATGAGATCCCCCAACCTTTCCCTCAAAAGCCCCTGACATACTACTTCACTTCCCCTCTGGCTCTCCCTCCAACGGTCCCCTGCGGGGTCCCCCGATGAGATCCCCCAATCTTTCTCTCAAAAGCCCCTGACATACTACTTCACTTCCCCTCTGGCTCTCCCTTCAACGGTCCCCTGTGGGGTCCCCCGATGAGATCCCCCAACCTTTCCCTCAAAAGCCCCTGACATACTACTTCACTTCCCCTCTGGCTCTCCCTCCAACGGTCCCCTGCGGGGTCCCCCGATGAGATCCCCCCAACCTTTCCCTCAAAAGCCCCTGACATACTAATGAAGTTCTTTCTAGCATCCAATCCAGCATTTCTGTCTAAATCGTCTAAATGTCCCGACGTATCCTTGTACCACAACGAAGTCGTTAGTTGAGAATTTTTCGCAGCAGGTCTATAACTGAATAAAGTTTCTAAATAGTCTCTTTTATGGTGGGTTTTGTTTGAAGGGGAGATATGTTTTTCATTAAGACTGATTTCGATCTGATTAAACAACGAGAGCATCCATAAATTGATGGGACCCACATTGTCGCCATCAGTAAACACCCCTCCGTCTATTTTCAATATTTGAGCTTTCACGTGAAGATAGTTCTGGCCTAAATTCAAGTAGTCATCACCACTTCCGGATATGAAGAATTCGATCGGTCCACCATTTCCAGTTGTTGCTAAAGGGCGGTATTCTATCCATTGACCCGATTCCACACTCCTCTGAGTTGAGGGTATCGAAAGTAAATCCAATTCGCTGTTGACACATTCTATAGAGTTTGGGTTAATTAACGACATTGTCTAAAAGGTTCACTTGTCTAAAATGTCCTTTTTCACTTGTGTCTTGCTTTTCTTTGATCTGACTGATTTTTTTTAGCACGTCCTTTTATACTTGGTGGGCGTGTCGCAAGGGGCCGTTGTTTAGATTGACTTGGAGGGTATTCCGCAATACCCTGCACTAGCCCTTCTTTCAATCACTTCAAAGCAGCTTCCATCACATTTTCTCCCGCAGCCACATCCACCGCAAAATCGATACCTTTTTCCAAAAGTTGTTTTCCCACATTTTTAACGAATGGGTATACTGCATGCTTTAGGGTACCCAACAGACTTCCTAGTCAATGCCCCCTCTGCAACCGGGCACCTGAAAAGGCTGGTAAACCCGAGCCTACTTGTTCGAGATAATAATCCTGGAATAACTCTGCATTGCAACAGTACGTCATTCTTTAAAAAGAAGTGTCACTGTCAACTTTCCACGTTCAAATGGTACTGGTTTACCAGTATCATCTCTCATATAGACCTCGACAGTTCCGATTTTGTTTCTGAGAGGGGGGAGGTAGTGTGTATTTTCAAATGTTCGTGCTACTGTTGTCCCATATCCACCTTCTACGGGTACAATACGGAGGAGTGGCGCCCTAGAATTACCAACCGCCTGATCTCGAACCAGGTCGCAATACACATATAGAGAATAAAACCCCCTGTTTACGTCTGTCACGCGAGAAGCTGTACACCCTTGATGAAATGTATTGTGCTGAAATCCAAATATGTCTTGAAGTCAGGGGCTCAGTGTCACCTCAGCTTTGTTTCTAATGATGACGGTTAATTTTTGAGTGATGGTATCCCAGGCAAACTCTAAACAGTTAGGGTAAGGGTACGGTAGGTTCAGATTTATCCTGCCTAGACCACATTCTCGAAGCAGATCTGTGGGTTTTGTATATCTTCCGGCTCTTAGTACAAACTTGTTCTGTTCTCCCTTGATCTTTAGTCTTAAAAAACATTCGAATCTCCTAATATTAAACCACGTAATTGGGGTATTGAATTTCAGCAAGTCCAACTTTCCAATCACCTTCGAGATTTATGGGTTGCTCCAATTGCGTTTGAAAAGTTGTAAGAGTGTTTTTGGGAATGTATTCATCGAACTGTTACTAGGTAAATGTGGATAAAACATTATTTTCTTGATGGTAGGATTAGGCAGTAAAAACCCCAATAGCGCTACCCGAAAGAGCTGTCCACAACTGGATTATTCGTTCCCCAGCTTAAATTAACTATATTGGTAATAATAATGACGTTCAAAATAAGCACTTGCACAAAATGTGTTATCTCACTTCTTGGAACACGACTACCACAGAAAAGCCATGACCTGTCACTAAACTCGTCTTCCATAATAATGATAATTTTTCGTGAAACCCACACTTTTATTGAACAATCTGACTTTGTTTGATCCAAGAGTTAAAGGAAGGGGGATAACCGACCCATTTTACCAACAATTCTTTTCATTTTTTCTTTACCACGTGTTTTGATTACGCTTTCTATTCTGTAGACAGTTTTTTCGGCTACTTTTTGAAGCTCCTCTGTGTAAAATCCTCCTTCTTGTATCGTTCCATTATCACCCCTTAACCTGTATGTGATTGGATGTCCCGATATTATTTTTGCAATGGTAATGAGCTCCTCTGTCCAGTTGGGCAAATACCCCCTTTCAAATGTTCGTTTGACCTTACTAATTCTAACTCGGTCTCCTATTTTGTAGCGTTGCTTAGATTCGACCGGAGATCTGTAAAGTCTCTGCCAAATGTATTCTTGGTTGCTATTCGTCACGGAAGCTGGTGTCATACCTATACTACTGTGATAGGATTCATTGTATAACTCTGTCAAAGCCTGTATAGGAAAGGTTAATGTACTGTTCTTTGTAAAATATTTCCACATTTTTGTTTTGTTGAAACGTTCCACTGCCGAACATTTTGTTTCGACATTGTAGGAAGCAAAAAAGTCGACGTTATTCTTTCTTAAAAATCGTTGAAATTGAGCATTTTTAAATTCTCTTCCTTGGTCTGTTTGTAACTTCAACGGCTTTCGTCCCGTATCGAAAATTGTTGTAAAAGCCTGAACGATAGATGCCCCTGATTTGTTTGCCAATGGGATTACCTATGCAAACTTGGAAAATACGTCGATACACGTAAGTAAAACGTTAAACATTTTATTGTGTTTACTAATATTTGACAAGTCAACTAAATCCGCTTGCCATTGATAATCGATCCCACTGACGACTGATTGCTTTCTGATAAAATTACGACGTATGAAATCAAACAGCGCGTTGATACTTTTTTTGTACGTCTTATGACTTTGTGGTCATTTGCTGTGTTATTATTTTTCGATTTTTTAAAGTTTTAATCCCAATTCCTATTTTCTCCCCAATCGTGTTCAGTGACAACCGTTGAGCCAAATGTTGTCGCAGCTTAAAATACTAATTTCATCCTGCTGTCAAGACTTCTTAACTGGTTGAGTGCTAGAAGCCACTATCAGGGCTTTCAAAAAATGAGGATACCAGAACAAAAGCCAACACTTCCCTTGCTTATACTTCATATTCAATCAAACACAAATAATATTTTGTTTACATAAATTTGTTTTATTGCAAATTATTGGAGAGTGCCTGTGGGCACTCTCCAATAATTTGCAATAAAACAAGTTTTGAATAGCAAATTCAGACCACCAAAAATAATCTAGCCCTCAACCAGATAATCACTAATGTGAAAAATTTCTTGTTATTTGTACTTTCCGTCGTTTGACGTCGCATTTTGAAAAACGTTGTAGAAACTGAATTCCCAGTGACGTTTGAACGTCAGGATAATTAAAGTCTGAAAGGGTTAACCAGTGTACCACAGCTTTAGTTTTCGTTTTTAAAACACGTTTTAGGGCAGTTACACCCCAAAACTACCTGAAGTGGTAGGTGTGTAGTAAAGCTCATCCTAACTCATAATGTTGCAGACACACTGCTAACAGGTGTATTTAGAAGAAAATCCATTTTTGAACTCGTTCATCTCTACTGTCGTTGGTTTAGGGCGTGGGGTAGTCATTTTCGGGTTGCGTTTATGAATAAAAGCCCATCGTTCCTTGTTTCCAATGAGTGATTGAGGAATATCACTGTGTCGCAGTGCTTTACCTAAAACTTGCCAGCCTTCTGGTGCTAACCTTTTGCGTTGTCTCAATAAGTCGTTAAGTAGATCTGTGAAATTTGGCCCTTCTACAGTTTGGTTGTTATATATTAGGCGCCCGTTATCGTCCCACGCCAAGTTGGGAACGGCCTTCATGTGCCCTAATAATAACCCGGCCTTTTTCTGCATAGTTATGGGGACTGAATCCAAAATTTCGCGGTCGCTGTCATTGGTGGTTCTTTTTCTTTTTTAATTTTGACAGTTGTTGGTTCGACTGATTTTTCATAGAACGTCAAATAACGGTGCAGAATTTGATTGTACTTCGTGATTTTTTCAATTCCACTAAGATTGGTCTGGTTCAAAACCTCGGTTAATTCTCTATCCAGTGAAGAGACTGCAGTATCATTCCGTCGCTTGTTCGATTCGCTTAAACGATCCAGCATTCGGGGGTCCACCAAAACCATTTTCTTGGCATGTTTCATTGTTATCCGAGAAACTCTTGGGCTAATACTTTCAGAACTGGCCCAATAAGCGAACCTAGGAAACCTCCGGGTTGTATAATCTGTCGGCGCACCTTATCTGAAGTGTTCTTGTTTGCTAATTTTCTGACTTTCTGTTTATATTGACGAAGCTTGGCTAAATGATATCTCGAAATATGTACGTTCCCTGCTAAATTTTTTTAGCGCATTCACAAACCGAAAGAATTCAATCTTGTTCGGCGTCCTTGACAATTTTTTTAACTCCAGCGGGCTTTGCACAACTAAGAACTTTGAGCGTTCCGATGTTGCGTCTTACACGGGCAGACATCATTATGAGGTAAAACTTTCCAACACACACCTTTTATACTCTCGTAATGTAGACGACTTGTGTCTCCCCCGGGAATATTCGTGATCTAAGCCTTAACCCCTCATCGGTTTGTTGTCTCGAATCAATTATTAAATAGCTACGGAATAGAAGTCGCATTATCGAAAACTTCTTTTAAAAATTTTGTTTTCCCAGGATACACCTGAGCCCCTAAATGTGAAATCTGTGATCGGTCTCTGGGGTTTTTAAAATGGATTAAGTAATGACAGTTCAGGTACACAGTGCGATAAAATTTATTTTTGTCGAATAAATTTTGTACGATGTATACCACACTGATGTTTCGATGATGTGATTGCTGCGTGAACTAACGCGCGACACGTTCATCTATTTGAAACATCGGATCATCGAGTATAACGAGGGAATTGGGTTTAAACTCTTGTGGAACTCCTTCCACAAATTCAACACCATTCAACGTATCATACATGGGTTGCCATTCACCGAAACATCAAATAATATTTTGGGGGATAGGGGTCACCATTTCATTCAGACTGGAAGTAAACTTATGAATAAAGGTCGATTTTCCAGATGACTTTGGGCCTGCGAGGACATAAGTAAATTGACATGGCCACCTTGGGTCCATGGCTCTAATGAGATAAAAGTAAAAAAGGGTATGCCTTTCATAGGCGTAAAAGTAAGGGGGACAACTCCTGGGGGTGGGGGTAATGTGTGCAGTGTGATGAACGATTCTCTTTTTTAAGATTTTGGTTGGCCCTGAAAAGAGCCGTTTTGTCAGCGTTCTTGTCGTTCCATTGTCTTCTTGTTTATCTTCGCCATTTTGTGATGTGTTTTCTACTATCATCTTGCGAATGGTGTACTTTTCCGGTTCACTGGCAATCATGGATGCATACTCCCAAATCTGTGGTTCAGGTATTATGTTCTTCACATTCTCTAGCCATAATGTTTTGACTTGCTCTATGTCGACTCTGTCAAGCGCCATGTCGAAACATTTGTCAATTCCCTCTTCCATGTCCATCATTGTGCAGACATCGTGCTGTACTTGGGATGGATGAACGATGCTGCATCCGTAGCAGAGTTCTTTGGCCACCCCAGGTATTTCTCTTTCTATCAGATGCGCCCATGTTCTATTCAATTCGTGAACCAAGCGCCTCTTTCGTAGTTCAATCGTTGGGTTCTTCTTTCCATGTGGTATGATTGTGTTTGATTTTCTTTTTCTTGATTCTGTCATCTCTATCTCTCGGTCGGTGACTCTCCTGTCGATCTCATCAAAAAAAGTTTTTCAGTTCCTCCTATTCTAACACATCTAAGGCAATACCGGTCTTCGTAGGTGTCATTAAATCCTGGGTGTATCGTCTGATGTGGACTTTTAGCTGGCCTTTAAACGGAGTTACGCCGACGTAAGTATTTCTCGAACCAAGCTGAAGTTTTTCCATAGCTTTTCGGTGTTCGAAATAAAGGTGTTCAGAAGATACTCGATCAAATGATTTTGAAAGAATGTTTTTTGCGCGCCGAAGGCGCGCAGGGACGGTGTGGGAGCAAGCCCATTCGACCCTCTCTGACTGTGAGATAGTGTCTTGCCTGGCAGTGGCAAAGGAGGAGAGGCTATAGGTACTTAGCGGCGCTTGTGTCTTTGTTTTTTTTTCTTCTGAGGAGGTGGTTTAGAAGGAGAGACCGTGGCATTTGGCTAGATGGAGAACTGCTTGTGGATGACTGGCTTGGGTCATCGATAAAAACTTAATTACCTTAATCAAATGATTTTAGTGCGCCGAAGGCGCGCAGGGACAGTATGGGGCAAGCCCCTTTCGACCCTCTTTAGCTGTGTGATAACGTCATGTCTGGCAGTGGCAAAGGAGGAATTGTGACTTTTAGCGTCGCTTGTGCTTCGTCCTCTGTTTTTATGTGGGAGGAGGCTGAGATGAGTTGGCTGATGTTTCTTTCGCTGTTGTTTCCTTCTTAACTTTTTCTCTGTAACATTTGTGAACGAGAGGGTGGCGGATCTTGAATGCTCTAGTCGGCTGTGATCCATTGCTCTGAAGACTTTTTTGGTTTGTTCATCGTATCCTCTTTCTCTGGTTTTGTTGAATTCTATGAAGTCATCGACTGTCCCCTCAAAGTTTAGCTTCAGTTCTCCGAAATTTTGTATGATCATCCTCTCTATCCGGTCGATAAAGTCCCCAAGTGTTTCTAGCTTTAGTTGTGGTGAATTGGTTGCTGCTTCCTGGGCCTGCCTTACGGGTACCGAAGAGAGAAGTGAGTGGGGGTCGGAAAGCGGCGAGAGGGCAGCTTCCATTTCCTCCTCACTCTCCACAGGACTGTCCTCATTCATTGATACCGACTGGGGAGCCGGCAAATGATTGGGTTTGTCTATGGGAGTGGGAGGGGAAATGGCGGCCGTCTCTGGCTCTTTCCTTGCCTCACTCTTTTCCTTCTTTGTCTCCAAGAAATCCTCCAGGCGTCGGGCATCCCTCCGTCTTTTTCTTCTCGCTTTTTCCGGGGCCTCCAGACTTCTCTGGGTGAGGACCAGAATGAGAGGGGTTCCTCTTCACAAGGGTACTACCTCCCCCCGAAGAAGGCGGCGTGAACTTCTCTGTCTTCTCTATCTCGACTTCCAGTGTCAGATGGACATTCCTGCCTACGATCTGGATAATCCAGTTGATAGGACAAGAAATGTCCAGAGCTGTCAAGGCTTTCCTGAGCTGTCTTGGTATTTCCAAAATTTCCATATTCAGTAGCTGGTTTTCACACGTCTTCACACTCTGAAGTCAAGAGTGAAAGTGAGTGAATGAGTGAAAATGAGTGAATGATGGGATAAAAACTTCTAAATCTAATCTGGTTTTAGCGCGCCGAAGGCGCGCTGGGACGTTATGGGGCAAGCCCCTTTCGACCCTCGTTTGCGGTATGTTATAATTTCGTTAATTTTGAGACAGCGTCATCAGCATCATGTCTAGTCGGTGTAAAGGTGGAAGAGGATTGGAGTTGATGTTTCTAGTCGTTATTCTTCAGGCAAGTATAGTCTGCCGCTTGTGATTTTGTGGTGAAGGTAGGCCTTCATCGGCAAGTATAGTCTGACTTAGGCTCTTAGCTGGCGTGTATAGTTTCGGTGATTTGACAAGTGAAAGAAACAAAACGGACCTTAAAGATAAAAACGAATGAATGAATGAATGAATGAAAGGTTTTAAAATTTCCAGTCTTGCTTGCCTTTTCTTGTCACACTCCGGATCACTCATCTCTTCGCCACGCAGAAAATACTACATTGCACGATTTGACTGGACAGTTGTTTAACCAATCAGAGAACGCCTGAGTGGGATAATTTTACAACACGCTTATCTTTTGGTCCCATGGAACATACCGCCGTGTGGATTGATCTGACTGGACAACTGTTTGACAAATCAGACACCGCCGCGATCTTACTGGGTTATCAAACACCTGCGACGCGACATCATCTTATCTATGACATTATCAAACAGTGTACATGGTTTTTATCATATTAAGCTTAGGAGACCTTTATCATAATACCATTATCTATGACATAATCAAACATACCAGTTGTCCCTTGTCTATTTGCATAACTATACAACGTGACACTATCATATCTTCTTTTTAACATCTATTTTTTTTTTCTCTATCTTAATCACCTTTATCTATGCAATACATAGACAAAGGCCAGGTGTTCTCTATCTTAATTCTTTTATGACATGTCTAAACAAACCAGTTAGTCTTCAACTTAATCTTTTGGTTTGTAGTTACATGTGCATATCCTTGACAACATTTACCTTAGATACACCAACACAGCTCGAAATTTGCGCGGAGAAGGGGAGGGGGAACTCTTTGTTAGTACACATAAGGACACCTCCGTGTGGAAGTCCCCCAGCTTTAGGTTAGCCATACAATGGCTTTAAATGAACAGGCCAGGACTTTGGTGGGGAGGGACTAGGCATTTGGAAGGGGGAGCCTACATACAGTGAAATCCTAAACAATGTGGGGAAAACCTAAATGGGCTATACATAGCTTGGACCCCTTTGGAGAGGCAAACCCAAAAATGGGCTTTGGGGAGGGATAGCCTAAAAATAGGGTACATACAGGGCAGGAAGGGGAATTGGGGCGCCTAAAAATAGCCTAGGCCTAGGAGGGAAGGAGAGAGGGGAAGGCCTAATAGATGTGGTCGCCGGGGTCGGGGGTACGGGGTCAGAGTCGGGGGGGGGGGAGGAGGTCCGGGCAATTAGGGTTGAAACTCGCATCTATACTACTAATATGAATGTTTATGGTATTTCTTTTGATTGAATCGTCTGGAATATTTTAGTTGGCCGGAAAAGCGAAGCGTAGGTTCCAGACGAGTGAATCAAAACAAAGGCGATGGATTATTTAAGAGCTTGACGGATTTCATGCCATACCAGCGACAGAATTTGACTGATGGCATGAGAATATGGTGGGCTGCATGTTGGTAGAAATTGATGACTAGGAAACCATGCTTTGCTACAAATACCGACTATAATGGTAAAAAATTAGTAAATTCACACAGTTCATCAATGTGTGAAAGACAATGTTTTTGTTTGCGTTTTTCTTCATCAAACAAATCGGGTCGGGGGAGATTCGGCCCTGGGAAGATTTGGCCGGGAAGATTCGTCCGGGAAGATTTGTCCTGTTGGTGGGCCGAATCTTCTCACTGTGAGTTTAATTTTTTGAAATTAATATTTTATTCACTTATTTAGAAAAATTATTATTTGAATATAAGAAGTAGGAGGTGTGGAGATCGGGGCCGATTGGATGGATCTCATGCTGGATCTCATGTGACGTCATAGTCACGTGACCTAGTGACGCCATGTTTGGTTGTCATGGTAACCCGCGTGAGCGGCTATGTCGTGACGTCATCTCCATAGTGATACGTGGTGTGAGTGCGTATGCGCAACGCGTGTTGTTAGGGTGATACGTGTTTCCGTCGTCCATTTTGTATACTGGAGGCCGCCATCTTGGTTTCTATGGTAGCACGTGGTTGCTATGTGACCCAATGGCTTCTAACAAGACAGGAGTATGTTCGGAGGGTATGTTCCTTTATAGAAGAGTAATTTCCCGATTTGTAGAATTACCACAAACAACCCGACAAGTTTTACTATTTCGAATTCTTTCAGAATTCTCTGCTTCTATCTATATATGCAATAGTTTCCATCAACCTGACCATATTTCTTTGTCCTGGGGTATACTCCAGTACAGTAGAAGAGCCTATCAGTTGGAACAGTTTACCTTATTATTACTATATTTAGCTTTTCAGGTTTATTCTTGTTAGTTCTGACCCTATACCGAGTACTCTTGTAGTTTTATTTATCTAGATCATTTATATAGAGTATAACTAACCAATCAGATTGCTTCATTTCCCATAATCTGTATGCAGAGTTATCTGCCCTTATAACAATGAAGTCCTGTCCGAGTCTCATCACCTCTATATCCAGTGGCCACGTCCCATGGAATAATTTTACAACACGCTTATCTTTTGGTCCCATGGAACATACCGCCGTGTGGATTGATCTGACTGGACAACTGTTTGACAAATCAGACACCGCCGCGATCTTACTGGGTTATCAAACACCTGCGACGCGACATCATCTTATCTATGACATTATCAAACAGTGTACATGGTTTTTATCATATTAAGCTTAGGAGACCTTTATCATAATACCATTATCTATGACATAATCAAACATACCAGTTGTCCCTTGTCTATTTGCATAACTATACAACGTGACACTATCATATCTTCTTTTTAACATCTATTTTTTTTTTCTCTATCTTAATCACCTTTATCTATGCAATACATAGACAAAGGCCAGGTGTTCTCTATCTTAATTCTTTTATGACATGTCTAAACAAACCAGTTAGTCTTCAACTTAATCTTTTGGTTTGTAGTTACATGTGCATATCCTTGACAACATTTACCTTAGATACACCAACACAGCTCGAAATTTGCGCGGAGAAGGGGAGGGGGAACTCTTTGTTAGTACACATAAGGACACCTCCGTGTGGAAGTCCCCCAGCTTTAGGTTAGCCATACAATGGCTTTAAATGAACAGGCCAGGACTTTGGTGGGGAGGGACTAGGCATTTGGAAGGGGGAGCCTACATACAGTGAAATCCTAAACAATGTGGGGAAAACCTAAATGGGCTATACATAGCTTGGACCCCTTTGGAGAGGCAAACCCAAAAATGGGCTTTGGGGAGGGATAGCCTAAAAATAGGGTACATACAGGGCAGGAAGGGGAATTGGGGCGCCTAAAAATAGCCTAGGCCTAGGAGGGAAGGAGAGAGGGGAAGGCCTAATAGATGTGGTCGCCGGGGTCGGGGGTACGGGGTCAGAGTCGGGGGGGGAGGGGGAGGAGGTCCGGGCAATTAGGGTTGAAACTCGCATCTATACTACTAATATGAATGTTTATGGTATTTCTTTTGATTGAATCGTCTGGAATATTTTAGTTGGCCGGAAAAGCGAAGCGTAGGTTCCAGACGAGTGAATCAAAACAAAGGCGATGGATTATTTAAGAGCTTGACGGATTTCATGCCATACCAGCGACAGAATTTGACTGATGGCATGAGAATATGGTGGGCTGCATGTTGGTAGAAATTGATGACTAGGAAACCATGCTTTGCTACAAATACCGACTATAATGGTAAAAAATTAGTAAATTCACACAGTTCATCAATGTGTGAAAGACAATGTTTTTGTTTGCGTTTTTCTTCATCAAACAAATCGGGTCGGGGGAGATTCGGCCCTGGGAAGATTTGGCCGGGAAGATTCGTCCGGGAAGATTTGTCCTGTTGGTGGGCCGAATCTTCTCACTGTGAGTTTAATTTTTTGAAATTAATATTTTATTCACTTATTTAGAAAAATTATTATTTGAATATAAGAAGTAGGAGGTGTGGAGATCGGGGCCGATTGGATGGATCTCATGCTGGATCTCATGTGACGTCATAGTCACGTGACCTAGTGACGCCATGTTTGGTTGTCATGGTAACCCGCGTGAGCGGCTATGTCGTGACGTCATCTCCATAGTGATACGTGGTGTGAGTGCGTATGCGCAACGCGTGTTGTTAGGGTGATACGTGTTTCCGTCGTCCATTTTGTATACTGGAGGCCGCCATCTTGGTTTCTATGGTAGCACGTGGTTGCTATGTGACCCAATGGCTTCTAACAAGACAGGAGTATGTTCGGAGGGTATGTTCCTTTATAGAAGAGTAATTTCCCGATTTGTAGAATTACCACAAACAACCCGACAAGTTTTACTATTTCGAATTCTTTCAGAATTCTCTGCTTCTATCTATATATGCAATAGTTTCCATCAACCTGACCATATTTCTTTGTCCTGGGGTATACTCCAGTACAGTAGAAGAGCCTATCAGTTGGAACAGTTTACCTTATTATTACTATATTTAGCTTTTCAGGTTTATTCTTGTTAGTTCTGACCCTATACCGAGTACTCTTGTAGTTTTATTTATCTAGATCATTTATATAGAGTATAACTAACCAATCAGATTGCTTCATTTCCCATAATCTGTATGCAGAGTTATCTGCCCTTATAACAATGAAGTCCTGTCCGAGTCTCATCACCTCTATATCCAGTGGCCACGTCCCATGGAATCCCATTTTGGGGGAAACACTCGTGGCTATGGAATCCCTCTTTAGTCGTATGAGGCCATGACGGCTATGTAAAAGCCCTCAATGAGGCCTAATTTACTATCCCTCAGAGCCTCATTGAATTTTAAGGTCATGGGGGCCATAAAGAATCCCTCAATGAGGTATAATTTACTACGACTCTTAGCCTCATTTCCATTTGTGAAAAAAATTTCTTTCCTCTTTGCTTGATTGTAATCCATTAATTAAAAATCCAACATCTGAATCCAAAATATTTGAAACCGAAACATGTCCAGTCTCTACTAGAACTATTCCATCAATTGACTTGAAACATATTGTTCACTGTCTGCGGGAATTTTTTTTTTAACTTCGATGGTGATTTCACTAAATGAGAAATGCCCTTTCTTATCGTCACTTTGAAGTTTCCGCCGAGTTTGTTTAGTTGTTTCTCTCATTGTCAATGTGCAGTTTTTTATTATGATATTCTGTAGAGATATCTTTATTGCTGTTGATTGGCTCTTGGAAGTTACTGCCGAGCCTGTTTGTTTCTTTACTACATTAACTATTATTGCCCCCGCCCCTCCCCCGCTCACTCTATGACCCCTATGATATGCCGGACGTCACATAACCTGAAGATGAATTAATAAGCAAATAAAGTTATTTTGGGTACTGAGTAAGGGATTTCAAATCCCACAGCGTCCCTGTGCGTCTTCAGCGCGCTGAAACCTTTCATTCATTCTGAATATGAAACATTGTAGGCCAAATATTAAAGGAAATAAACTGTAATTGACAAGGAAATAGATTCAACTTTTGAGACGTAGATGGTAGAACGACTGCATGTTTACAAATAAAATTCACAGACTTGGAAAAACTAAAAAATAACTTTTGTAATTACATCTATATATGTTTAAAAGATAATACTTGGGGAACAGGTTAAAACGTCACACATCCAAAACGTCACATCTCAGAATGGTCAAAACGTCACATTCTGTAGGCAACACGTCACATACTTTTAGTCAAAACCATACATACTTTTTGGTCAAAACGTCACATACTTTTGGTCAAAACGTTACATATTAATTATTTCATAGTGGACAACTTACCGAATATTTGGGACTCAAGCTATTCACTTCGATTGATAATATTTTAAAAAGTGGGCGCAACAGTGGTATTTATACATGTAGGCCTATCTTGCTAAGATTTCCACGGAAACAACATCTCGTCGTAAAAAAATGTTTGGAAAATATTACACTGTTTCATTGATCCTGGGTGTGTGGGTCTGGGGTGGAGGGGGGGGGGGGGCATAATGGTGTAAATATATCTATTCACCAGGTCAGGGACAATTTGGATGTTGTGAGGTGATTCATATCTCTCAGAATCTCTTGTTCGAGAAAAAAATGCTTAACCCCTGAAAGTTTCCATGCTAAGGTCGATGATACGAGTAAATCCTGTTCTGCGTTAACTACCCGTTGAAAACTGGGTTAACTACCCGTTGAAAACTGGGATTGAAGGTATGAGACATTTCCGGACTGCTTTGTAACCCTTTTTGTGATTTTAGGTCTCTAATCCTTATATACATCTGCCCTCTTACCCAAGCTATTTCGAGGGCATATTTATGTTAGTGAGTACCCCTCTCTTCCTCTATGTCGGAAACTCTAGTTTATTGTTTCCTAGTTTATCTTCAGGGTACAATTGCAACGCTATGTGCGGCCCACACACAGAAAATACACGAGTTTTGAAAAGTGAGTTAAATAAGAGTGGTAAAAATGCTCACTATGGAAACCTGTTCACAAGCCGGGTGCGTTTTTCACATGGGGTGTTCTTGGTTATAAAATTGATATAGAAAACACTATGTCCCAATGGGTCCGGGGCTTTTCGGCCTCGGAAATATTCGGTCCCAGGTATTTTTCCGGGACCATTGGGCCTCAGTCGAGACCGAATGTTCCCACTTTTGAGGCCGAATGTTCCCAATTTGGGTAAAACTTTTCGGAGTTTGGAAGTAGAAAAATAACTTTAAAAAATATTTTTTTAGTTCATTTTGTTGTTTTTTTTATATTAGGAGTTTTTCCAAAATATTTGTTTAAAGAATAATATATACGGCGTACCTTCCTTTATTGTTTTTTGTGACACTTTGTATATATGTATATAATATGAAGAATTGTAGTGTTTGAGTTTTTGTGTTGTGAAATAATATTATATAATGTTATTAGAATTAATAATTACCTTAAACCTCTTGTCAATAATATTGCCACTTAATAATGTTATATAATGTTATTAAAATTAATAATTACCTTAAACCTCTTGTCAATAATATTGTCACTTGTCAATTATGTCAATTGCCAAACCCGCCAGACAGAACATGAGTAGACTAATGAGGGCACCATTGCTTTTCGGCCTCGCACGATTTGGCTCCAACAATTTGTGTGTGCTATTCCTCGTTTTTCGAGGCCGAATGGCGCCCCAAATAAATTATTTCCCTTCAACTTTTTGATTCTTATTTGTTTATTTATTGTCAATTTTTTAGTTATTTTATAATGTTAAAGGCTGTGCTTCAGAATATCGATGGAGAGGCTCGTGTTGAGAATGCAGTGTTAGATTTTGAACAAGCTGCGTAGTAGGCTGTCCGTGGTGTATTCCCACTAGTAAGCATTGAGGATTGTGTATTTCATTGGACCCAGGCTGTGTTTAAAAAAGTGCAAGGTTTAGGACTTGCTACAACCTATATAGGCAAAATAAGGCATTCCATTTATATGTGAGAAATCCGATGGCACTCCCATTCTTGCTAGCCAGTCATATCCCCGACATTTTCAGTGACTTGAAAGCTAGAGCTAAAGCAACTAGCAACAAGCCATTGAAAAAACTTGTTAAGTATGTAGAAGTTTGTAAACAGTGTTCTATGATGTATGGGGACTGTCGTTCGATGGGATATGGAGAGGTATGTGCAAAATGTCAGGAAATCCTCCGCCTACTTGAGACAATTGTTAAGTTTGAGGGTGAGATTGCTGAGCTGAAGGGAAAACTTGGTAGGGCGGGGCTGTCTGGAGTTACACCTGTGAAAGTAGCTTTCCGAGAAAAGTGGGTGGTTGTCGGTGGTTCCAAGAGGAAACATGGGGGTAGAACCTTTGATGTGAATGAGGTAGGTGATGAGGTGGGGGCTGCTAGAAAAGTACGTAGGACAGATGAGGGGGGCCCAGGCCGGAGCAATGCTGTAAAGCGTTTGGCGTGGACTATCAAAAGTGGTAGGAAAGGGGGGCCAGAGAAGTAGGTAGATAGGGGTGTAAAGTCCAAAGGCAGTGGGGATTGCAGCACCAGAAACAGATTTGATGTGCTCGATTCGGAAGAGACAGAGGAGGTGATGGAGGATAGTGCAACAGATAGTAGCTTGGGGTCTAGGCCAGAAAAAAGGAGGAGGGATCCGGGAGAAGACCAGGGGAGTAGTCCAGGTAGTTCAGGGCCTGGAAAGAGACGGAGGGACAAGGATAGGAGTAATCCTAGGTCAAAGATACCGATACCGATATTGATTCCGAGTGGGGCTGTTGGAGAGGAAGAGGACGCTGTAAACAATAGGAGACTAGAGGAGATAAATAGGGCGAGGGCCAAAAGTAAGTTGGTGGTTGCGGGAAGTAGCATAGTTCGGGGGATCGACAAGGTTGTCTGTGGTCCGGACAGTAAAAATAGAACAGTTCTGTGCTTTCCGGTGGCTAAAGTGGAGGACCTGAGGGATAGAGTGGACGGTATTGTAGCTGGGTCGGGGCCTGATCCGGTAGTGGTATTACATGTGGGGTCCAATAACATCAGGGAGAGGA
Source organism: Pictodentalium vernedei (assembly GCA_031216915.1). Lineage (NCBI taxonomy): Eukaryota > Metazoa > Mollusca > Scaphopoda > Dentaliida > Dentaliidae > Pictodentalium > Pictodentalium vernedei. Next base: position 314,169,785 of record CM062291.1, read on the forward strand.
AATCAGTTCGTTTGGTGGACACATACAAGGGTCTAATTAGTAAGCTACTTAGCAGGAATGCTCGGATCATCGTTTCAGGGGTGCTCCCCGTTATGGGTGGTGGGAATGAGAGGAACTCGCGGATTATGGCACTAAACGAGGAGCTGGAAGAGCACTGCAAAGACTTGGGAATACATTTCATTGACCACTGGGATTCATTCTGGGGACAAGGAGAGTTGTATGGGCGAGGCGGATTGCATTTAAGTAGGATGGGTACAGACCTGTTGGGCAAAAAAATTTTACAGGTGGCTGGGCCTTTTTTGGAGAAAAGGGGGGTAGGGGGCCACAGCCGATAACCCAGGGGGGCTCAAATGCTGGGAACATAGGAAGAACAACAAACATGCACAGCACAGGGACATACCAGGGTTATAATAATGTGCCAGTGATGACAAAAAAACAAAGATTCATTAAGTTTGGGTACTGCAACATCCAGGGTCTGCACAAGAAAGTAAGCGAAATATCAACAATGATAGACGAAGGAGACTTCGATATAATGGGTCTAAGTGAGACGTGGATACGACGGGATGAGCGGGTTGATCAGATGAAGGGTTGCGTGTGGATAGGAGCTGGGCGAACTGAGGGTCAGAAACGGGGTGGGGGTGTTGGCATCTACGCTAAAGAGGAATTACAGCCCTCATTGATTACAGATCTCACAGAAGCAAGGACTCAGATTCCAGTATCCAACGAAATAGTCTGGGCAAAAACCAAGTTAGGAAGCAGGAGTGTTGCCGTTGGTGTTGTATACTTAGCAGTGGAGGGAAGTAAGCCCGAGTGGAATGATTCAATATATACAACTCTTAGATCGAATATCACAGAGCTTGAAAGCAGAGGGTTCAGTATTGTCCTAATGGGGGACTTCAATGGGCACATAGGGGATAAGGAGGAGGGCATACAGGGAGGTGATAGGAAAATTAACACGAATGGGAGGAAGATGTTGGACCTATCAAAAGAGCTTGGTTTAAAGATCCTGAACAGGGATGCGAAATGTAAGGGTAAATGGACCTGGGAGAGGAACGATAAGAAAACAATAATTGATTATATACTCACTGACATTAGCGTATGGAGGGAGGTTATAGATGTAGAAATAGATGACGAGGGAAAAAATGACTTGGGTAGTGATCACAACCTGATAACAGTTAAGATTATGGGCAAAAAGACGAATAGAGACAGAAATACCTTCAAGGAAGTTTGGGGACTAAAACAAGGAGCCGACTGGAAGCAGTTTCGGGAAAAACTAAAACCAAATCTTGAATGTATACCTAGGGATGCAAATGTCCAGAGTATTTCAGATGGCATAGTAAATAGCCTAACAGAGGCAGGGAAGGATTGTATAGGAAGGGTGAGGGTCCCAACGAGAGAGCATGGATACAGGGTTAACGAGGGACTGAAAAAGGCTATAAAAGAAAGGAAGGTAAAATGCGCTGCTTACAGAAGAAGTAGGAAGCTTAAAGGGGTGGATAACAATGACACGAGACTAAGAAAGGAGAATATGAACTGGCATAATAATAGGAAGGAGCGCAATTGCAGTCTTGCCAGAACAATAAAGAAAACGGGGGGTTCGAGCTCAAACGTATTTTGGAACTGGGTAAATAAACGGGGGAAAAGTAGTGTGCAGAGTATCAAAGTGGATGGGGAAAGTACAGAAGATAAAGGCCGTATCGCTTCAGAGTTAGTCAAGCACTGGGAAAAGATAAACGATAGGCGATGGGGCAGTGGGTCCCCACCAAAAAGAAATACACTGGTGGAGGAGAACCTATCCAATCGTGTATGTAGCGAAATAACGGCAGAAGAAGTGCGGAACGTGGTCTCGAAATTAAAAAATGGTAAAGCGGGGGGGACTGATGAAATTCCGAACGAATTCCTCAAAAATAGAGGGGAGGCACTTATTGAAGTCCTGACAAACCTTTTCAACCTGGCTCTGCGAAAGCAAGAGGTCCCCAGAGAGTGGAGGGAAAGTAAGGTGTCGTTCATACACAAAAAGGGGGATAAGGAATTTCTAGATAACTATAGGGGGATATCAGTTAGTAGTAACATCGGAAAAGTATTCTGTAAGGTCATATACGGTAGACTAGAGGAAGTTACTGAAGAGAAAGGTTTTTTAGGAGAAATTCAAAATGGTTTCAGGAAAGGACGAAGAGTCACTGATCACCTATTTACACTCACCCAACTGATAGAATCAACAAAGGCTGAAAAGAAAAAGATGTTTCTGGCATTTCTAGATGTGAAAAAAGCGTACGACCGAGTGTGGTGGGAAGGTATGTGGCGAAAGCTCGAGGGCATCGGACTAGGGGGTGACTTTGTGGGAATCATGAAAGCACTGTATACAGATGTGCAAAGCCAACTCAGTCTAGGGAGTATCACTACAAAACGAGTCCCTATGGATATAGGCCTCAAGCAGGGGCGTATCTTTTCACCGATTTTGTTTGCATTGTATGTTAAAGATTTAGGGGACGAACTAATTCAGAGTGCGGAGGGGGTAAATGTTGGAGACATAAAGATACCAGGCTTATTCTTTGCGGACGACATGGTGTTAATGTCTAGAACTGAACAGGGGCTAGAGAAATTGCTGGAAATTGTTGGTAGATATGGGAACACTTGGCGGCTCGAACTAAATGAAAATAAAAGCAAGGTAATACCCGTTGGACGCAAGGTATATATGACGAAGAGATGGAGAGTGGGGGAGTTCTCAATCCCCGAAGGGGAAAGCAAACAAATCACTGTAGGAGAAACGGGAGAGTATGAGTATCTAGGGGTAAGCATAAATATAACGGGAAGAGGGGTGTACAGAAATTACTCAGCCAAACTGATTCTGAAGGGGAAAAGAATTCTGAACCAACTAAAACTTTTAGGGAAAAATAGTTTCAACAAGGTCTTTGTGGGGAAAACACTGTGGGAGGGGGTGGGTTTACCAAGTATAACGTATGGCACGGACGTGATTCCTTTAAACCAAACCGTTATTAAGAAGTTGGAAAGTACTCAGAATGATGCCGGCAGATGGATAACAGGGTCGAGTAATGCTGCAGCTTTGGAAGCAGTAAGGGGGGAGCTTGGGTGGATGAAAATCAAGGACAGGGTAGATTTGGGAAAACTGTGTTACTTTAACTACTTGAGAAACCTGCCTGACAACCGGTGGTGCAAATTGATGCTCGATACCATTTGGAATTCTAATATAGAAACGGGGTGGTCAAAACATGTGAGGGAACTAATGGACAATTACTCTATAGAGGTCACAAACATAGAAGTAGGAATGAAAGAAGGCAAAAGGTTTGTCAAAGAGAGAGTCATGGAAGATTGCAATCGAAACTGGCGAGCAGGGGTTAGCGTGAAAAGATCACTGCAGGGGTTACAATATAAAGAAAAGCCAGCTTTTGAGAAGTACCTAGATGGCACCTTTGGAGGGTCACTGCTGTTCAAACTGAGATCAAGATCACTGGAGCTTCGGGGAAAAATTGGGAGAGATGGGGAAAAGGGATGCCAAATGTGCCACTCTGGAGTAGTGGAGACCCTGGAACATTTTCTCTTGGAATGCCCACAGTATATACCCCATAGAATAAAATTTACTGGAAGAATAATGCAGAAGTGGGGTGAAGAAATAAAGGATAGATGGCTGAAGGGGGACACGAGGGAGAGGGTAGGAATGCTTATTGAAGAAATTGAAAAAGAGGAAGTGAGGGACACTATTAAGCAGTTTATATCTGAATGCTGGGAGGAGAGGAGAGGAAGAGGGGGGGGGGGGAGGTGCAGGGGGAATGATGGCCTTCTCTTATGAGGACCGCGACAAATCAGCGGCTGGCCAAAGAGTTATTATTATGTAGATGACCAGTGGATGAACACATTCGTTTTTCCGTCATGGAGTGTTTTCCAACATGTTGTTCGGACAAATAAGGACCTGATTGATTGATTGATTCTTTTATTTTGCAATATACAACAACATGAAAAATTACAAAAAGTGTACAAAATAATAGAAATTATGAGTATACTGCAGGGAGATGGCATAGTCTTTTAGAATGTCTACCTGCCATCCCCTACTTTATCTGAATGATCAACTCACAATAAACATAGCTCAATGTACTTACAGCATTTCCAAAAAGGAAAGACATTGCCCATGGTCCAGGTCTAAACATATACAATGCAGTGGGACTCATGTTGAAAATTTAAATCCAAGCAGCAAATCCTTATTCCACGTGGGCCTTATTTATTTATACTGATCTGTTCTGTTCTGAATTTCCTGTGTACCTTCCAGCACATGTTGGCAAGTCAGTACAAGACGACTTCTGGGTGGGTTTATTTTACACAATCTGAGCATTTAGCGTTATTGCAATGGATATCCTCGAGGTAGTGTCCGATTATATTATCGATAAGATGTTTTTTTTAAAAGACGCTCCACTCGGGATTTTTTTTAATGTCATTAACAATTTGGGACCATATCCGTACAAACGAAAAAAACAGAAGCTTGCTGGAAAAAGTTGTTTTGGGCATTTTACATGTTAGTTCGCCGTGCTGTCTTGTACCACTCTCAGACTTTGTAAAATAGTCGTTAAACGACTCTGGAAGTCTACTGAAGTACCAATCGTGAATGAATATTGATACGTATAGTTTGTGGAGATCTTTCAATTTAAGGGTACGTTCTTTCTTAAAGAGGGGGTCCGTATGGCTATTATATTTTTTATTACTCACAAGTCTAATTGCCCGCTTCTGCAGCTTGATCATAAATCAAATGACTGTGAATAAGGGATGACTATATGGACTTAAGAGCATATTTAGAGACCGTTCGTTTTAATTTGTTCAAGCAGTATATGACGTATGGCAGCTTGCAGCTCAGTGAGTCAATGTGGCCAGTGAATTTCAAGTTTTCGTCAGTATTTATACCCAGGAAAGAAACATTCTTTTTAGGTTCGCGATTCCCTAATCGTTCAAGAGGCAAACCGTTAATTTGCCATTGCATTTTACTTGTTTTGTGTTCATTTTTAGGGGGATGCAAAAGCATGTAACTACTCTTATCGGTATTTATTTTTAGTCGGTTAGCACAACAACATTTGTACAAATTATCCAAGTCTAGGTTTGCCTGTGTCTGTAGAGTTGTCATCTCAGCTCCATTGGTAACTAAAGTTGTGTCGCCGGCAAATGATAGGGTTTTCGAAGATGTAGCTGGGAGCCTGGCACAGACGATTCAGTGGTAGATGTGATGCCGCGAGTATTGGCTTCTATCGCCTTGTTCCGATGCTGCGGACTGAAGCAGAGAACGTTAAAATAAACGTTGAAAAATATCATTGAAGGAACCCGAATAATACTCCGAATCCGAAGAGCGCCAAACCCTGAGGCCGAAAAGCGCGAATCCGAAAAGCGCGAGGTCGAAAAGCAATTATCCCCTAATTAGCAGTCAATCACTGAGTACACGGGCCGAATCTTTCCAGATCTGAAAATTCAAAGGCCGAATCTTCCCGACCCCAACAAATCGTCCACTTGTGCTCGAATCAAATAAAATTCGCCCAATTTATTTATTCGCACATACTTTTTCTCTTTAAACGCATAACTTTGACCCGTTGTTGGAACGAGCTCGCATGGAATTCACCATTCATCATCATAAACTTTTGGCTTTTGCTAAGTGTTGCGTTTCTTCTTGTTTCCAAAAAACGTTGGCCATATTTTAACTGGGGATCGGGAAGTTTCGTCTTCGGGAAGTTTCATCCTCAATTAGTGGAGGGTTTCGTCCCCGGGAACTTTCGTCCTCTGTACTTGTTAAAGCTTGGGGCTGGCGTGGGATTGTAAAGTTTGGTACAAGTAATAGTATCTTTTGATTAATCACAAATTTTATTCAATTTTATTATTATTTAATAATTATTCGCCAATAAATTGTCAGAAAATAAAAATCATTTGGCTTGCGTGAATTTGCTCTCTTGGTCTAACGTTTCTCCCAAATTCTAAACATGGGCAATCTGTCGTAGAAGACGGTTCTCTAAGGTTGAAAGGCATGTTGAGAGATATGAGGAAATAATGAATTGCACGCCTACTATACACAGATAAAGCCATGCACGCTATTCAATCTGACAACATATGGTGCAATCAGTTAAAAAAATCACCCCTTGATATACCGGTACATGAATGAACATCCCTCCCTTGAAACCGAGAATAGTTCATTCAGCTGAAAAAACACCCTAAGATCCATCCGACTGTACCAGTTCAAAAAAACACCCTAAGATCCAACCGGGTGTATTTACATCAAAGGAATTATGCAAACAACATGGTGCTATATTTACAATTTCAATGCTTATTTATATTAATAGGGAAAAATAAAGTCAGAAGAGTCACATTCTACGCATACGCATACACATACATATACACACATGATAGAACTTGATCAAAAATTTTTTTACAATTTGTCAGAATTCTATAAAATTTACCATTCAAGTGAGAAGTTTCGTCCTCTCCAGAGGACGAAACTTCCCGGGCACTACGCTTCCCACTAACTAGGGGACGAAACTACCCTGGGAACGGGACAATCCGCCCCAAGGACAACCCGCCCCAAACCGACTGGGACAACCCGCTCCGAGACAACCCGCTCCATGTTTTTTCACTCGCTGCAGTTATCAGCTATTTGACTATGATATTAATTGGACTATGATTGGATTATAAGTAATAACAAATGACCTATTCAGCTGTTCTTACTTATAATACCCTGACCCTTTTAATTGTTAGTATTTATGTCACGTGGGCCTCCTCGATTGTATTACAACCAACACGTAATTTGTAACTATGTGCAAAACGAATACACCCAACCCGGCCTTCAACATTTTTACCCAAACCGGCCTCTACATTTACCCAAACCGGCCTCTACATTTTACCCAAACCGGCTTCCAAAATTTTACCCTGAACGTCCGCCACAGTTTCACCCAAATCGGCCTCCAAGAATTTTACGGGAGGGAAAAAGAAATACAGACTTTTTAAAATTATGGACATACTTTTATTAACACAATAATTCAATGATCAATCTAATTTTTTAATTGAACCTACGACAGCTACAGAGTTTGTCTTGTGAGTTTGTTCATCATGGTATCGTAAATAGCCACAAAACAAAAACAGGCATAAAATATTTTGATCTATTGTTTGTGGCAGACGATGTGATTTCAGTGGTTTTCTGCAAAGCACCCTTAGGTTCATCAAAGAGAACACTTCAAAAACCAAATCATCAAAATTAAATTGGTTAAATTCCTAGTTGCATAATGGAAAACCGTTGCTCCTTTAAATGCAGATTTGACAACATCATTGCTCAGAAGGTTAATGTATAATAATTAATTATTGTACTTACAATGCACCATTAATTTTGGTCCAAGTTGATCAAATATTCCAGCAAAAATTACTCCCACAAAAGGAAAACCGAATGTGAAGATCAAAATTTTCCAATCTCGGTAACCGTAGTTAATATTTTTCTTGACGTACATCAACACAAAGGCACTAACAGCTATCAAACATAAAAGCAGATTATGTGATAATCCAAATGCCAAAAGCAGGAATCCGTATATTTTACATAACCAGTGTGGAGTCACGTGATCCATATAGACTAAATATTGGAAATGATCCAACGAATGTGACACATTAAAACACACATCACAAACAGCAAGGTAAACAAGCAGTTTTTCTGCCTTTGTCCATGACAAAAATTGCTTGAAATGATACTTCCTGAACAAGATAATCAACACGACAACGCCGCCGCTCAAAAAACTTGTTCCAATGCAAGATAATGCAAGTATATGAAATGGTAGAAAATCTCCATTGTCAATCCGTATACCTTAAGGTCATAACCACTCTTGGGCTCAACATCATATTGCAGCACTGGTGGACATTTGAGAATTTGAAGGCTTCAAAAACAGACATTTGTTCAGTTGTTGTATTCTCTCCATAAGAATTAGTAGTTGACATAACTGCGTGTTGAAGTGGAATCTTGTGTTATATCTGTGAATTAAAAGCATACGTCGTGAATCTGTTGTATGTGGGCCAAGCCAAGAAAAAACTACAAACTAAATTATTCGTCTCTCTTGTACGTCCATCCGCGGTATCTATTTAACTTCCATTGTCAGAAGTGCTAAAGTATGAAATTCAAGGACGTTCTCCTGCGCGTTGTCTTCAATTATAATATTTAATGCGGCCCTGGTCTCTAAAGGCCTCCCATCTCCCGCTTTACGCGGGGTGGGGGGGGGGGGGGTATCTTATTGTTGCCATTATACGATTTTAGTTAACTTTCACCCGGTGTAAAGGAACATCGATCTCATTGGCTGCTAAAGTAGTATTAATTCTATTAGTTCTGGGTGAGACATTGTTTTTAACTTTCTATGCGGCAAATCTTAATCCAGTGATAGTTATCTGTCCGCAAAATCCCCAATTCTCCATCCCCTGAAAAAGCTTGTTTATATTAAATATGTAATTATCTATTAAACTGATTCCTCAGAATGGCGGAACGATGGAGGAGGGGTGGGGGTGGAGGGTTTGCTGTGGTGGATGGGGAATCAATTTAATAGCTAATTCCAGATTTAATACAAACAAGCTTATTCAAGGGATGGAGAATTGTGGTCTTTGCGGATAACTGACTATCGCTGGATTGAGATTTGCCACATAGAAAATTAAAAACAATGTCTCACCTAGAACTAATAGAATTAACACTTCTTTAGCTTCAGCAATATTTCTTCACGAAAGTATAGCATATAATACATACAAGTAATTGATTATCACATAATAATTGCAAAAACTGTATGATACAGTATTATGCATTATAGCAAGGCGCAGGGTATAAGAAAAAGAACAGAATAGATGGACAGGATTCGACAGTAAGCCGAAAGCTTATATGAGCCGTCTCCCAAGAGAGGTGATACATCAATGAACTTTCCATGAGTGTTGCAAGCACGGCGTAAAACATTGTTTAAACATAACGTCAAGGAAGGACGAGAGTAAGGGTCAAAGAAACAGAAGATAAGGCAAGACAGACCATTGACCTGGCAACTGCACCTCCTACACTGCAAAAAATATAGGTTCTCTTTAGAACCAAAACTGGTTCTAATCTTATTTTAATCTTATTTGTTTTACAAGGATTGGCGAACAAGTTATGCAACTTATATTAACGCCTCTCCTTGGCCCAATGGCGTAGGTTTGTGGGATGACCTTCATGGCGGCAACTTCGTGGCCTAGCTCTTCTCGAATACTACGAAGGGATCTTTAGCCTGCACGGAGTGTGTCTCTCTCCGCACAGAGGACAGCCATTTTACGTCTCCACCCGATAGGACGGTACGCTGTGACAGCATCAACCCCACAATTGATGCTGACAGAGAGTGTTCGGACACCTCGAGAACTTTCCCCGACCGGGGATCGATCCCGGGACCTCTGGCATGAGAGACCAACGCACTTATCACTCGGCCACCACTCTCTTGTTCCTGAGATGGAACCAGTTCTGTTTAAACAGTATTTATTTCAAATCAAATAAATTTATAAAGATCAACATTAAATATTAACAGAATTAAACATAACTTGAGGGGGTTTCAGCCGTAAGTTTAGAGCTTATACGAGGTTGTCTCAAATCATTATTAAGCAAAGGAGATATGGACAGTTGGCATATCGAACCAGTTTTGGTTCTCTTCAGAACCAAAACTGGTTCGATATGCCAACTGTTCATATCGCCTTTGTTTCAAAATGTTTGGCGACTGCGTTGAATAAGCTCCAAGTTTCCTGCTGAATCTACTTCAGTTCATGTAATATTCTGTTAAAAGTGAATGCTAACCTTGGTAAATTTATTTGATTTGAAATAAATACTGTTGAAACAGAACTGGTTCCATCTCAGGGTCAAGATTAAAACCAGATTTGATTCTAAAGAGAACCTATATTTTTTGAAGTGTAGATCGGTATGGAGTTTCACTTTTGCAACCACATCTGATTATTTCGAGGATATAATTAGGTGCCAATTTGACTCCTTCAGGAATGGTGACTGCGATAAGCGATCTATTGCCCTAGTCTTTTTTCCAACCAAAATCCTCAACCTTTAGAGCAGGCGGGCCCCTGTTCCTCATGGTCAGACACAGGAATGCTTGATAATGAGCTTGCTGAACGTTTTCTGTGAATGCTTCTGTTGTCGGTGGTAAAGCACATAATTTAGGAGATGACGTATGACCCTTGCCATTTTTTTATCCAAACATGACGCCGTGCCTCCGGCATATTTCTGCTTTTGGTGAAACTCCATGCCGATCTAGGAGGTGCAGTTGTCAGGTCAATGGTCTACCTTGCCATATGCTCTGTTCTTGTTATCCTGTTGGTTGCTCGCGACAATGAAAGTCCAGTGACTAATAAATATGATTGTATAGGAATATACTTACTCGGTTTGTCATTTCTGTCTTATCTTTCTTCCAGATAGAATAAAAAAGTTGTGTTACTTTTTCTTGAGTTTTGCCAAAATACATACCTGCTGTTTATATCAGCAAACACCACGAGAATCAGCTGGTGTAGGGTTTCGAGTCCAAGAGTTGTACATTGATTGCTTGGAGTTTGGGTCGCTCTCAGCAATGTTCCAGCAAAATCACGACACTGCCATTTTATTTGAGGGGGGAAGTCCAGACACTGATATCTGTCGAAACCCACGGCCTCCGGCAGGTAAATGGCAACCTTCCCACTTGAGTTCGAGGTGAAAAATCCAAAAATTGTACAAAAGCAAGGGAATGTGACTGTCGTCCAAATTCAACAACAATAAGGTCTATATCAATGCATGTGTGTCGTTCATTCATTTGCTCATGATGAAAATGCAATATTACACTTTTAGAAGGGGTGACCTCAAAAAGGAGCCAATATCTCGAGTTGCCCAAGGGATACGGCCGGTCACCCCCTGATTCTTGAACGTCTGACACCCACCTACTCAGATCAGGAGAGGAAAAAACTTTAACCGGCAAAACCAGGTTCGACCCCACGGTTCAGGGATTATAATCAAAGTAAACGGTCAGTATCTCGAGTTGCCCATGGGATCCGAAAGGTCCCCCCCCCCCCCCCTGAATCTTCAAGAGGTAACCCTGGACTAATGGAAACTGCAAAGAAAAAAACTTTAACCGGCAAAACCAGGTCTGACAAAAAATCCACATCTGGCTCCCGGACTAAAAGTGATCCACGCAATAACAACAATATTGGTCAAAATTATTTTGCGTTCCTTTTCATCGACAAACGATGTTAGGCGATAGGGACAAACTGAACTCAATCCCAGACATCAGAACGACGTTGATGATTGGTTTGAACTGTTTGTTCTCTCTCTCTCTCTCTCTCTCTCTCTCTCTCTCTCTCTCTCTCTCTCTCTCTCTCTCTCTCTCTCTCTCTCTCGTTTTGTTGTTGTTGTTGTTTCAGTCGCTTGACACGATTGTCACATTTAGTGGTGCCGAAAGGGCACAAAGAGTTAACTTCTCTCGGAAACCAATACTCTGTGTGCAAACAACCTACCCCTGAAAAGAAAAAAGGCGACAATTCCGCGCCGGCGTAACTTTGTAAGTTGTGTGTGTGTGTTGGGGGGGGGGGGGCGGGGGGGGCGATGTCTCAGTGGTCATACATTTGATTTCAAAACGAAAGATTCCCAGCTCGAGCCCCATCAATGATTATTGCGTTGTGTCACTGTGCAAGCTATTTAATCCCGATAGCCCACGTGGGGCACGTAGGCTGGGGCACACTGCACGTTGATGGTGCACACCCCTTCGGCAGATATTAACCCTGCCTGTACGGATTCAGACGCTGGGAGTCACAGTTGATCGGCGCTGTGCGACGGTTCTCTACGGGAACTCCGACTTCCTCCACCCCTAAAATTGCTTCACACGCGGTTACCCATGTTGCTATTTGGCGAAAGTGTCGTTATGCCTCCCCCCCCCCCCCCCACCGAAAAAAAGCGTGGGCCTCTCTCTCTCTCTCTCTCTCTCTCTCTCTCTCTCTCTTCTCTATTCAGTTTCTCTCCTACAAAATTTGTGCTACAAAATATTTTTAGAAAAAAATACTTATGTTTCCTCGTTGTTAACCTTTAATTGAGAATTATATATTTTGGTTGATGAGCGCATTTCCTAATCCTATGATGTTCCACCATTTTAAACGTGATCTTTGTAAAGGATAACTCTGTGTTTTATGGTAATTGGCCCAATCCTCGGTAAGTTTTACTTCCTCCGGTTGTTTTTTTAGTTCGATGAGTTATCTCATGTTTCGGAGTAAACAAGTTGGACTTGAATGTTTAAGAGTTTTTCGGGAACTTGTGATCTCCAGTAAACAGGTTAGCAACCGGATTTAAAACTTTAAGTTCCCCCATTTTTGCTAAGAATCGTTTTGTGAGGTCTCTGATGTGATTTGAGCTAGTTTACATCAGTTTATAGCTCCCGTCAACCAAGAGAGAGAGAGAGATGAGGTTTTGAAACATTGACACATCAACAAGGATCATTTCTAAAAACAGTTTTAGAAAGACATCGAACATTCTCGTGATAACACTGTCAACAGCGTAACCGATGAAAACCTTGATGTTAGGAAGCAGTGCTAAACCACTGTCACTTTCACTGACGTCTGGTGGCCTACCAAATATTTTCGTTTCTCGACGAACATGTCCCGATACTCACCTATTTCATTAAATTCAAGACAAAGCAACACCGTGCAGTAACCATGTGTTCTCAACGCTATGGCCCACACTTTTCTCGGAGGGGGGGGGGGGGGGGGGCTGAAGACACTTTCGACAGATAGCAGCATGACTAACCGCGTGTGAAGCAGTTTTAGGGGTGGAGGAAGTCGGAGTACCCGTTGAGAACCACCACGCAGCGCCGATCAACTGCCAGACTCCTTAGCTTCAGGATGCACCATCAACGTGCAATTTGCCCCAGCCACCGTGCCCTACGTGGGCTATTGGGATTAAATAGCTGGCACAATGACGCAACGCAATAATCCCCCCCCCCCCCCCACACACACACACAACTTACAAAGTTACGCCGGCGCGGAATTGACGCCTTTCTTCTCTTCAGGGGTAGGTTGTTTGCACACAGAGCATTGGTTTCCGAGAGAAGTTAACTCTTTGTGCCCTTTCGGCACCACTACATGTGACAATCGTGTCAAGTGAACAACAACAACAACAACAAAAACAAAACGAGAGAGAGAGAGAAAAGAGAAAAAAACAGTTCAAACCAATCATTAACCCTTTACCCATCGTAACGACCAAAACCGGCCAGCGCTATTCTCAAAAATCGCCAATTAATTTTCATTATTTTGTTTCATTTTTGTCTCAAAAACATAGGTTATGACCCCTCATTGGAACGAGCTCGTTGAGCTCGTTCCAATGACGGGTCATAACCTATGTTTTTGAGACAAAAAATGAAAAAAATTAGTTATTCGAGATTTTTTTTTGCATGTGTCGTCTGCTTTTCATGTTAGGTAAAGGGTTATCGTCGTTCTGATGCCTCAGATTTGAGTTCAGTTTGTCCCTGTCGCTTTACTTCGGTAGTCGATGAAGAGGAACACAAAATAATTTTGACCAATATTGTTGTTATTGCGTGGAAGACATTTCTTTAGTTTTGTATGTGTTTTGGAGAGTAATACAGGGTGAAGCAAGTAGGTTTATGCCAAAGGTTTTCGTGAATTTTCGAGAATTTTATTTTTTTACGTTGCCTTTTTCGCGTATATCGGTTGTGTTTGGTTGTTGATTATTGGAGTTGTAAATATGTTTGGTATGTGCTCAGCTGGTTTCCAGACGGAGGTAAGTACGGTTCGTAGAGGGGTGCAAGTGATCCAATGGTTAGGGGGTTCGGGGGGCAAAGGCTTGTATGGCTGGTTGAGGGTGCAAGTGGTGGGGACTGATGCTTGTTTTCATTGTAATATGAAGTATGGGAGTGGTCGTCCAAGGGAAAGGCGTACAGTGTATCAGAATTGCAGCGATATTTCACAGTTGTTGAAGAAGTGTGTTTTTGTTCGCGCGGAAACTGCTGAGCTAACGGGGAGGCCGTGGAAGGCTGGTATAGCTAGAATAACCCCGATAAAAGTTACTTATGCTAGTTTGGTGAAAGGTGATTGAAAGGTGGTTGGGGATAGAAAGGGGAAGCGGGGATGGGGGAACCGTTGAAGGGAGACGCTTGATGTGGAGGGGGGGGGGGGGGGGGGTCGTAAATTGACAAAAACGTATAAAAAACAAAAAAACTCATTTCCGGATTTTGGTCCTCCAAACTTTTCTTTCCCACCCGGATCCTAAATTTTCAGTATAATTTTTTTTGGTCTTAAAATTGACTAAAGCGCACAAAAAAAACAAAAATATTTTTCCGTATTTTGGTCGAAAATTTCTGTCCGAAACAAACCGAAAATTTACATGTAAAAGGAAAAAAAATTTTGTTCGTCTCAAAATTAACCAAAATGCATAAAAAAAGAAAAAAAGATTTTCCGGATTTTGGTCGAAAATTTGTCCGAATCGGACAGAAAATTTTCAGTGTAAACAATTTTTTTTTTCGTCTCAAAATTGAACAAAACGCATAAAAAACAACAACAAAAAATATTCCTGCTTTTGGTCGAAAATTTGTCCGTATCAGACCGAAAATGTTCAGTGTAAAAAAAAAAAAAACTCGTCTCAAAACTGAACAAAACGCATAAAAAACCGAAAAAGCAAACATAATTTTTTCGATTTTTTTGGCCGCCATTTTGGATTAACGTAAAATCGAAACTTTTAATTTTTCGATTTTTTCACAATGAGGTATTAGTACCTTCAATTTGGATCACCTTTAATTGCCATTTTGGATTGAAATATCGAGATTTAAATATGATCCCTTCTGATGAAAATTTTCAATGTCCAACTCGAACCCTCTGGTCGGGTATCAAATATTATGAAAAAAAACTTCGAAACTCATTAAAATGATGTTTCTCGGTCAGAAGAAATTAGTACAAAAAGGCTAGGGGGCGCGGTGGCTTAGTTGGTAGAGGTGCAGGCTGCAAGCCGAGAGGTCCTCGGTTCGAATCCTACCTGCGGCAACCGCGTTGTGTCCTTGAGCAAGACACTTCACCCCGATTGCCTACATGGGGGCACGATGACGCTGTGTACTGAGGCGTACGGCACGTCGATGGTGCGCATGTCTTCAACCAATCTAACCCTGCCTGTGCTGCGGTGCAGAGTTCAGAGTTACGATGTTGGGGAGCTGACAGCTGCTCGTCGTTGCTCGGTGGTTCTCTCCGGGTACTCCGGCTTCCTCCACCCGTAAAATTGTTACGGTCACGATTAGCCATTGTGCATAAGTATGTGACCTTAAACACCAATAAATAAATAAATATACAAAAAGGCTAAATAAACTATTACAAAAGTGGGGACCTCTTACAAAAGAGCAAATTATTACAAAAGTGGACGCAACAAGCGTTAAGGGGTCAAGAGTAAACGGCAGTGCGGCGATCGTAGAAGCACGAACATCGGTATAGATTTGACAGTGCAGGAGAAAATGCTCATTTGTCTTCGGCTCACCACATTGACAAAGCGGAGATGCCGAGAGGTGGTTATCATATAGGTGATTTTTGATTCCATTGCAATTTAAACGTAACCTACAGAGATAAATTTGAGCAGTACGGGATTTGGCCCCAAAGTAAAATAATGATGGGCGTTGGTTCGTACTGCTCAGAAATCTCTTGAAATTTATAAGAGAAGAGTTTTCTCTCACTTACGGGGGTAATCTATTCCACTCGTTCGTAACATCCGGGATAAAGGATGACTGATACAAATTAGTGTGGCCGAACAGAACACGGAGGTTGATTCCCGATCGGAGGATGTGCCGTTGGTTACAGAAGAGGAAATAGGGGCTGCTTAATGGAAACATATGGGGTGTTAGTTTATGGTACATCTTGAAAAATTGGACACGCTTGTGCTTACGGCGTCTTTCCTGCAGTGGTTCCCATTGTGTTTCTGAATAGAGAAGACTTTTGCTGGCGCTCACAGTGGCACCAGAAACTATTCTTGCAGCAGCTGTTGAATCTTCTCTAGTTCAACTAGTTGTGTTGCTGAGCAATTATCTCAGACACTGTCCGCGCATTCTAAGAGAGGCCTTATAAACGCGAAGTGGATTTTTTCAAGGACCTTACGATCAAGTGTAAATTTGTGAACCCTAAGCATGTCAAAACGTGTACAGGCTTTAGAGCACATGTGATCAATGTGATCATTCTATGTACAACCTTCATTTAATATTACACCTAGGTTCACTTCTTTACTAGCCAATGAGATGGATATTCTTTTACATCGGGTAAAAGTTAACCTAAAATCGTATAATGTCAATAAGACCCCCACCCCCTCATAAAGGTAGACGCGTAAAGCAGGAGATAAAGGTGTGGGAGACCTTTAGTGATCCGTCAGGGCTGTATTAAATGTTATAATTGAAGACAACACACAGGAGACACGTCCTTGAATATCATACTTTAGCACCTGTAAGTTATCTTGACAATTTATTTTATTATCATGGAACCTGACAACTTATGCCTGGGGTAAAAAGTCTCTCAAAAGCACAACATTATCATAAAATAATTGGCCAACTTTGGATTTACATAAAGCCACAAATGCTGAAAGTGACATTAAACACCAGAAAATGCGCAAATAACACAAAAATCATAAAAATACCATTCATCGCCGTATGGAACCCACGAAATATTTGACCTGCAAAACGCCTTTAAACGTACGATAAAATGATTAAAAATCGATAAGATGTACCCAAACTTTGATTTGAGACACCCGAAAAAATTTTCAAATTTTGTTGAAAAATTGTTGGTTTTCATGGACGTTTATTACACTACTGGTTACGTTTATTACACAAAAGGTTATTACACTACTGGTTGATTTGTATGACACAACTGGTTGATTATTACACTACTGGATATTTTTTATTATACTACTGGTTAATATTACACTACTGGTTAATTATTACACAACTGGTTGTTACAGGGTCTTCCCGCTCAGTCGGTTGCTATTGTTTTCTCCAAGTGTGCTAACAGGCTGTACATGAAAGAAATGCCGACTACAGTTAATTTCATAAAAGTTGGAGGACAAACTTGTCATCCAATTAACTACCTGATTGGCCGGCTAACGGAGACTAAACCTTCGATAACCAAATAATTTGATAATAATAACAAAATTTTCTTAGGCGTTTCGCCCCATTATCGGACCTTCATCAGTGATGGCGGTCCGTTTATGGAGCGAAACGCTTTAGAAAATCTTGTTACTGTATAAATATACTACAAGATTGAAAGAACTGGGTGGTTGTGATGATTATTGTAAGTTGTAACTTCATCATTCATTGTGTTGATCGTACCACCACAATCTGCTTTGCAGCATCGCCAGTGTATTCGCTCATTATTTCTAGACTTTATTTTGTACTTATATCCTTCAAATGCCAGGGACAAATCGAAACGTTGTGACCAGTCAGCATCAGACTAGTTTGGTAGAGCGAGTGTCAATAACAAATCGAAACAACGTGATCAGCCATCATTCTCGAGGCACAAAACAACTAAAGAGACTATACGTTGTTTATTTAAGATATTTGCCGACTGCCAACCGGAAATGTGGGAATAACCCGTTTTGGGTTGTTAATTTGAAACAATTCAAGTGATTGCGTTTGTGGATTTATTATGTCGGAGAGAAAATAAAAATCTTAGAAATCAACAGATATTTTTAGTTTGAACAATATTTATTCAATATCTTCAACCGAATATACAAATTACAACAAAATAGAAGGTGGAGTCGACAGTAAGCTATAAGCCTTATACCAGGTCGTTTCCACGTACAACATTTTCATAAAATATTAATACAGTACGATCAATGACATATGCTTAGTTGGATTTTTTGTTCAAACTGGACCTGTTAAAGTAAAATTGATTAGAATTGGAGACAAATGGTGATATACAGAGAAGTGGAGAAAGGTCGAAAGAGGAAGCCAACCTGGGTATGAAACTGGACAGTAACCCTGCCTGGTAGTGCTAAACACATACGATCAGCATAGAATCGCAGCATCAAATATCTAATATTTTAATGCGAATGTCTGTATCTCTCTCTCTCTCTCTCTCTCTCTCTCTCTCTCTCTCTCTCTCTCTCTCTCTCTTTCTATCTTTGTTCCGGGTGAACTCCTCCGTTTCTCGACCGATCGATCTCAAATTTTGTACACGAGGGTAATTCGTCCCTGCGAGTAACATGGGATGGGTGCCGTGCCCATGCGGGGTGACCGTGACCTTGGAATTAATGACCATGACATTTTATTTCGAAAACGACTGGGCCGATCGGGCTAAAATTTCATATGTGCGGGTATATTGACCCATCGATCATTTTGACTTTATCGGGGTGCCCGTGCGGGATGACCTTGACCTTAAATTTGGTGACCTTGACCTTCTATTTTGAAAACGGCTGGGCCGATCATATCTGAGGGTATATTGATATAACCATCTTCTCCCGTCCAACGCTGGGTATTCACTCGCTAGTTACAAAAAAGTTGTTATATTCAGGCGAAACGAACATAAACATAACCAAAAATTTATAAAATATTATTTTTAACGGAGGTGTAATTACCTGGGAAGGGGAGGTGGCGCATCGCCAGTCATACTTATCTTTAGCTTTCGGGAAGGGTGAGTTTCCAAATATTTGTGATAAAAATTGCAGGGTTTGAAAAGTGTGGAAAACAAAAATCCCACCACGGAAAGGTGCGCCATTAGATGCACGACCTCAAGGCCAGTAGAATTAACAATTCGTTTGCTCACTGCACAAGCAGAAACAGAAAGAAGATGGCCAATGTAATCTATGTCTTCAAAATTTTAGCTAATTCTATAAAACTTTTACAATTGTATTTTCTAGAATTGTATTTTCTAGTTATGACTTTAAATGGGTTAAAATGAACCATTAGCACTTTCAAAGATCTCGCAATTTGCCAGTACGCTAATGATTCATTTTAGTCAGTAAAATTAAAAGATAGAAAATACAGTTGTAAAAGTTTTATAGTATTGGCTCCTAGTAACGGACATGAAGAGGGGCGCGGTGGCGTTGTGGTAACCGGTTCTCGTCAGAACACCGAAGTTAAGCAACGTCGAGCCCGGTTTGTCCTTGGATGGAAGATCGTCTGAGCGATCGATTCGACTCCAGCGTTGTGTCCTTGGACAAGGCACTTAATCCCGATTGTCCACATGGGTGCAGGATGACCACTCTAACCCTGCATGTGTCATTCTTCTATACACCTCGGACTGCAAAATCTTCAACATATTGGATCGGACAAAAAAAAGCTGTGCCACGATTACTACATGTATACTTTAATTATTCGTTTGTAAATTCTTTACATATCTCAGCTGCATGTCTTGCGACTTTTAACTGTTATCCCCACTGGCTGATATCCCTACGACATCATCAAGGCATGTCTTCCACTACGGCATACCTTGATAGTGCAGTCGAGAGACTAGTCAGGCTGAACTTGAGCCATCAGAGTAGAGACAAAAAGGGTTTACACTCACGCCTACCCCATCCAATCGAACATCTTCGCGATGTCCTGCTGAGGACTGTGATGATATGGCAACAAGCCTTCATAAGCATATAATTGATTTATTTTTATTTTATTTTAGTGGGGAATAACGATACTTTCGACAGTCAGTGTCACCTCGTGTCGGGCAGTTTTACGGGTGGAGGAAGATGAATTACCCGGAGAGAACCACCGAACAGCAGCGACCGACTGCCAGGCTCCCCGACGTACTAAGCCAGGCTCCCCGACATACTAACTCCACACAAGTAGGGTGAGCATTAGTTGGAGACGATTGCACCATCGACGTGCAGTACGCATTAGGACACAGCGCCACCGTAACCCCACGTGAGCAATCGGGATTAAGTGCCTTGTCCAAGGGAACAATGCAGTTACGATCGGCAGGAATCGAGCCAAATAATTTGTAAGATTATTATGATCCCCGATGAGTCTGGAGGCGGGATGGGGAAATCCCACCCGAGGGGCAAGATATCTGAACCAGACCCGAGGCTTGCCGAGGGTCTGGTTCAAATATCTTGCCTCGAGGGTGAGATTTCCCCATTCCCACCTTCAGACTCACCGAGGATGATTTTCCTCCCCCCACCATGCAGCGATTACGTTAGCCAAAGGTAATCGGGAGTCACGAGCTGATTCAATCATCATTTTGTATTCGTTGTTTTGAGAAACTGATGACAGGATCGGAAAGAGCATGCACGAGTTATGTATATACCAAAAGTATATACCGCGAAATCGATTAGGAACGGTGGCAGCTTGAGGGTTGAAGAGTTTTAGAGCATCAAACTTTGATCACGCTGCATTCCGATGACGTCAATATGAATTAGCTGGTAGCAAGAAACTGATACGATATGCATAATGTCATAATAACGTTATAAATGTATAACGTCACGTGGGTGGGGGGGGGGGGGGTACATCTGTCTCTCCCTGCTATCTCACCCGGGACATACGTATGTTACACATGCAGTGTGGGGGAGAAAACAGTATAACAGTACCCATGAACCACATAATTGACAACTCGTTTGTTGATGGGTGAGACCGAGAAGGGAAATAAGATAATGAAATTTGCGCAGACAATAAACTCGATAATCACAGCCTCGTTCGTATTTTCCCTGTGTTTCTCATTGGGCTGCACGGTATATCGATAAACCGATATACACCGGTATTCAAACCAATATCGATTGAATATCGGTGTAATTACAAAAATATCGGTTTATCGTCATTATTCATTTACCCAAAATTTAATTTTCAAGATGTCTTGAGTTTTTTAACTGTAGCCCCGAATGAATAATATTATCCCTTTATCCGAGGAATCGTCTGCCTGTGCCCTCGTATTATACAAATTCAGCAGTTGAAAAAATAATTTTAAAAAATTTCAACAAAACTATATCACGTGACCCCCTCCCTCATTGCAACGAGCTCGTTCCAATGAAGGGTCACATGATATAGTTTTGTTGACATCTTTGCGGAAAATCTGATAAATTAATTTTGAAAATAATAAATTTTGATATCGTCTGTGTTGGGTAAAGGTTTTTCGAACCGCATCATCAAGGCATGCTAATTCGTTCCGACTGTGATGCCTCGAGTGTCGATCGTGGTACTTGTGTTCATATATCTGAACAGTTTTCGATATACCGGTATATCGCGGTATTTTGAATATCGTGCTGCCAAAGTTTCTCAGTGTCAAAACAACATAAATCAAATAGAATAACAATATGCTGAGATACATTTGACAGCCCTTATTATTACCAATACGGAGTTACAAAGTTATATTCTTCCAACATTCATTGCAAACTACGAAGAAGCGTATATGCAGGGGGCACGGTGGCTCAGTAGGTGGACGTGCAGGCTGCAAGCGGAGAGATCTTCGGTTCGAATCCCACCTGCAGCAACCGCGTTGTGTCCTTAGGCAAGACACTTCACCCCATTGCCCGCGTGGGTGGCGTTGTGCACTAAGGCGTACTGCACGTCGATGGTGAACTTGTCTTCAACCAATGCTAACCCTGTTTGTGTGGAGTTAGTATGTTGGGGATCCGACAGTTGCACGCCGTTGTGCGGTGGTGCCCTCCTTCCTCCACCCGTAAAACTGTCGCGGTCATGATTAGCCATTGTGTATTAATAACGAAGTTAATAAAGTATCCGAGGTAGTGCGGCTATCTAATGAAAACATAGTGATGTATATGTAGATTGCTCTAGTAGTAGTAATATATCTTTATTGTCATGTCAGGTGCTATCAAAATTTAGTACAGTACATGAGTATAGTGCTGAAACCGCACTGGCCCAATTGGGCCTAACTTCACCTTTTCAGTTTGATTTTTTCTGTTTTTTCTAATTCATAAGAATGGGGCCGACAAAATCTTGAATTTATATGCAATTACAAAATTCATGGAGTGGGACCTCAAGATGAAAAACAATCTTAGAAATTGTGGGGAACAAGAACTGATGAAACTCACCGAGCCCCCATAGCGAAAATGATTTGTGACAGCAAATGGCCATATTGTGCTACAAAGCAAGTAAAGAGAAAAAAACTACTCTGAAAATTCAAGCTTGCTCGTCGTTTGTTTCATAAACGACTTTGACTTTACGACAGAGAGTATTTCGAGATTATAAAAAGAATCTAATGATAGAAACAGAAATTCTGTGATAAGTACCCAAGATCATTTTGGGATAAAATTAACCGCTTGGGACCAACCCGAAATACTAGAATACCCAAGGAAATTTAAGCCGAGGACGGAACCATAAACTGAAAAACACAAGACGCCCTTGATGCGTAGGCCTTTGAGTTGAAAGGGCTTTATAATCCCTACCCTGCAGCAAACACATGCGAAGAAAAATTTTATCAGAAGGTTAAAGATGAAAAGCGTTTTCTGGAAGATTTCTTGACCCTTTTGGCGAAGTAAACGCCGATTTAAATCATCCCATACAACTAGATGAGATTGAAAATGTCATGGACAAGACAAATAAAGGAAAATCAGTTGGTAATGGTCGAATCCCGTACGATGCAATTAAATCGTCGGCTGTTATGGAGGTACTATTGGCCATTTTACTGCCACGCCCACTTTAGTCATATATGGAGGACCTCTATGTACGCATGTATACGATGAAGTTCATTAACATTTATGACATACTTGAAACTCTGGTAGGATTTTGATATCAACTTGACGATTGGAAAACTTCCGAAACGAATCACCGTGATAGAAGAGCTCAAGATGAGACACTTGGTAGGTTTTTGATATCATCTTGACGATTCGAAAACTTCCAAAACGAATCATTGTAATAGATGAATTTAAGAGGAGACACTTGGTAGGATTTTGATATCATCTTGACGATTCGAAAAATTCCGAAACGAATCATCATAATAGAAGAATTTAAGAGGAGACACTTGGTAGGATTTTGATATCATTATGACGATTCGAAAAATTCCGAAACGAATCATCGTAATAGAGGAATTTAGCCCTTTACCTATCGTAACGGCCAAAACCGGCCAGCGCTATTCTCAAAAATCGCCAATTAATTTTCATTATTTTTTTCATTTTCTGTCTCAAAAACATAGGTTATGAACCCTCGTTGGAACGAGCCCGTCGAGCTCGTTCCAACGAGGGGTCCTAACCTATGTTTTTGAGACAAAACATGAAAAAAATTAGTTATTCCAGAATTATTTTTGCAAGTGTCGTCTGCTTTTCAGGTTAGGTAAAGGGTTATGGGGAGACACTTAGTAGGATTTTGATACCATCTTGATGATTCGAAAACTTCAGAAACGAATCATCATAATAGAAGAGTTAATAAAATTTCACTGTAGTGGGCTTCATTTTCGAATATATATACAAAGTATATTTCAAACCATTTAAATGAACTATATATTAACCAAGTTTTAATCATTCAAATTAAAGTAGTATTCGGTGTTCCTCTATTGAGTCTTGTCTCCCGGCTAGTCGAAACTCTTGTATTGAACATGATATCAAGTGCGCAAGCACTAGTATAGAATTGTTTAATATAATTTGTTTTTTAAAAATCAATCTAACTGGGTGGGAATAAATTAAACCATTCGAAATAATAAAAATAATAACGACTTGGAGTGGGGGTAACATTGCAGATTGCCTCCACTTGGAACCAAATTGGTTCCTCAGAGAGACAATCCGCAGTGTTACCCTCAAGCCAGGGCATTATGTTTATATACTACTCAAAGTTTGCTAAGCACCAAGTACATCCAATTACCTGTTTTGCGTTTTTGTTGAAATATTGTAAGGAAAAGTGTATATATCTGTTGTTTAATTATATCTTTAATGATTCAAACACAGAAATTAAGATTTTGTTAGTGTTTGACATTATTTGTTAGGTTTTGAATACGATAACCATGGAAAATGGATATTATTGGTAAAGGAGGAAATTTTTCAAATTTGCTAAAAAGTTGACGGAGCGAACTGATATGGGTTCAATATCGAGTATGAGACCCATTATTGTTAATTACAGTTTGACAACGCCTTCTCATGCTCCTAATCAGGTTCCAGATGGTCCTTTGTGGGATGTTGTTCCGTTCTTGGACCAGCATGGCATCAAGCTCCTGGACACTTCTTGATTGGACTGGGCGACTGAAATTGCAAGCTGCAGCTCATTCCAGACATGTTCGATTGGATTTGGGTCAGGGGATCTTGCTGGCCAGTCCATACGCTCAACCTCCTCCCTCTCTCGGTACTCCCAGACAGCATGGGCAACACGAGGACGGCATTATCGTCCACCAGAATGAATCTATCACCCACTGCACCTGCATACAAGCTGACGTGGGCATCCAGGACCTCATCAATATACCACTGTGTAGTCAATGTACAACGGTCAAGGACACATAGCTCTGTACGTCCATCGCGGCTGATTCCGCCCCAGACCATTATTGACCCTCCACCTGAGCGGTCATGCTGAGCAATGTTGACTGCATGGAATCGTCCTCCTGGTCTTCTCAATACCCTGGAATGCCTATTTGTGTTGTCTACGCAGTACCTTGACTCATCTGTTAAAAGGACAGGTCGCCAATTTTCTCTGGTCCATCCAATGTGATCCACGACCCATTCATTTCGTGCCTGGTGGTGGTTCTGGGACAGCTGAATGCGAATACATGGTCTTCTCGATCGGCGACCACCTTCGTGCAACCTTGCCCTGCGTCGAAACATTTACTCCGGATGCATTCTGAAGGTCACTGCGAAGCTGGGTTGCTGTGTCAAAGCGGTTCCTACGGGCCTGAATGATCAAAAACAAACTAGTCTTCCGCTGCAGATGTTGCCCTGTCTCTGCCATCACCATGCCTTCTTACTGGTGTGAAATACTGCTGAAATCTTGCCCAGGCTCTGGTGACCACCGTATGGTGCACACCAAGGGCTTCGCCAACCTGACGATGGGTAGCCCATGTTTCCCCACCCCTACAGCCCGCCACATTTCTGCTTCAGACAAATGTCTTCTTACATTTGCATGTCATATTCAATCATTAAATCACAAGGGTTTGTGTTGAAATGAAGACTGAATACCCTACACATCCCATGTACATGACGACAGTACACGAAAACATCATGAAAATCAAGAGGTACATGCTTTCCATGAATGTCACGAAAAGTCTGCCAGTCAAAAGTGCTGATGTAAACACTATGGACCATCTCAATACATTCCGTAATCATATTCACCCAAAATATCGCAAATGTGTCACAAGAAAATTTCACAATGTGTCAAATATGTGGTGCTTGGCAAACTTTGAGTAGTATAGTATCAGACCTAGTCTAGGAAGAATATGGATGATTTTAGCGAGTGTAAATGATAAAAATGTCCCTACTGTATAAAGTATTGGGACTCGTCTAAACCCCCATTTGCGACGTTCTTGTTTATGTGTAGTGCAATTACAAACCCTCTCATGGTTCACATCCATCGTGCACTGTTATTCTTCACCTGTTCATACCTCCGACTCTTTCAAGCGTATATTTCTGGCTAATAAGCACTCGTAACTCACCGCACGCAGTCTTTTCCTTTCCTTCATTTCTCTGGCCATTCTATAGCGAATGATGATATACACAATTCCATTGAACAGGCCTCCTAAATTCGGTAAGGTTGTAACGAATCGAAACAATACAAGAGGCGGTGGGGAATCAAATAGTTGCCAAACGCCCAAAACCGAAACCGGCAACCACTGAATGAAGAATACCGCAACAAAGAGCATCATGGATTTAGCAGCATTTGTCGAAGATTTGGCCGTTGTCGCCTGTTGTCCCAGTCTGCTTCTTATGTCGGCACACTCCTTGTTGATGCGATACCATGTCAAAAAGTAAAGGATACAGTTGACGATCAGCACTAGTGTTATTGGTCCTGTGGTTAAAAATATATTTCCCAGTTTCCCCTTTACTGGATCGAAGGCACAACTAAAACAAAAAATAAATCATTGTTAAGCCTATAAAAAACCCTTTATTTCTCATTTGTCTGCGCATGCTTTCTATCAGAATTACAGCTTTTTATTCACCCGAAAAATTTCGTCTGTCCGCCAGTCCGTTTGTAGGAGGAGTTTCT
This sequence comes from Pictodentalium vernedei, assembly GCA_031216915.1. NCBI lineage: Eukaryota > Metazoa > Mollusca > Scaphopoda > Dentaliida > Dentaliidae > Pictodentalium > Pictodentalium vernedei. The sequence goes on from CM062291.1 coordinate 314,195,842, forward strand.
TTCCACTTTAGCCGATCGAAACCAAATTGGACATGTGGGTTGGTTATGATAAGGGAAGAACACTATTTATTTTGGGGTCATTACATCGGAAGTCAATGTCATAGAGGCCGTAAACTTGAACATTTTCCGATATTTGGTTTCCGTTCTCGTCTTAAAATCCCGCTGGACCGATCGAGACCAAACTTGACATGTGCATTGAGGATGAGGAAATAAGACCCCTTTTATTAATGAGGTCGTTGTTCCAAAGGTCAAGGCACGGTGACCTTTAAATTACAATTTTTCTGGTTTCCGCACTCTATAATTAAAGATTCGCTGAGCCGTTCGGAACTATACTTGACATGACATGTGGGATATGTATGATGAGACGAAGAACCCTATTCATTTTGGACCGCTCTCTAACTGGAGGTCTACTGTGGGGATCGGAACCAACCTCATCATGTGAGTAGGGTATGGTAAGACAAAGAACCTTATTTATTTGGGGTCATTGAGCCCAAGGTCAAGGTCACAGTGACCTTCGACTTGAAAGTTTTCCTGTTTTTCGCTCTCTAACTGAATCACTACTGTGTCGATCAATATCGAACATAACAAGTGGGTTATGGATAACAGGATGGAGAACCCTATTATTTTAGGATCACTCTGCCAAATGCAACCTAGACATTACAAATTTTCCTGGTTTCCGCTCTCTAATTAAAGCTATACTTGGCCGATCGAACCAAACTTGACATGTGAGTTGTTTGAGATAAGACGAGAAACCCTATTTATTTTGTGGCCAATGTGCCAAATGTCAAGGTCACAGTGAGTTCAACGTGCAAATGTTCCTGGTTTCTGCTCGCTAATTGAAACCCCATTTGGCGTATCGAAACCAAACTTAACATGTTGATTGGGTATAATAAGAGGAAGAACCCTATTTATTTGGGGATTATTATAACGAAGATTAAGGTTACAGTTACCTCAACTTACAAATTGTCCAGGTCTCCGCTTTTGTTGCAGTATCATTACCTTTTCTCGTGGGTGGGGGGGGGGGGGGGACTACTCCTGGTGGTCAGCTCTAGTTTAATCCTCCAGAAAAGTGCAAGGGCAATACAAAGTCAACACCATTCACAAACATCGTCAATCATTTTTTTATTTCTTTCAATGTTTGCCCCCAATACAACTACCTCGATGCACAGTGGTGAAAGTTAGCCATATTCTTATGACAGTTGAACTTGTGGCTGCTTTTGTCCATTATTGCTAATACCTCTCATAACTGGTGGCGCTAGGTGTAATATTGGGACACCCTAAAAAATGTGGTCCGAGCCCGAGCTGAGAATACGGTGTAGCTGAGAAATAAACATTGGTTTCTCTCTTGTTTGTCGTTCAATTTAGATTATTTTTGTATATAGAACAGTGGTAGCCAAATGAAACAGGATAAAGTTGATTTTTTATTCAGTATATTTTGTGAAATATACGATAAAATATTTTTAAAAAAGTGTAGCTGGATCGCCGAGCCAGTTAATTAACTCGCATGTGGACTCTGCATTAATACCTATTACCTATCTGGTGAGTTTCCGCCTGTGACACTACTGGTTAATATTTCACTACTGGTTGAATATTACATAACTGGTTGTTTCAGGGTCTTTCCGCTCAGTCGGTTGCTATTGTTTTCTCCAAATGTGCTAACAGGCTGTACATAAAAGGACACGCCCAAATTATACATCTAGTACTCCTTTTCATTGTTTTCCCCATTTTCCCCTCAGCTCCAGGGAGCGCGACCTCAGCTTGAACAACAAAGACCCCAAAAGCTGCCATCAAGGCACTCTTTGATTTGACCCCCCCCCCCCCCCCCCCTCGCCAATCGGGGAGATTTACCAAATAATTAAAATAACCGAGTTTCAATTAGTCTCTCCTGTCATTGATCCTCATCCACCCAAGCTCACCCCTGATTGCTTCTCGTGCTGCGACATTACTCGACCCCGTTATCCATACGCCTGCATCGTTTTGCAGGATTTCCAAGCTCTTTACAGCCGTCTGGTTTAGGGGTACCACTTCCGAACCGTATGTTATACTTGGCAGACCCACCATTTCCCCGCGGAAACCTTATTGAAACTGTTTCTCCCTATAAGTTTCATTTGCTGATGGATTCGCTTCCCTTTCAGAATAAATTTATTTGTGTTATTTCGGTAGATGCCTCTTCCTGTGATGTTTATATTTACCCCCAGATACTGGTAGTCACTTGTTTCTCCTACACTAAGAGGTTTGCCGCTACCTTCCTATAAGCGGGTACTGGTCAAATCGGGTGGATGAGGATCAATGACAGGAGAGACTAATTAACCAATGTGACGTTTTGAACATTTCAAAATGTTCAAAACGTCACATTGGTTAATTATCGTTGTGTTATCAGCACGGGAAGTGGCTTTCCAATGGTTGGGAACACGTGAACACCATTTTATTAAATAATATTAAATCTGATAATAAAAAATGTAATAATTTTGCTTTATTCGTTGAAAAAGCTGCAGCCGGGCTTTTTCAATGAATAAACAGGAAAATTATTGGTGACAAGATATATAAAAAATAAGGTTACGCTTTTCTATCTATGTATTAAATTATATTAAATCTGATAAAAATATAATTATTTTACGTTTATTCGTTTAAAAAGCACAAGTGGAGCTTTTTCAATGATAAATACGAAATTATTGGTGACAGTTATAAATTATATACAAAATAAGGAGACTTAATTAAATAACAAGTGATAGAAGTCTCGTCAATGCAAAGGTTGTGTTTACGAAGAATGCATACAAATCGCCCCCTGAGTTCCAATGTGTTCTATGTGCCTACTGGCACATAGAACACATTGGAACTCAGGGGGCGAAATGCTATACTGAAAAACATACAAAATAAATAGCAACAACATTTAGATAGCTTTGCATACTTAAAAAACAGAACGTCAGAATAGTAATGAAGAATAATCATCAGTCACCATAACAATTATCAGTCTTATTGTTAATTGCCTTTGCTGTGAAAACACAGTCCACGTGCGAGTTAATTAACTGGCTCGGCAATCCAGCCACACTTTTTAGCGCCTCTGAAGAGATATTTTATCGTACATTTCACAAAGTACATGTATACAGTGGGTCCCCACCAAAAAGAAATACACTGGTGGAGGAGAACCTATCCAATCGTGTATGTAGCGAAATAACGGCAGAAGAAGTGCGGAACGTGGTCTCGAAATTAAAAAATGGTAAAGCGGGAGGGACTGATGAAATTCCGAACGAATTCCTCAAAAATGGAGGGGAGGCACTTATTGAAGTCCTGACAAACCTTTTCAACCTGGCTCTGCGAAAGCAAGAGGTCCCCAGAGAGTGGAGGGAAAGTAAGGTGTCGTTCATACACAAAAAGGGGGATAAGGAAGTTCTAGATAACTATAGGGGGATATCAGTTAGTAGTAACATCGGAAAAGTATTCTGTAAGGTCATATACGGTAGACTAGAGGAAGTTATTGAAGAGAAAGGTTTTTTAGGAGAAATTCAAAATGGTTTCAGGAAAGGACGAAGAGTCACTGATCACCTATTTACACTCACCCAACTGATAGAATCAACAAAGGCTGAAAAGAAAAAGATGTTTCTGGCATTTCTAGATGTGAAAAAAGCGTACGACCGAGTGTGGAGGGAAGGTATGTGGCGAAAGCTCGAGGGCATCGGACTTGGGGGTGACTTTGTGGGAATCATGAAAGCACTGTATACAGATGTGCAAAGCCAACTCAGTCTAGGGAGTATCACTACAAAACGAGTCCCTATGGATATAGGCCTCAAGCAGGGGTGTATCTTTTCACCGATTTTGTTTGCATTGTATGTTAAAGATTTAGGGGACGAACTAATTCAGAGTGCGGAGGGGGTAAATGTTGGAGACATAAAGATACCAGGCTTATTCTTTGCGGACGACATGGTGTTAATGTCTAGAACTGAACAGGGGCTAGAGAAACTGCTGGAAATTGTTGGTAGATATGGGAACACTTGGCGGCTCGAACTAAATGAAAATAAAAGCAAGGTAATACCCGTTGGACGCAAGGTAGATATGACGAAGAGATGGAAAGTGGGGGAGTTCTCAATCCCCGAAGGGGAAAGCAAACAAATCACTGTAGGAGAAACGGGAGAGTATGAGTATCTAGGGGTAAGCATAAATATAACGGGAAGAGGGGTGTACAGAAATTACTCAGCCAAACTGATTCTGAAGGGGAAAAGAATTCTGAACCAACTAAAACTTTTAGGGAAAAATAGTTTCAACAAGGTCTTTGTGGGGAAAACACTGTGGGAGAGGGTGGGTTTACCAAGTATAACGTATGGCACGGACGTGATTCCATTAAACCAAACCGTTATTAAGAAGTTGGAAAATACTCAAAATGATGCCGGCAGATGGATAACAGGGTCGAGTAATGCTGCAGCTTTGGAAGCAGTAAGGGGGGAGCTTGGGTGGATGAAAATCAAGGACAGGGTAGATTTGGGAAAACTGTGTTACTTTAACTACTTGAGAAACCTGCCTGACAACCGGTGGTGCAAATTGATGCTCGATACCATTTGGAATTCTAATATAGAAACGGGGTGGTCAAAACATGTGAGGGAACTAATGGACAATTACTCTATAGAGGTCACAAACATAGAAGTAGGAATGAAAGAAGGCAAAAGGTTTGTCAAAGAGAGAGTCATGGAAGATTGCAATCGAAACTGGCGAGCAGGGGTTAGCGTGAAAAGATCACTGCAGGGGTTACAATATAAAGAAAAGCCAGCTTTTGAGAAGTACCTAGATGGCACCTTTGGGGGTTCACTGCTGTTCAAACTGAGATCAAGATCACTGGAGCTTCGGGGAAAAATTGGGAGAGATGGGGAAAAGGGATGCCAAATGTGCCACTCTGGAGTAGTGGAGACCCTGGAACATTTTCTCTTGGAATGCCCACAGTATATACCTCATAGAATAAAATTTACTGGAAGAATAATGCAGAAGTGGGGTGAAGAAACAAAGGATAGATGGCTGAAGGGGGACACGAGGGAGAGGGTAGGAATGCTTATTGAAGAAATTGAAAAAGAGGAAGTGAGGGACACTATTAAGCAGTTTATATCTGAATGCTGGGAGGAGAGGAGGGGAAGAGGGGGTGGGGTGCAGGGGGAATGATGGCCTTCTCTTATGAGGACCGCGACAAATCAGCGGCTGGCCAAAGAGTTATTATTATTACTGTCTAAAAATCAATTTAACTTTATTCTATTTCATTTGCACAAGACATCAACATTGATCGACAACAGTTAAGGAACTGACTCACTTGGAGATCGCAGCCAAACGCTAGTATAAGGGGAAACACCCAAACCGTCCTCTGCAATTTTACACAAACCGAACTCAGTGCATACTGTCATTTTGTATACCTGCCATATTACAAACTATTGAAAACAACAATTTGCAACAAGACAGATCTACGTAAGCAAACTATTACTTTGGAAAGTGTTGGTTTTTACACCAGTACCCTCATGTCCATTAAAACCCTACTGACGGCTTCAAAATATATTTGTATTAATTGTGATTAATTGTAAAATGTTTGTTTCGTTAATAAATAATAATGTTCAACATCTGGTAGTAAAATAATATTTATAAACCTCGCTCCGACAATTATTTAAAATTAAATAAGACATAATATGTTTATGAAGGAAGTGTTAACAATAAAAGCAAACATTGTGAAAATATTGTTCCCTCTTCTGGTTTCCCACATAGACCTAATGATCACCATTTATAGAAGATGGTATGGGCCAATTGCATAGAGGACGGTTCGGGCACTATAGAGGACGGTTCGGACGCTGTGGAGAACGGTTCGGACTAAATGTAGCGGCCGGTTTGGATCAAATTGCAGAGGACGGTTCGGCCAGAGGACGGTTTGAGTGCAATCCTCTTATAATGAATGGACAATATGATTTAAGAGGGTTATTTTTATTTGTCAATAAAATGAGATCGGGGCGTTTCGGCCTTGAGACGTTTCAGTCTGGGACGTTTTCGGTCTGGAACGTTTCGGCCTCGTAGAAAGAGAGACAACGTGAATAAGATAGATTCAGCCGAATAATATTCTGACAATGTGTACACTGCCTGACAATACACATACTTGTGCAACGAAATCAAGCATTCTTCGAAAGGAATGGATTAATAAATAAAACATTAAATTCTGTCTCTATAAATTGCATAGATTTATCTGGATTAGTGAACGATAATCTACGGCTCCTACAACAAAGTGACGCCAGAAGAGTAATTTTTATTATTAGATACGATCTAATGGCGAAAATAACCTATTGTTCCCATGTTTCCCTGGGCTTATGTCATTAGTTGTTATTCTTGGCCCCAATGATTATAGCGAAAATGAATGAATGAAGGAAAAGTTTCTGCGCACTGAAGGCGTACAGAGACGATGTGGGGTTGTTTTTCCTTGCATCCGGGGTGCCCTAGACAACTAGTACCCTGGACGATTCGTACCCTGGACAATTCGTGCCCTAATATGAAGGTACGCATTGTATCTCGTAAAGGTACGAATTGTCCCGGATAGAGGTGCGAATTGTCCCGGATAAAGGTACGAATTGTGCCATGTAAAGGTACGAATTGTCTAGTGCGAAGGTACGAACAGTCTCATGAATTAACATTATTTGCTTTATAGCTTTATTTGCTTATAAAATCCACGAGAGACGGAAGCGAGACCAAAAAATCTTATTAAGTTTGACTGTGCGACTGGCAGTAGGGTAGTGGGCTGAGATCCCAATAGTGAATAGAAAGAATGAATGGTTTTCGTGCGCTGAATGCGCACAGGGACGCTGTGGAGCAAGCCCCTTTCGATCCTAAAGTGAATACAAGCCGTGGCTCCTGCATTATACTCAGTTCATCATTTATTCCATTCGTTGATTATCTGCATTATTAACTTGGTTTGCCAATGTTTGGAAACACGTGATAGTACCAGTTTATTACATAGTATTAAATCTGAAAAAGTGCAATAATTTTGCGTTTATTGGTTGAGAAACGCTGCCGTGTAGCTTTTTCAGTGAATAAACACGAAATTATTGGTGACAGATATATAAATAAAAATAGGGTTAGTTCTTTCTAGCAATGCATTAAATTATATTAAATCTGATAGAATTGTAATAATTATGCGTTTATTCGGGGACACACTAAAATGTGTACCCCGGCCCCGGCCCCGGCCCCGGCACCGGCTCCGGAAAAGGTGTGCCTGGAAAATATAAAGTTGCATGACTTTCTTATTCGTATGTATAATGGGATCATTTTTGTTAGGTAGTATCCTTTAGGTTTATGGAGAAATATTTAGAATTATTTTTTTTTTGTGAGTTTTATCAAAGTTTTCCCTTCAGAAAAACACTAAAAATTGTACCCCGGCCGGGTAGTTAATTAATTGGCCACAGTTTATCTGATGATTATACACTATAATCTGATCACACCTTCATGGAAACAATGGAAGTGTTGTAGGAGTGCATTGTTTTCATCTTTTGAAATTGTCAATCTCTTTTCGTCTTTTGATAGGTGTCTTCTCATTATGCCTACAGCCCATTTTGCCTACACCCATGTTGCCTACAACTCATTTTGCATACACCCCATTTTGCCTACACTCAAACAACCTCACATCCCCGCAGTTCTATGGACTTGTCCGAAAACAGGGAGTTTGATACAAAAACGATTTATAAATTTTATAAATATGGATATAATTGGAACTTTCTTGTTCAGTATTTATAAGTTTGTACAAGCATATAAGACCAATGGGACTCCATTTGTACAAACTTGCAATAGACCAAGCTTTAAAAAATATCAAATAAAACCATATAAATAAACGATTTATAATGGTTTTATTGAACTCGGGGACAAGATTTGCACCAAGTTGTATTAGACCAAGTTTTTAAAAACGATTATCAATTAAAACCATATAAATATGGATATCATTGGAACTGGCTCATTGAGCCAGTTCCAATGGTATTCATATTTGCATGGTTTTATGGAGACATATCCAAATATGAACTCGGGGACTAGATTTGTCATGTGGACATTTAACCATTTTACAATTGGAGTTTCAACAGGTGACTGACTGCATCAAGGATAACATCATTGAATAACACTGGGAGATAAGGGTACATCAATACAACAAAGAAACAAACAATGATTTAAAGTTCAAACTAACAAACTAACAGTTTGTTTTAATCATGGTGAAAGCAAGTGTTTGGATAAAAAGGTCAGTCCAATTAATTTGTGGGGGACAGAGCTTGCTGCCCTGTGTCAACTACTAGGTAATTAATCCAATTTACACATCGAAAATGTTTATTTAAGAGTGTAGGCAAAATGGGGTGTAGAGGCATAATGAGAGGTAACCTTTTGATATCCACAAGCTGTAACAGCAGTGTGAACACAAACTTTCGGCAATTTTCTCAAAGTGCATAACAAAACTGAACTTGGTCAAATTGTTTTCATCTTTTAAGTTTGTTGAGTTTTTTTGTATCTTTTGATGTTAAAAATGTCTAACGGCAGTAAGAACACAAACTTTCGGCGAATTTGCTCTAAAACAACCTGGTACGAGTGTCTCTACAGTATATAACCGCCATCCAAAAAATGGACTGGCAACTGACCGAAAAATCAAGGTGAGGGTTAATCGCGAAGTGTCAGAGGAAGTAATACTCGAAGCGGGAACACCACAAGGGTCGGTTCTAAGTCCGCTTCTTTTCATAATATATGTGAATGATATACAAAAAGTAGGGAAAAACTTTGTTGAACTATCGCAGTTCTCAGACGACAAAGGCATTTGGACAGCCAGCAAGTCCAGAAACATAATTAAAAATCGTCTACAGGATACCATTCGCGATCTTGAGAGCTGGTGTGCCCTGTGGCGCATCAAACTCAATGCCGCCAAAACTCAAAAAGTTACGTTCTTCAAAAAGCAAAGGAAAAAAACAGTCCCGAGTATCGATCTCCAGTTATACGATCACAAACTAGAAGCAAACAAAGAGGCCAAATTTTTGGGATTTATCCTAGATAGCAATCTCAGTCTAAACAGTCACGTAAACTCCATTACGTTTAGAGCTACTAAACGTATCAATTTTCTGAAGATGATCAGAGGTAGAAATTGGGGAGCAAACAAAGATGTGCTTCTCAAGCTCTACAAAACATTTATACGTCCGGTACTAGAATACGGTGCCACAATAACAAGCGACCTAAGCAAATCCAACATTCAGAAGCTACAGAGGGTTCAAAATTATGCCCTGCGAGTGGCACTATGCAAACCGAAATGGACACCGATAAAGGAACTTCACGAGCTAGCAAAAATAGAAACTATTGATACGCGATTAAAAGACCTACAAAACAAAACCCTCAACAGACTCCAAGATAGTGAATTAATGGTTGAGCTGAACGAACACCGATCCCTTAACAGAAAAACAAAATAAGTTTCCAGAAAATAAAAAAAAAAAAAAAAAAAAAAAAAAAATAATAAAATGAAATAAAATAAAAATTATACAGTATAACTAAATCGCGTGGAGTCAGTGAGGACTGCCTCGCTACTCATTGGGAACTTTAGGATAGAGTTGAAACGCGTTTAATAAGATCTATATAACAAAACCCTCCACATACTCCAGGATAGTGAATCAATGGTGAAGCTGAACGAACACCGAACCCTAAACAGAAAAACAAAATAATCCACAGTAAATTAAAATTACTCAATAGAATTAAACTGCGTGGAGTCAGTGAGGATTGCCTCGCTGCTCATTGAGATCTTTAGGATTGAGTCTGTGAGGATTGCCTCGCAACTCTGCGTGTGGGGAGTGGGCTCCGAAGAAACACACTCCTTACCCCATCCATAGCAACAATCACACAGCAGGCACAATATACAATAGCGGACACCTATCTTTCTCTCTACCTATAACTTTTCTAACTGAACATTCTCAAATTTCCTTGCAACACTCTTATCAAGAAGACGAGTGGAAATGGTAGACAAAGCGTAGGAGGAACTGGTGCAACCTACCTTTCTGCAACATATACAAGAAACCACCAAACGCTGGGCAAGGATTGAAACAAGCTTGTCTGGCTGGGGACGAGTGTACATTTGATATAAATAAACATTTGAATAAAGATTTAAGAGCCCTTTTAAGGGCTTGAGGGTGTGTGTCAGTGAGAGGTTTTTTTTTTTTTTTTTTTTTTTTTTTTTTTTTTTTTGGGGGGGGGGGGTTGGAGGAGGTCATTTGGAATTCCCGAAGGATAACCAGATACCTCAAAATCACATACGGCATCCTATCTCCCAGAAGGCTTGAAGGATGACTCCCGGTTTTTCAAAACTAAACTGTTGGAGCTTTCTCCACTCCTTTTTGTAACCGCCATGGTCATATACCGGGGCCGCTACCAAACCGGCGTTGCCGTTTGGTTTTCTTTTTCCCTTAAAATTGCCATCGCACAACATTATATTCTGGCTCGCAACCATGGTGGGACTCAAACCTCTACCATCGCCAAGCTGGAACCGAATAGAGCCCACTCTCTAATAGTCTTAATGTTGTTGAGTGATTGATCTTTGACAATCTATCAGTCCAACGCAAACTGCCGGGAATTCAAACCGCGTGCATACCCCTTCAGACCCCATTTCAGGCAATAGGAAAGCTAGGCCTGTGTGATCCAACATCCAAGTGAAATAAAATAAGGCTAACCGGATCGCAAGGGATTTGTAAATCCCACATCGTCCCTGCGCGCCTTTGGCGCGCTAAAACCTTTCATTCATTCATTCGGACTGGCAGACTACTGAAAAGGACTCGGTGGTCACACTAAGAAATGGGGGCTCTGTTAACGAAACAGAGCCTACATCACCGGGAACCGTGAATGCGACAGCGACAGCTAGCCCAACCGATAGCGCGACGTTCGCCGACAAAGTAAAAGCCAAAACGCCCCCTAAGGTGACCAATAAAATCAACACGACACAGAGCCATCCGCAACCAAACCCCCAGTGTCGTAATCACACGTCGTCTGGTAATATAAAACAGCTTCTATTGGTATTTTGTATTTTGTCTGGTAAAAGAACAGAGGATTACTGCGCGATTCTTCGAGCTCTTGACAGAAAGCTGCCGCCTGGAATTTCTTTGGAAAGAATAGTAGTGGACTTTGAGTGTGGTCTATGGCAAGCCATTCGCAGACGATTTCCGGATGTACCAATTCAAGGCTGCGTGTTCCATTGGGCCCAGGCAGTGTTCCGTAAGGTCCAAGAAATGGGTCTACGGGTAATTATATACTTTATATACACTTTACTTATTTTAAGTTTGAACGACTCAAATGTGAGATAATGTTTTTTCATCGATATACATGCGCTTAATCTGATTTATTACACATTAAATAATTATTGGGGATTTTACTACATCAGAGTACCCAGAGAGAACTCTCGAGCAGTGGTGGGCAACTGCCAGACTCGTAAATTCACTAGTTAACCCAGTATGCCTTAATATACGGTATCACCGTGTTCCCTTTCTAATGGCTGTTTTTTTTTTAAGGTCGAGCACAACAAGAAAGATAGCGTGTACAAGTATGTTAAGAAGATCATGGCCCTACCATTTTTACCTGCAGAACACATCAAACAAGCTTTCGACCAATTTGCAGACCAGACAGGAACGCCAACACTGACATCGTTGATTGGTTGTGTAAGAAATACATGGATTGACAGCAGCGTATTTGAAGTTGAAAACTGGAGTATCTTCATGAGCAGCGTTAGAACCAACAACGACGTGGAGGGATGGCACAACAGAATTAACAGCAGAATGAACAACAGAGGGCGTCATTCTACTTATTGGTTGTGGAACTGTACAAGGAATCAAACTCCATCTCAGTGGCTTTGAAAATGGTTTCAGAGGAGAAAATGCAGCGACGACAAAGAAAAGCAGCAGAGGAAGTCCAATGAAAGCTGTTCAGATTATGGGAGAGATACGTCGATGGAGAACTTACATAATAACTCTTTGGCCAGCCGCTGATTTGTCGCGGTAAGTCAGTTGCTGAGGAAGTGTGCAGGGGTATATGGTCCATGCTGAGCATATAATGTTTTTAATAAACTAATTATATTTTTCTGTTCGTTTCAGATAAACCGAAGCTAATTCTTTTCGTTTTATATTTCTTGCAGCAGAGAACTAAATTAATGGAATTCTTTTCTTTTAATTGTTGGTGAACAGAAGCTAATTCTTTCATTTTATTTTTCTTCCAGACAAAGAACTAAATTAATAGGATTCTTTTCTTTTAATTGTAGGTGAACAGAAGCTAATTATTTAGTTTTATTTCTCTTTCAGACGGTTCACTAAGTCCTATTCAGTACCTCCTCGTGGTGTGAACCGGTAACTGGAATCATTCATATTTTGAATAATTTCTGGCTGAACCTGAACATGCAAAAAAACATAATATTCATCCGTAAATATACTGTCTCATATATTTCGTTCGTACTTTACAAATATATTATTTTGTAATGAATGAAAACAATATATAAAACAGTATAACTATTGATGCCGAATCGAAATACCCCAAGAGCCGAATCGTCCAACCCAAGTGCCGAATCGTCCAACCCCAAGTGCCGAATCGTCCAAGCCAGGTGTCGAATCGTCCAAGCCAGGTGCCGAATCATTCAATGGTAACGCCCTTTTCAGCATCATTGAAGAACTCGATCTATTCGTGGTAAATAACGATCAAGACGTAACATACATAAGCAACAACCCACTCCATCAATCAGATATCCTAGACTTGATTATCACCAGCAAATCACTAACCAGCCAAATGCACGACATATTGTAGGGGATGGTGAGATAGGCAGTGATCACCTGCCGGTTCGGGGAATGGTCGATATGTACCACGGTCGATATGGTCGATATCTACCACGGTCGATATGTACCAACCGTCGGTCGATGTGTATCATGAAGAAAGTCGATATGTACCACCTAAAAGGTTGATATGTACCACTTGAAAGCTGATATGTACCATTTATGGAATCGACCCCAAATTTGTAATATAATTACTCTTTGTGATACAAAACACATCAAGATTTATTTTATAGACTTTGGGTCATAGTTTGTATTATTCACGTTACGGAGGGCCGGGAGAGTGAGATGTCGGGATCAGAATTTTTATCAAACACAACTAAACTAATGTTTTTATTTCTTATTTAATATATTTCAGTAGAATTGTGAACAATAAATAGTAGTAGAAAATGAAATGGCGCCCACCTATTTCCATAAAGGAAACCCAACAATCTTACTTGGTGTCGATGCTATTAATCCGACAAGATATCTTTAAAATAAATAGCACTGTTAAGCTCATTAAACACAAAATGAAACTTTAATGGATTTGTCAACAAGTGTCCAAAATGAAGTAACACAAGAAAAACATACAAGTATTAATTTATCAATTTGTTTCCAGGGGTGATTGAAAAAATGAGTGACTATGATTTATCTACAAAAATTCTTCTTATTTTGTAACTAGTTATTAAAACTTTATTGAAACATTTAGTGAAACGGACGAAAATAAAAGAAGGACGACTGACTTAATTTGCGTACAGTAATTCTTGTTATTTTTTAATTATTTAATAAAACGCCCCCCCCCCCCCTGTTTACAGATCCTGGCTCCGCCCCGCTATATATATAATCCATTCCCCATGTTTTCGAAATGTGGGGGGGGGGGGGGCAAGATCGACATAACGCTGGCATATTTCAATGGCTTGACCTATGGAATTGGGCGTATTCCCTCCTACGGTTGTGGGCCCTTTTTCCGGATATTATTTTTCTTCAAATTCTGAAGCTCTGAGATCGATTCTGGTGCCTCCTGACCCAAGCTTATTCCAAACACACAGACATCCTTTTCAAACTATAGACACGATGATTTTCAAACAATGATCAAAGCTTGTTTCAAACACGATTAACAGTTCTGTGACAAATGTCGCGGAACTCGAAAAATACAAATTGCAGCAGCAAGAATCATCACCGGAGCAACAGTTAGTGTCAGTAAATCGTTATTATATTCGGAAACCCGGTGGGAATCCTTGCAAGAAAGACGCCACAAACATAAACTAATTCAGTTCTTCAAAATGTATCATCACATGTCACCTCCATACATTTCCAACAAAGTTCCACCACTTATCTCCTTGACGAATTCATCACGCAGTCTTCGATCCAGTGAAAACCACCGAGTTCCTTTTTGCCGAACGCAATTGTATCAGTCTTCTTTCATCCCCAGCGTTACGGACCAGTGGAATAAGTTGCCGTTACCTGTCCGTGAGAACTCGTCATTGATTAACTTTAAAACGTTTCTCAGTAATGGTAACCAAAGACCACCAAAGTTCTATAGTAATGCAAAATCTCGCAGGGCTCAAATATACCATTGTAGGCTGCGGTTGCACTGTAGCAGTCTTAATTCCCACCTTTTCGATAATCACCTATCACCCAGTCCCTTCTGCCAGTGTGGTGAACGTGAAACTACTGACCACTTTTTCTTTCATTGTCCTTTGTTCTCAAACGCTCGTAATTATACGATTAATCTACTCCCATATGTAGCAGATACGCCCACGCTTCTATTTGGCTCAGAATTCTTGAATAACGATGAAAACTGCCTTATTTTCGAAGTTGTACATGACTTCATTTTATCAAGCAAGCGATTCCAATATGAAACCCAACACTACGTTCCCACCCCCATTTCGAGTGGGAAAGTCTAACGCCTGTTGTGGAATGCCCTCTCGCGCCTTCCAACTTCTAGCGCCTTGATGTTTACTTCACCTAATTCGCTACTAAATGAACTAGAAGTTAATAAGTTGCCTACTTACGATTCTCTTGTGTGTAAATTTTACTTAACATACATTCAACATGTACTTGGTCTGTATTAACTCAGACTTATTCCCAAGATATTGCCTGATAAATACATCATTATCATCTGTTGCATGTGCGTCGGAGTCTTGTACCGGCCTCTGGGGATAAATCGCGACTGGTCCTCGACTCGTCGTGTGCTGTCAGTGGAGGTCCCATGCTCCTTTGCATCCGCATAATGGTGATAATCTCTATGTATCATGTATTCAAGCTGTCTGCATCATATTAGTTCCTTTCCTCTTCTTTCGATCTATCAGTGCGTCTATTCTTTCTTCTGTTTTTCCCTTCATTTCACATTGAAGTTTAAACAATCCCACCCGTCGTTGCCTGGCAGTCGAGGCGCCTTCCTCTGCTCCCTATCTATTCTGATGTGACGCTTAACCCGCTTGATCTCCAATCGTAGCAACTAACGTAGTAAATTTACAATGAAGGAAGGATATCGGCCTTCATGCAACGACGTTTGGGCTCTTCCGTTCATCTGTACCACCTACAGGAGTAAGTTATACGTTGACAGGGAGACGACCCACATAAGCTTCAGCTTTCTGTCGAATCCCTCTAATACACAACAATATGCTTTCTTGTTTTGTGTATACTTTTTGTATCTAGTGTTGTTCATTTTTTGTTAGTCAAATGTTATTGTGAAATGTATACACATGTCAATTATTGAATAAATACTGTTTAAACTAAACACGATTAACTTGAACCACTAGTTAATTCATGTAATCATGTATCAATATACACGTATGTATTATTGTATAATATTTACATTTAATGCTAATAATAAAATAAAATACTAAATTCATATCGTACATATCGACTTTCATGTGGTACATATCAACTTTTTGGGTGGTACATATCGACTTTTTGCGCGGTACATATCGACTTTTTGCGTGGTACATATCGACCAACGATGTGGTACATGAATACCCGACATCTGCCCCCCCCCCCCCTGTCAAAATTGATAGAAGAGGACACCTGCCCCCCCCCCCCCCCCTCATGATTTTCCAGAGCTGGACACCTGCCCCCCCCCCCCCCCCCCTACTAAATTTTATGAACAGGACACCTGCCCCCAGCTAATTTGTATACCGTGGACACCAGCCCCCCTGCTGGTTTATACACCTATAGGACATATGTTATAGTAACTTATTGATATGAACAGGCTTTTTACTGTAAATATTGAACAGATGCATTCTCAAAACACAAGCTAAAGCAAAGAAATGAATCCACACAGTTATCCTTTTGCTGGTATGCTTTGAAGTCTGCTGAGATAGACATTCTTATTCATTAAAGACAAGCAAATAGAACAGATGCTTACTGTAAACAAAAGCAACAAGTACAGTCATAACACTTCGCCCATACATAAAATAAACACAAGCTATATCAAAGTGGTTGCTTACTTACTGGTTGTCTATATAAGATACAACAACCCCTCTTCATTTCAGTTAAGCTTTACAATGGAAATTATCAAAAGTATTAGAGGTTATGACAAGTTGTGTGCTAATGGTTACACATTTACAAAAAAGAAAACTACCAACTCGACAATCAGATGGGAATGTTCTAGACGGCGAGCTTTAGGTTGCAATGGAACTTTGACCACCGACTTGCATATTTCTGAAATTAGATCCACCACAGATCACATACACCCAGCCGACGTCATGTCTGTAGAGGCTATGAAAGTAAGAGAGGACATAAAAGCCAGTATTACTATGAACAGAGCAAATCCCGGACAGATTGTGCTTGATAAATTAGCCGAGCATCCAGTTGGGGTGCGAGTTGCTGCTGGAAAAGTAGAGACAATAAAGCGTTCTATAAGACGTCACACGCGCCGAAACACACCTAAAGAGCCACACTCTATAGATATGATCCCTGAGCTACCAGGAGAATTTGTGACGACAGAAGGGGCAGGTGAACTTCACTTTCTCATCTATTCATTACTCAAACAAAACACTTCTTAGCAATAAATCAATTTGGCAAACAGATTAGAGTAATAATATAAGAAGTATGGTGTTAAATTTTAGAGTCTAATTCAGTTAATTCACACATAATGCATTATATGTAACCGCTTTATTTCTCAAGATTATGTACCTGTATGTTATTGTTGTTATTTGAGACAATTGTGTTGTGGAAATAAATCACATTGACACTTTTTTGACAGTTTTAGTTTTTATTATTAGATGTGTCCTATACGTGTATTAACCAGCAGGGGGCAGGTGCCCACGGTATAAAAATTAGCTGGGGGCAGGTGCCCTGTTAATAAAATTTGGTAGGGGGCAGGCGTCCAACCCTGGAAAATCATGAAGGGGGGGGGGGGGGGGGCAGGTGTCCTCTTCTATCAATTTTGACAGGGTGGGCAGACAGCCGGGGGCAGATTTCCGTATCCCGTGGTACATAGCGACTGGTACATATAGGCGGTGGTATATAGCGACCGATATTTGCCGGTTCACGCCACTTTGAAATGTAATACTGGTCCCGCAAGGTATTCTCCCGTGAATAGGAGGAACCTATCAAAAAGTGACTGGAACCTCTTCAGAAACATTATCGAAGTAAAAATAAAGGCAAATGACCCCTTAAATGCTTATTCGTTGAAAAGGCTGAAATGAAGCCTTTTTATTGAATAGTTACGCGAAATTATTGAGACAATAGATAATAATTAATGTTACAGACTTATGTAGCAATTTATTGAATTAAATGAAATCTGGTAAAAAAAATGTAACAATTTAATAACAATTAATGTTACAGACTTATCTGGCAATTTATTAAATTCAATGGAATCTGGTAAAAATTGTGATCATTTTGCGTTTATTTCTGGAAAAAGCTGAAGTGGAGCTGGAGACAAATATATATAACAATGTTACAGACTTATCTGGCAATTTATTAAATTAAATGAAATCCGGTAAAAAATCTATTAATTGGAGTTTGTTTTAGTCAGTGACCAAACAACGAGAAATTTATTTAAGGGTGGGGGGGGGGGGGGGATATACTCCCATGTACTCCAAGCTTCCTTCAGTCGTTTTTCAAGTTTGACGTATGACGGTTTGCTGTGTTTTTCAATACAAACTGAGTTGCGAAAACCAGTCTCAAGAATCATCTGAATGAGTGACAACTGACAGCTTGTCATTGTATTTAATCAAGTGCTGCGCTGTGAAAAAAACGTCTAGAGGTGTAAATGTTGAAAAATATTTACTGACTAACAATCAAATTTTTATTTACTGGGGCCGAAATGACTTGTTAAAGTTTAAAGAGTGAGATATTTCGGCCTCCTGAAGTGGGGCGTTTTGACCATTTATGGGGCTGAAACGTCCCAGGCCGAAAAATTAAGTTAAGTCATCAAACGTTTTGTTGTTATTTAATATTGCTCAACCCATTTTTCTCGCAGCACGATATCGGACATTTCGGACATAATGTCTAAAAAAAATCGGACATTTCGTCCAGCGGTCGGACATAGTGTCCAAAAAATCGGACATTTCGTCCAGCGATCGGACATTATGTCCAAAAAATCGGAGAGTATGTCCAAAAAATCGGACATTATGTAAAAAAAATCGGACATTATTTTGTCCAGAAAATCGGACATTTTGTGTCTCGGACATTTTTGCAATCGGACATTTTGTCCAGACCCCAGAGAACACTTCAAAAACCAAATCATCAAAATTAAATTGGTTAAATTATTAGTTGCATGATGGAAAACCGTTGCTCCTTTAAATTCAGATATGTCAACACCTTTGCTCAGAAGGTTAATGGGGAACGGGTCTTTTCGGCCTCGGGAACATTCGGCCGAATAGCAGTGAAGTCGATCCACGTTGAAGTCGACCCAAAGTGAAGTCGTCCCAAAAAAGTGATCTCGACCCAAAAAAGTGAATTCGACCCGAAGTGATTTCGTCCCGAAAAAAGTTATCTCGACCCACTTTTAAAATTTATTGAAAGCCATCTCCATCCCTATCTAAAAGTGTCTTGGTTACTGTTAGAATTTGTTTGTAACTCAATAGAAGTGGAATTTATCCTTTTAAGACCCTTGTCCGCGTCGAAGCTAAATAACTGTATAATCAGAACTAGCGATATATAAGCCCAGATAAGCGATATATAAGCACAGATAAATTCCATTTTTTCGCACCTCTGCCTTCACAGTGAACAGACGTATCGTCCGGCACTGGTGATTTCACACAAAACTGATTATCGCTCACTCGGAAGTTCAACAACGCTATTGCAATTTGCACTTTTTCTGTGTATCTTTTTGTATCACTGTAAGTGTTTACTTTTTTCTCTTGCTATTTCTATCTGCATTTTTCCGCTAAAAACGAATATTTAAACATGGCTTAAACCAAACAAACAATTCTCGTTATGTGGTTTTGATATTATTAGAAGAGATCGCCCCGCCCAAAAAGGCGGCGGTGTCGCTCTGCTAATAAGGCAGGAGATTAAATACAAATCAATACCATGCGACCACCTCAATGCTGAAGTGATTGCAGCTGAAATTGAACTTGATCACAAACACGTGGCCATCATATCATATTATAACAAGCCGTAAGCAACGGTAGACAGTAAAGTATTTGAATTGTTTACCAACAAGTACAAACACTGCATATTCTTGGGTGATTTCAATTCCAAACACCAGGTATTCGGTTGTAATAAGACTGAGCCTAATGGTGACGCCTTTTTCCACATCATTGAAGAACTCGATCTATTCGTGGTAAATAACGATCAAGACGTAACATACATAAGCAACAACCCACTCCATCAATCAGATATCCTAGACTTGATTATCACCAGCAAATCACTAACCAGCCAAATGCAAGACATATTTGTAGGAGATGATGATATCTAGGCAGTGATCACCTGCCGGTTCACGCCACTCTGAAATGTAATACTGGTCCCGCAAGGTAAGCACAGATAAGCGATATATAAGCACAGATAAATTCCATTTTTTCGCACCTCTGCCTTCACAGCGAACAGACGTATCGTCCAGCATTGGTGATTTCACACAAAACTGAAATGAGCTCGGTCTGAAGATTCTGAACAGGGACGCTAGATGTAAGGGGAAATGGACCTGGGAGAGAAACGACAGAAAATCAATAATTGACTACATTCTCATAGATATGAATTTATGGAGGGAGGTGATAAGGGTAGAAGTGGATGATGAGGGCAAAATGGAGTTGGATAGTGATCACAACTTGATTACAGTGACGATGAGGGCCAAAAACCTAGAGAAAAGGAAAGGAAGCTTCAAGGATATTTGGGAACTCAAAAAGGATGCCGACTGGGTGAAGTTCGAAGAAAAACTAAAACCAAAGCTTGCAGCCGTACACAAGGGGGGTAGTGTCCAGAAGATGGCCGACGCCATAGTTGCGAGCCTAGTGGAGGCAGGGAAGGAAAGTGTAGGAAAGATTAGGGTGCCAACACGGGAACTTGGGTACAGAGTGAACGAAGAACTGAAAAGGGCCATAAAGGTTAGAAAAGCTAAATGTGCTGCATACAGGAGAAGTAGAAAACTTAAGGGGGTGGAAAGCAATGAGGTCATGGTAGCAAAGGAAGAATACCAACAAGCACGAAATAAAGTAAACAAGATAAAAGACGACAACCGGAGAGTGCGAAATAGCAGTCTTATTAGGACGATAAGAACGACAGGGGGGTCGAGTTCGAGCATATTTTGGAAATGGGTGAACAAACGTAACAAAGGGAATAACCAACAGAGCATTAAAGTAGATGGCAGAGTTACAGAAGAGCGAGATCAAATCGCATTAGAACTAGTCAAGCACTGGGAAAAGGTAAACGATAAGCGATGGGGCATGGGGAACCCACCGGAGTGTCCGAATCAGGTCGAGGAAAATCTCTCGGACTTCGTGTGCAGCGAAATCAAAACTGAGGAGGTGCGAAGGGTGATCTCAAAATTGAGGAATGGAAAAGCGGGAGGGGTGGACGAAATTCCTAACGAGTTTATCAAAAAAGGGGGAGAGGAACTCTTGGAAAGCCTAACTGCCCTATTCAATTTAGCCATAGAAAAACAAGAGGTTCCAAAGGAGTGGAGGGAAAGCAAAGTGACATTTATTCACAAAAAGGGGGGAAAAGACGTTTTGGATAACTATCGAGGGATCTCTGTCAGTAGCAACATTGGAAAGGTTTTCTGTAAAGTCCTTTATGGGAGACTAGAGGAGGTAATTGAGGAGAAGGGTTTTTTGGGAGAAATCCAGAATGGCTTCAGGAAGGGAAGGAGAGTTACTGACCATCTTTTCACACTATCCCAAATGATAGAATCCGCGAAAGCAAAAAAGAAAAAGATGTTTATGGCCTTTTTGGATATCAAGAAGGCATACGATAGAGTATGGAGGGAAGGTATGTGGCGCAAGCTGGAGGCTATGGGCTTAGGAGGCGAGTTTGTTGGAATTATGAAAGCATTATATCAAGATGTACAGAGTGAACTTAGCCTGGGAAACATTACAACGAAACGTGTGCCTATGGATATAGGCCTAAAACAGGGGTGTATCCTTTCGCCGATCCTGTTTGCATTGTACATCAAAGGCTTAGGAGATGAACTCCTGCGTAGCGAGGAGGGGGTAGCAGTTGGTGACGTGAAGATCCCAGGGCTATTTTTTGCAGACGATATGGTTCTAGTGTCAGAGAGCGAAGAGGGGCTAACGAAAATGCTGGAAATTGTTGGGAAATATGGGAGCAAATGGAGACTCGAACTTAATGAAAGCAAAAGCAAAGTTATACCTGTGGGCCGCAAAGTGGACCCCACTCGAAGGTGGAGAGTGGGTGAGTTCTGCATTCCGGAAGGGAGCAGCAAACTTCTCAATGTGGGAGAGACGGGTGATTACGAGTATTTGGGGGTAAATATAAACATTACAGGAAGAGGCATCTACCGGAACCACACAAATAAATTGATTTTGAAGGGGAAGCGAATCCTTAACCAAATGAAACTTATAGGGAGAAACAGTTTCAATAAGGTTTTCGTGGGGAAAACCATTTGGGAAATGGTGGGGCTGCCAAGTATAACATACGGTACGGAAGTGGTACCCCTAAACCAGACGGCCGTAAAGAGCTTGGAAATCCTGCAGAACGATGCAGGCCGATGGATAACGGGGTCGAGTAATGCCGCAGCGCTAGAAGCAATTAGGGGTGAGCTTGGGTGGATGAGGATCAAGGACAGGATAGACCTGTTGAAGCTCGGTTATCTTAATTATTTGGTAAATCTCCCCGATAGCCGATGGTGTAAAGTAATGTTCCTGAGAATTTTCAACTCAAATATCAAAACGGGGTGGATGGTCCAAATGAGGGAGCTAGTAGAGAACTACTCATTGGAGATCTCGGACCTGGACGTTGGGGCAAACCAGGGTAAAAAAATCGTCAGAGAAAGGGTCATGGAAGATTGTAACCGTAATTGGCGAGAGGTGGTCAAATCAAAGAGGTCTTTGGGTGGCCTGCGTGGTAAAGAGAAGCCAGGTTTTGAAGAGTACCTTGATGGCACCTTTGGGGGGTCACTGTTGTTCAAGCTGAGGTCGCGATCCCTGGAGCTGAGGGGAAAAATTGGGAAAGACGGTGAAAGGGAGTGCCAGATGTGTAACTTGGACATGGTGGAGACCCTGGAACACTTTCTTCTTGAATGCCCAAAGTATCAGCCTAAAAGAATGAGATTCACTGGGAGTATAATGGGGAAGTGGGATGGGAGAATGAAGGACATGTGGTTAGGGGGAGACTCAAAGGAGAGGGTTAATATGCTAATCGGAGAGATTGGGAAGAATGGGACAAGGGATATCATCAAGCAGTTCGTCTCTGAGTGTTGGGAGGAGAGGAGAAGCGTGGGAATAGGGAGGCAGTTGGGAGTACAGGAGTAACCATGGCCTTCTCGTCCGAGAACCGCGACAAATCAGCGGCTGGCCAAAGTGTTGTTATTATTATGATTATCGCTCACCCCGTGAATAGGAGGAACCTATCAAAAATTGACTGGAACCTCTTCAGAAACATTATCGAAGTAAAAATAAAGGCAAATGACCCCTCAAATGCTCATGAACTAGAAAAAGCCTGCACCCACCTCAACGAGGTTATCAACAGTACACTAGATGAAATTTGTCCCAAGCAAACAGTAAAGACGCGGATAAACAGAATAACCCAAACAACTCTTCAAATAATCAAACAAAAAAGAAAAACCTTCCGGGCTTACCAATCAGAGAATGATCAAATGAAAAGAGCAGAACTTAAAACCGCATATAATTATACAATATTTTTTTTTTTTTAATCAGTATTTTATTTCTTTAAAGTGAAATGGGTTCAGCTAACAGGCTAAGCCTATATAAGCAGCCTCACCCTACAGTAATTATCATTACAGCATTTTAAAAGAGAAAAAAAAATGGTGCAAGTGCAAGATGGAGATATCTCAACAGTCATGTTGTAATATTAACAACAATATATTGTAATGAAAATATAACAGTAGATAGTAGTAACCCTTAAACAAGATACACGAAGCCTAGAAGTTTTGTAGTAATTGTTACCTATCTTTTCTTTTAAGTGGAATAATTGCGCCCTACTATCTATACGCAGAACACCCACACACACCCGCGCACATCAACACACACACATACATATACATACATATTACATACATACATACATACATACATACATACATACATACATACATACATACATACATATATGCACACCCATACACACACATACATACACATACATATACATATGCGCGTGCATGCGCGCGTGTGTGTGAGTGTGTAATTTGGATCATGGTTGGACAAAACGTTTAGTGTTGGTAATGTACATGTGTACATTATGCACAATGGTGTCATTATCCTCCCAAGACAAGTGCTCATTACCGAACAACAGATCGGACATATATACGGACATATTACGTAGACTGTGAATTAATACGTTCATATGGTTGGTATATTGTGGACATTGTAGGAAGTAGTGCTCTGGGGACTCATAAATGCATCCGCAATCACAACTGGGGTTATCTATGAGAAATCTTTCGAATTTATGAGCCCTCAAGTCACTACAACCCAGCCGTAGTTTACACAATAAAATTTGATTTTCTCGGCTGCCAGATCGATAGTATGATGGAACGCAAATGTCCCCATTCGCTAATTTCTTCTTGAACGAAGGTAGAGTTAAACTGTTACGGATCGACGGATCCAAAGCGTTCCATGCTCGTACAGTCGATGGCAGGAAAGAACGATAATAACTTACCGTGCGGCAACGTATTTCTCTAAGGGACTCGGACGACCTTAATGGATATGTGGTAAGATTGGAGACCTGCACTGGCAGTAATAACGATAAGTATCTTGGGGCAATACCCGTTTTCATTTTATAAAGTGTTGTTAATTTGTGACGACTTCTGCGCTCTCTCAACGTTATGAAACCAGTTTCTTCATATAAAAGACGATGACTAGTTAATTATACAATATAACTAAATCGCGTGGAGTCAGTGAGGATTGCCTCGCTACTCATTGGGAACTTTAGGATAGAGTCTGTGAGGACTGCCTCGCAACTCTGCTGAAGCGCGATTGAAATGCGTTTAATAAGATCTATATAACAAAACCCTCCACATACTCCAGGATAGTGAATCAATGGTTAAGCTGAACGAACACCGAACCCTAAACAGAAAAACAAAATAATCCACAGTAAATTAAAATTACTCAATAGAATTAAACTGCGTGGAGTCAGTGAGGATTGCCTCGCGACTCATTGAGATCTTTAGGATTGAGTCTGTGAGGATTGCCTCGCAACATCGCCGAACTGGAACCGAATAGAGCCCACTCTCTAATAGTTTCAAAGGCGTTGAGGGATTGAGTATTGACCATCTTACACTCCAACGTAAACTGCCGGGTATTCTAACCGCGTGCATACCCCCCTCAGACTCCATTCTGGGCAATAGGAAAGCTAGGCCCGTGTGATCCAAGGGAAATAAAATAAGGTTAACCGGGTCGCAAGGGATTTGTAAATCCCACATCGTCCCTGCGCGCCTTCGGCGCGCTAAAGCCTTTCATTCATCATCTTTTTTCAACCTGGTCGATTATATGAAAACAGCATAGGCAAGGATTGAAACAAGCTTGTCTGGCTGGGGACGAGTGTACATTTTAGTGTTTTTATGTTATCGATTTTATCATGTTTGTGCTTAATCAGAAGTGGGATGGGAGAATGGAGGACATGTGGTTAGGGGGAGACTCAAAGGAGAGGGTTAATATGCTAATCGGAGAGATTGGGAAGAATGGGGCAAGGGATGTCATCAAGCAGTTCGTCTCCGAGTGTTGGGAGGAGAGGAGATTCGTGGGAATAGGGAGGCAGTTGGGAGTACAGGGGTAACCAAGGCCTTCTCGTCCGAGAACCGCGACAAATCAGCGGCTGGCCAAAGTGTTATTATTATTATCATATCGTCACGCAGCTGGATAGAAGTTTATCTCACGCTTTATGATTGCTGAAAATTATGACGGTGTTATTATGGCCTGTAATGTACGTTATATTTTATGTTGTCACAAAATTTTGTTATATCTTTCTTTATGCTCGATGAAAATTAATATTATAACGGTGTTATTATGGCCTGCATAAATAGCTTTGAAATTGTTGTTGTTGTTATGTTCCCCTTTCAAACGGTTTGAGGTCTGAGATAGTCAATGTCCATAGTGAATCTAATGATGGTATCTTGTCATTTTCAAAAGTGGGTGGAGATCACTTATATTCCCCCTTTTCAAACGGGGCCTGAGGCGGTCTCCAGTCCGTTTAAAGTGGATCTGAGATGGTCTGAAGTGGTTTGACTTAACTTTTTTTTCGGGTCGAGATCACTTCAATGTTTTTAAAAGTGGGTCGACTTAACTTTTTTGGGGGTCGATATCACTTCAATGATTTTAAAAGTGGGTCGACTTAACTTTTTTCGGGTCGAGATCACCAAAAGTGGGTCGACTTAACTTTTTTGGGTCGATTTCACTCGGGTCGACTTCACCGATTACCATTCGGCCTCGGGAACATTCGGCCCCGGGATCATTCGGCCTGGGAACATTCGGCCTCCGTTTTCAACAAGGGAGACTAAGAGAGATGTAGTTATATCATTCTCTTTATATTTCTCCGATGCTTCCTCTAACTTCTTGGATACCTTTGGACAAGCAAGTAAGCGAGCAAGATTGATATTGGACACGAATGAATGAAAAGTTTCAGCGCGCCGAAGGCGCACGGGGATGATGTGGGATTTAAATCCCTTGCGCGACCCGAATAACTTTGCTTTATAATTTTATTTCCCTATGAATACTGAAATCGCAGTTTGTTGGTTGTTTTAGAAAAACAGAAAAAGAAACCCAAACAGTCGCTGGTTTGGGAGTAGTTCCAGCATGTTATCCATAACGGTTACAAAAACGAAAAAAAATCCACCGATATGTGCTTCTGAAAGCTGAAGCATTTAATGAAATGAAGGCGCACGGGGACGATGTGGGATTTAAATCCCTTGAGACCTGAACAACTTTATTTTCTTTATAACTTTATTTGCTTACGAATCCACGAGAGTTTTTTTTAAAGCTGGAAGTCGTACTGTAAAAACACTGTATGAGTATCTCATCAGAGGCCAGAACTTTGATCACTACTTCACAAGGAATGCTGGACGATTCGGCACCAAGACGATTCGGCACCTAGGTTTTTGGACGATTCGGCACCAGGGTCTGGACGATTCGGCACCGGAGTCTGGACGACTCGGCACCAGTGTTGGACGACTTATTTTATACCAACAGGCAACTTGAACTCTTAGCAACCGCAAAGACATGGTATATGGACGGTACATTTCGAGTAGTCAACAAACCATGGGTCCAACTTTTTACAATACACGCATTTGTAAAATCGTCTGGAAACATCAAGCAACTGCCTCTGGTTTTTTGCATTATGTCAGGAAAAAGAAAGGACGATTACTATGCTGTACTACGTGCCATCGACAGGCGATTACCGTCGAGAATTTCCTTGGAAAGAATAGTAGTGGACTTTGAGTGTGGACTCTGGCAAGCCATTCGTTCAAGATTTCCAGAGATGCCCATCCAGGGATGTGTCTTCCACTGGGCTCAAGCCGTCTTTAGGAAGGTTCAAGAGATTGGTTTACAGGTAAGAAATGTTATTCCTTCATAGAACCATCTAAAATAAATTAATATATAAATCAAATTAATATTATATTATGTCGTAAGCCCCAAATTTAGCATACACTTTCGGGTCAGGGAGTAACCCCACGATTAATCAAAAAACCGCCCAACTCTAGTCAACAGTATCTTATTTAAAACAAAATGCATTAATCTATTCTATTTGTTTTATTTTAAGGCTGAGTACAATCAGAAAGATGATGTATATAAATACATTCGAAGAACCATGGCACTTCCCTTCTTGCCAACTGAACATATCCTTCCAGCATTTGTAAAATTGGAAGACAAAGCTGGAACGCCGAAACTGAGAACGTTGGTAGAATATGTTAGATCAACATGGATAGAGAGTACCACCTTTAACATAGACAACTGGAGTATATTCATGTCAAGTGTCAGGACTAACAACGATGTTGAAGGCTGGCACAATAGATTGAACAGTCGAATGAACAACAGAGGACGGGTGCCATTTTATCTTTTGATAGCAGAGTTATACAAAGAGGCAACATCGATCCCAGTCACTTTGAAGATGATTTCAGAGGGCAAACTTCAGAGGCGTCAGAGGAAGACAGCAGGAGAGGTTCAGGCCAAGTTGTTTGAGATCTGGAAACAGTACTCGGATGGGGAGTTATCATCTAGTCAATTGCTACGAAAGTGTGCCGTTATCTATGGTCCCTGAACAATGACTTTGTTTATTAAAAGTGCTACTTTTTTCTGTTTTTGTATGTGTGGCTTTGTATGTATTATCTCGTTCTGTATGTTTTTAACCATGGTTGTACAAATATTATATTTTTATACCAGAATTCGATGACTAAATAAATATGAATAGAAAAAAGCGTTATTTTTTCATACATAGATACCCACTCTTGAGGTCCTCAACTTTACAGTTCTGAAACTTCTGGGGTCGTTTCCCTGGAATATAATCCTCTCCTAATGTCATTTCTTTTGTTTTAGAAACCATCCCATGAGTGACAAGTTGCTCAGAAGCATGTGTCAAATCGTCCAAATCCAAGTGCCGAATCGTCCAAACCCAAGTGCCGAATCGTCCAAACCCAAGTGCCGAGTCGTCCAGCGCTGGTGCCGAATCGTCCTGGTGCCGAATCGTCCCGGTGCCGAATTGTCTGCATCCCTTCACAAGAACTTATAAAAACAAACTTTTAAAGTTGAGTTGTGCCAAACAACACCCAAGAACAAGTATATCATTTCGGGTTTGCATGTCGGCATTGGAGCACACATATTGTCATTCTGTTATTCAATACAATTGATTTTATATTTCATTACTCATTATGGATTGGTCTCGTGCTTAATATATTTCGACTTTAGGAATAAAGGTAGGTCATATATATTATTCTTTAAAAAAAATATTCTGGAAAACACCTAATACAAAAAAAACACGACAAAATGAACTAAAAAAAATATTTTTTAAAGTTATTTTTCAACTCCCAAACTCGGGAATGTTTTACCAAAAGTGGGAACATTCGGCCTCAAAAGTGGGAACATTCGGCCTCGACTGAGGCCGAATGTTCCCGGAAAAATACCTGGGGCCGAATGTTCCCGAGGCCGAAAAGACCCGGACCCGGTTAATGTATAATAATTTATTATTGTACTTACAATGCACCATTTGGTCCAAGTTGGTCAAATATTCCGGCAAAAGTTACTCCCACAAAAGGAACACCGAATGTGAAGATCAAAAGTTTCCAATCTCGGTAACCATAGTTAATATTTTTCTTGAAGTACATCAACACAAAGGCATTAACAGCTATCAAACATACAAGCAGATTCTGTGATAATCCAAATGCCACGAGCATGAATGCGTATATTTTACATAACCAGTGTGGAGTCACGTGATCCATATAGACTAAATATTGGAGATGATCCAACGAATGTGACACATTAAAGCACACATCACAAACAGCAAGGTAAACAATCAGTTTTTCTCTCTTTGTCCAGGAAAAAAATGTCTTGAAATGATGCTTTCTGAACAAGATAATCAACACAACAACGCCGCTCAAAAAACTTGTTCCAATGCAAGATAATGCAAGTATATGAAATGGTAGAAAATCCCCAGTTGCCAATCCGTACACTTCAAGGTCATAACCACTCTTGGGCTCAACAGCATTTATTGCAGCACTGGTGGACATTTGAGAATTTGAAGGCTTCCAAAACAAAGACATTTGTTCAGTTGTTGTATTCTCTCCATAAGTATTGGTAGTTGACATAACTGCGAGTTGAAGTGGAATCTTAAGTTATATCTGTGAATTAAAAGAATACGTCGTGAAACTTGTATGTGGACCAAGCCAAGAAAAAAATAGAAACTAAATTATTCGCCTCTCTTGCACGTCCATCCGTGGCATCTATATGACTTTCCTTTGTCAGAGAATTTATTTTGTTTTTTATGTCCACCTTACTCGGAGCGATGATAACAATAATTACTTAATTCAAAATAAAATGTATTTCATTGTTCATTAGCGCAAACACGCGAGGGCTGGTGTGACTGGCTTGGACGCCTGCTTGTGCTAATCTTCTTCAGAAACAAAATTCATCAACATGTCAATTGAATGTTTTGGCAGGGTCTTCCCACTTAGCCGGTGGCTATTGTTTTCTCCAAATGTGCTAACAGGCTGTTCACAAAAGGAATGCCGACTCTAGTTAATTTCATTGTTGGAGCATTCTCCACTCCTTTTTTTGTAACCGCTATGGTCATATACCAGGAGAAGCGTGGGAATAGGGAGGCAGTTGGGAGTACAGGGGTAACAATGGCCTTCTCGTCCGAGAACCGCGACAAATCAGCGGCTGGCCAAAGTGTTATTATATCATTACCGGGGACGCTACCAAACCGGCGTTGCTGTTTGGTTTTCTTTTCTCTTCTTTCCTTAAATTTGCCATCGCACAACCTTATATTCTGGCTCTCCACCATGGTGGGACTCAAACCTCTACCATCGCCAAGTTGGAACCGAATAGAGCCCACTCTCTAATAGTCTTAATTGCGTTGAGGGATTGATTATTGACAATCTATTACTCCAACGTAAACTGCCATTATCATCGTCCATTTTCATTCACACTTCTGACTTCAGAGTGTGAGCACCTTCACTACCATGGACATACCTGCTAGACTAGAGAAAGCCATAGCAGCCCTGGGCCTCTCTTGTCCTATCTCCTGGACTATCCAGGAAACAGACAAGAGCGTCCAACTGACGCTGGAATTTCGAGTGGAGGACACCACTACACCATCATCCTCGGGGAGAGGTAGTACCTTTGCTGAGAGGATCCCCTCTCACACTGGTCCTCACCTGAGGAGACAGGGAGGCCCTGGAAAGAGAAGCAAAAAGACCAGAAAGAAGAGCCCGTCGACCAAGCGCAGGGACGCCCGATGCTTGGCGGCTTTCCCGGATAAGAAGGAGGTGAGTGAGGGGATGAAGGTTCCGGGGGCAGCCACCAGTTCCCCTCCTAATCACACAGGCACACCCAACCAACTGCCGGCTCCCCGGTCGGTACAGTTGGATGAGGAACGTCCTGTGGAGATTGAGGGGGAACTGGAAATTGCTTTTTCGCCACCTCCCACTCTCACTCCCCCCTTCCTCCGCTACCGAATAGCCCGAGCAAATCCGCTGAAGTATCCAGAATGGCGCAGGAATGGATAGAGAATATGAAAAAGCAAAAACAACAACAAAACCAAGAAACAGCCTCTCCATCTCCATCTTGATTACAGCCAGCTCCAAAAAAGAAGTCT
The DNA here is from genome assembly GCA_031216915.1 of Pictodentalium vernedei. NCBI lineage: Eukaryota > Metazoa > Mollusca > Scaphopoda > Dentaliida > Dentaliidae > Pictodentalium > Pictodentalium vernedei. Next base: position 314,226,525 of record CM062291.1, read on the forward strand.
CGCAAAAAACATAGAAGAGGATAAGCTGCTTCCTTCTCCATTCCTCCTTTGCCACGCCCAGACGATGAAAAATCATGTACAGTTAAAGAGGAACGAAAGGGGCTTGCCGCACACCGTCCCTGTGCGCATTTGGCGCGCGAACCCATTTGATCCGATCGCATGGTGGAACTCAAACCTCTACCATCGCCAAGCTGGAACCGAATAGAGCCCACTCTCTAATAGTCTTACTGGAGTTGAGGGATTGATTATTGACAATCTGTCACTCCAACGTAAACTGCCGGGAATTCTAAACGCGTGCATACCCCCTCAGACCCCATTTGAGGCAATAGGAAAGCTAGGCCTGTGTGATTCAAGTGAAATAAAATATGGTTAACCGAGTCGCAAGGGATTTGTAAATCCCACATCGTGCGTGCGCGCCTTCGGCGCGATAAAACCTTTCACACATTCATTAATTTCACAAAAGTTGGAGGATAAACTTGTCATCTTATTAAACGCATTTCAATCGCGCTTTAGCAGAGTTGCGAGGCAGTCCTTACAGACTCTATCCTAAAGTTTTTTTTGTTTTTTTTTTTTATTTTCTGGAAACTTATTTTTTTTCTGTTAAGAGATCGGTGTTCGTTCAGCTCATTCATTAATTATAATAATAATAATAATAATAATAATAACTCTTTGGCCAGCCGCTGATTTGTCGCGGTCCTCATAAGAGAAGGCCATCATTCCCCCTGCACCCCACCCACTCTTCCTCTCCTCTCCTCCCAGCATTCAGATATAAACTGCTTAATAGTGTCCCTCACTTCCTCTTTTTCAATTTCTTCAATAAGCATTCCTACCCTCTCCCTCGTGTCCCCCTTCAGCCATCTATCCTTTGTTTCTTCACCCCACTTCTGCATTATTCTTCCAGTAAATTTTATTCTATGAGGTATATACTGTGGGCATTCCAAGAGAAAATGTTCCAGGGTCTCCACTACTCCAGAGTGGCACATTTGGCATCCCTTTTCCCCATCTCTCCCAATTTTTCCCCGAAGCTCCAGTGATCTTGATCTCTGTTTGAACAGCAGTGACCCTCCAAAGGTGCCATCTAGGTACTTCTCAAAAGCTGGCTTTTCTTTATATTGTAACCCCTGCAGTGATCTTTTCACGCTAACCCCTGCTCGCCAGTTTCGATTGCAATCTTCCATGACTCTCTCTTTGACAAACCTTTTGCCTTCTTTCATTCCTACTTCTATGTTTGTGACCTCTATAGAGTAATTGTCCATTAGTTCCCTCACATATTTTGACCACCCCGTTTCTATATTAGAATTCCAAATGGTATCGAGCATCAATTTGCACCACCGGTTGTCAGGCAGGTTTCTCAAGTAGTTAAAGTAACACAGTTTTCCCAAATCTACCCTGTCCTTGATTTTCATCCACCCAAGCTCCCCCCTTACTGCTTCCAAAGCTGCAGCATTACTCGACCCTGTTATCCATCTGCTGGCATCATTCTGAGTACTTTCCAACTTCTTAATAACGGTTTGGTTTAATGGAATCACGTCCGTGCCATACGTTATACTTGGTAAACCCACCCTCTCCCACAGTGTTTTCCCCACAAAGACCTTGTTGAAACTATTTTACCCTAAAAGTTTTAGTTGGTTCAGAATTCTTTTCCCCTTCAGAATCAGTTTGGCTGAGTAATTTCTGTACACCCCTCTTCCCGTTATATTTATGCTTACCCCTAGATACTCATACTCTCCCGTTTCTCCTACAGTGATTTGTTTGCTTTCCCCTTCGGGGATTGAGAACTCCCCAACTCTCCATCTCTTCGTCATATCTACCTTGCGTCCAACGGGTATTACCTTGCTTTTATTTTCATTTAGTTCGAGCCGCCAAGTGTTCCCATATCTACCAACAATTTACAGCAATTTCTCTAGCCCCTGTTCAGTTCTAGACATTAACACCATGTCGTCCGCAAAGAATAAGCCTGGTATCTTTATGTCTCCAACATTTACCCCCTCCGCACTCTGAATTAGTTCGTCCCCTAAATCTATAACATACAATGCAAACAAAATCGGTGAAAAGATACACCCCTGCTTGAGGCCTATATCCATAGGGACTCGTTTTGTAGTGATACTCCCTAGACTGAGTTGGCTTTGCACATCTGTATACAGTGCTTTCATGATTCCCACAAAGTCACCCCCCTAGTCCGATGCCCTCGAGCTTTCGCCACATACCTTCCCTCCACACTCGGTCGTACGCTTTTTTCACATCTAGAAATGCCAGAAACATCTTTTTCTTTCCAGCCTTTGTTGATTCTATCAGTTGGGTGAGTGTAAATAGGTGATCAGTGACTCTTCGTCCTTTCCTGAAACCATTTTGAATTTCTCCTAAAAAACCTTTCTCTTCAATAACTTCCTCTTGTCTACCGTATATGACCTTACAGAATACTTTTCCGATGTTACTACTGCGGGGAAAAATTGGGAGAGATGGAGAAAAGGGATGCCAAATGTGCCACTCTGGAGTAGTGGAGACCCTGGAACATTTTCTCTTGGAATGCCCACAGTATATACCTCATAGAATAAAATTTACTGGAAGAATAATGCAGAAGTGGGGCGAAGAAACAAAGGATAGATGGCTGAAGGGGGACACGAGGGAGAGGGTAGGAATGCTTATTGAAGAAATTGAAAAAGAGGAAGTGAGGGACACTATTAAGCAGTTTATATCTGAATGCTGGGAGGAGAGGAGGGGAAGAGGGGGTGGGGTGCAGGGGGAATGATGGCCTTCTCTTATGAGGACCGCGACAAATCAGCGGCTGGCCAAAGAGTTATTATTATTACTAACTGATATCCCCCTATAGTTATCTAGAACTTCCTTATCCCCCTTTTTGTGTATGAACGACACCTTATTTTCCCTCCACTCTCTGTGGACCTCTTGCTTTCGCAGAGCCAGGTTGAAAAGGTTTGTCAGGACTTCAATAAGTGCCTCCCCTCCATTTTTGAGGAATTCGTTCGGAATTTCATCAGTCCCTCCCGCTTTACCATTTTTTAATTTCGAGACCACGTTCCGCACTTCTTCTGCCGTTATTTCGCTACATACACGATTGGATAGGTTCTCCTCCACCAGTATATTTCTTTTTGGTGGGGACCCACTGCCCCATCGCCTATCGTTTACCTTTTCCCAGTGCTTGACTAACTCTGAAGCGATACGGCCTTTATCTTCTGTACTTTCCCCATCCACTTTGATACTCTGCACACTACTTTTCCCCCGTTTATTTACCCAGTTCCAAAATACGTTTGAGCTCGAACCCCCAGTTTTCTTTATTGTTCTGGCAAGACTGCAATTGCGCTCCTTCCTATTATTATTCTTTATCTCATTCACTTTTTTCCGTGCCAGTTCATTTTCTTCTTTCATTAGTCTCGTGTCATTGTTATCCACCCCTTTAAGCTTCCTACTTCTTCTGTAAGCAGCGCATTTTACCTTCCTTTCTTTTATAGCCTTTTTCAGTCCCTCGTTAACCCTGTGTCCAAGCTCTCTCGTTGGGACCCTCACCCTTCCTATACAATCCTTCCCTGCCTCTGTTAGGCTATTTACTATGCCATCTGAAATACTCTGGACATTTGCATCCCTAGGTATACATTCAAGATTTGGTTTTAGTTTTTCCCGAAACTGCTTCCAGTCGGCTCCTTGTTTTAGTCCCCAAACTTCCTTGAAGGTATTTCTGTCTCTATTCGTCTTTTTGCCCATAATCTTAACTGTTAATAGGTTGTGATCACTACCCAAGTCATTTTTTCCCTCGTCATCTATTTCTACATCTATAACCTCCCTCCATACGCTAATGCCAGTGAGTATATAATCGATTATTGTTTTCTTATCGTTCCTCTTCCAGGTCCATTTACCCTTACATTTTGCATCCCTGTTCAGGATCTTTAAACCAAGCTCTTTTGATACGTCCAACATCTTCCTCCCATTCGTGTTAATTTTCCTATCACCTCCCTGTATGCCCTCCTCCTTATCCCCGATGTGCCCACTGAAGTCCCCCATTAGGACAATACTGAACCCTCTGCTTTCAAGCTCTGAGAGTTGTATATATTGAATCATTCCACTCGGGCTTACTCCCCTCCACTGCTAAGTATACAACACCAACGGCAACACTCCTGCTTCCTAACTTGATTTTTGCCCAGACTATTTCGTTGGATACTGAATTTTGAAGTCTGTTGAGGGTTTTGTTTTGTAGGTCTTTTAATCGTGAAGTTCCTTTATCAGTGTCCATTTGGGTTTGCATAGTGCCACACGCAGGGTAGAATTTTGAACCCTCTGTAGCTTCTGAATGTTGGTTTTGCTCAGGTCACTTGTTATTATGACACCATATTCTAGTACCGGGCGTTTTGGAGAGCTTGAGAAGCACATCTTTGTTTGCTCCCCAATTTCTACCCCTGATCATCTTCAGAAAATTGATACGTTTGGTAGCTCTAACCGTAATGGAGTTTACGTGACTGTTTAGACTGAGATTGCTATCTAGAATAAATCCCAAAAATTTAGCCTCTTTGCTTGCTTCAAATTTGTGATCGTATAACTGGAGATCGATACTGGGGACTGTTCTTTTCCTTTGCGTTTTGAAGAACGTAACTTTTTGAGTTTTGGGGGCATTGAGGTTGATGCGCCACAGGGCGCACCAGCTCTCAAGATCGCGAATGGTATCCTGTAGACGATTTTTAATTATTTTTCGGGACTTGCTGGCTGTCCAAATGCCTTTGTCGTCTGAGACTCTCTGTCCAGAAAAGAGCCTTGACATAATGCTCGCTACTCCGCGGAATACTACACCATACAGCATAGGGACCAATACCCCTAGTAAAAATAAAAGTTAGAGGAAAAAGATCTAGAGATTGAGTTGGAGGAGGTGGCGGGTGATGAGGGCTTTACCCATACGATTGACAGGCAGGCAAAAAAGTGAGGAACTGCGCTCCATCATCCACCTACTCATCCGAGTCAATCCCGCCAACAACAAACTCTGTTAATGTTTCCCAGACATCCCAGCCAAGACCGGCTACACTCATGGAAAGACTCTGGACCACTGTAGTTACGAAAAAGACCGAGATGACAGATCCACAGAGCTTTATGTCAACCAAAAGAATGCTGTGAACAAGTTTATATGTATTGCGAAAACAAATACTTCTCGATGATACAAAAAGGCCAGCTGTGCTGATAAATGTCATCGGTAAGCTGTTATACCGCAAGGCAAATGCGCTCTCCCCGAGCACATCCCAGAGAAGATCTTCCCAATTTTCAGGCTTCTGTGCAGATAAAATTGATAACATCAGGTCTATGTTAATAATAATAATAACTCTTTGGCCAGCCGCTGATTTGTCGCGGTCCTCATAAGAGAAGGCCATCATTCCCCCTGCACCCCACCCCCTCTTCCCCTCCTCTCCTCCCAGCATTCAGATATAAACTGCTTAATAGTGTCCCTCACTTCCTCTTTTTCAATTTCTTCAATAAGCATTCCTACCCTCTCCCTCGTGTCCCCCTTCAGCCATCTATCCTTTGTTTCTTCACCCCACTTCTGCATTATTCTTCCAGTAAATTTTATTCTATGAGGTATATACTGTGGGCATTCCAAGAGAAAATGTTCCAGGGTCTCCACTACTCCAGAGTGGCACATTTGGCATCCCTTTTCCCCATCTCTCCCAATTTTTCCCCGAAGCTCCAGTGATCTTGATCTCAGTTTGAACAGCAGTGACCCTCCAAAGGTGCCATCTAGGTACTTCTCAAAAGCTGGCTTTTCTTTATATTGTAACCCCTGCAGTGATCTTTTCACGCTAACCCCTGCTCGCCAGTTTCGATTGCAATCTTCCATGACTCTCTCTTTGACAAACCTTTTGCCTTCTTTCATTCCTACTTCTATGTTTGTGACCTCTATAGAGTAATTGTCCATTAGTTCCCTCACATGTTTTGACCACCCCGTTTCTATATTAGAATTCCAAATGGTATCGAGCATCAATTTGCACAACTAACGGTGGTAGTTGATTTCAAAAGGATCGCTGGAACCCCCACAGATTCCGTTATTTGTCACAGGAGTCACCCATCTCGACTCGTTAACATTGCTCTCTCCCGTCGAACTTGACTGACCTGTTATGAAATCTCCAGCTTGACCCTTGAATCAAATTCCAAAAAATTGTTTGAATCTTGTTTTCCAACACTGAAATCATGACAATTAGAAATTGTGAACAAATCTTCGGTATCCGGAGAATTTACGGTGACCACTGAAACATGTCACTCCTGTTCTCAGGAATCCTTAACTCGACAATAAAATATGTTTAAAAAAATATCGTTCAATTTCAAATCGTGTGTTTCTTTCTAGACTTACAGAGCGTGCTGCTATTCTCGACAGTTGCTCTCTCCCACCCCACCCCTCCGAACATTGAAAAATTAAAGCCCCAGAGGAACCCAGATTCAGTCTCAGGGCACTGAATGTTACAAATTGTTTTGGGGGGAGCCACCCCGAACACCACCAATGCGAGGGAGATACCGCAGTCCCGAGGTGGGGGTCGGTATGGCCCTCCCACCCATTGCACCGAACTCCCACCAATTGGAGAGCCATACCCATCCCCACCAAAAGCCTACGGCCTTTGGATATGCATGTGGCAGATATCACTGTTTCTCAGTGACATGTCTAAATACATTTCGGATTTGGGGTGTAGTAATTTCATTTTGGTACTCTTGTTGTTATGGTAGGTGGGAGAGGCAGAAATGGTAGTCATGAAATGGAAACATTTTCAAACTTTAGGACGCCTGCTTCAGAAAGGTGTGTTGCGGCTGGGAAGAAATGGGATATTTCCCAATTCTATGTGATATACATACAAACATCAGTGGTTTTACTTGTACCCGTTTTGGCTGAAAACTCGTTTTCACATGGCAGTTAGAGGGGGGTAATAAAAGGTACGGTTGGAAAAATTGTCAATTTTCGTGATTTCTGCCCTCGAAGGGGGTGACGACTGAGATCAAATGAGATATTTTTTTATTCTCAGCTACAAATTCCATATCTAAATGCATGAAGGTTCAGGGTCGCAAGAGGTTTCTTCTGGTACTCTTTTTCAGATAGCGCTGAGGGAGGGATGTAATAGGAGGTTTCCATTGAAAACAATTGGATTCTCGCGACTTTGGCCACGGAAGGGTGTGACGGATGACCATAAACGGGATATTTTATGTTTCTGTGTGACATATTACATGTCTGCATACATTACGGGTTTGGGGCGTAGTAATTTCCTTTTGGTATGCTCTTATTTCTATGGAAGGTGGGAGAGGCAGACATAGTAGGCATGCAATGGAACATTTTCAAACTTTACCACTCCTGTTTGAGAAGGTTGGTACGTCTGGAACAAATTTGTACTTTCCCGTGGTTCGTAGAAAAAGCGGGAAACTTTTGTCTTAACGGTATATTTTACCGTAAGAAGGGGGAGGGGGCTTGGTCAGTGTGGGCCAATGAAATTACTGAAACACTGTTCACGTTTTGGTGAGTTTGTTAGGTTGAGTCGTGGTGTCAGTTCAAGTCTGACTTCGCTGGTGACAGCGCACACAAACATTTTTGGTCATTATATTGAGTGTCGCAACGTACCTATTCTTTCACTCTCAGTGTATTGGTCGCTGCATTTTGATTTATCTTTGAGCTGAATTGTTTTTTTTGTTTTTTTTGTTTTTGGTTTTTTTTTTGGGGGGGGGGGGGCGGGGGGGGGGGGAGGTTGTCTTTTTTGTTTCATGATTCAATCAAGTCGAGGATCTCAAGTCAGAATGATCACACCCTACAGATGGCGCTGACAGAGCTAATTTTGTTAGTTCAGCTTTCGGACACAGGTTTGAAGAGTTTTTTAAATAATGTTTTTATCTCTAGAATTTCCCGGGCGGTCAGGGTCATTTATCATGGGTATTATCAGTGTGTTTGGGGGCGCGATGGCGTCGCGGTAACCGGTTCACGTCAGATCACTGAAGTTAAGCAACGTCGAGCGCGGTTAATAGTTGGATGGGTGACCATTTCAGCGACTGATTCGCGCTTCCGCGTTGTGTCCTTGGGCAAGGCACTTAACCCCGATTGCCTACATGGGGGCACGGTGACGCTGTGTACTAAGGCATACTGCACGTCGACGGCGCGCGTGTCTTCAACCAATCTAACCCTGCCTGTGCCGCGGTGCAGAGTTCAGAGTTACGATGTTGGAGAGCTGACTGCTGCTCGTCGTTGCTCGGCGGTTCTCTTCGAGCACTCCGGCTTCCCCCACCCATAAAACTGTCACCGACATGATATGAACATGGCTGTTAAAGTGTCGTTAAACCCTAATAAATAATAATAATAATCAGTGTGTTTTTCACGTAATTTTATAGAGGATCAATTTTGTAAATTAAAAAAAAAATTACATTGTAATAAAAGCCAGCAACACACCAGACTAGATAGAAAGCTATTTTATAGTGTTTTTGTTGTTTGTTCTGTTCAGACGGAATATTTTCCGATTCCATGCGACTTATGTCATACATACAAACATCAGTGGTTAGGCTATATTTGTACCCGTTTCGGTTTGGTACTCTTTTTATATGGCTGCTAGATTTTTTTAAACAATATTTTTATTTTATTCATTTGAAATCGGGTTTGGCGAACAGGTTAAACCTATCTTAACGCCGCACCCTTACACAACAATGTTAGTTTAAACAGTATTTTATTCAAAGAGTAAAAAATAAACACATTCAAAACATATACAATAAGGAGATATACAACTTAATAATAGGAACATCGATACAAGTTAAGCATAATTGAATAATGGAAAATTGAGATATTGACAGGATTCGGCATCAAGCCTGAACTTATTTTAAGCCGTCTCCTTTCACCTTCAGCATTCACATTTGAGAAGGAGGGATTGACATTTTGTGAAATGTTCTGTACAAGATGTATTGGAACTGTTTTTGCTGTGAGAGAGAGAGAGAGAGAGAGAGAGAGATAGAGATAGAGAGAGAGAAAGAGAGAGAAGAACGTGTGAGAGAGATAGGAAAGGGAGGACGAGAGAGAAGGAGAGGAAGAGATAATATATGAATGGTGCCGGTCGACGTAGGGAGGTAGTAACAACGCTCCGGGGAGTATAATTATCACAAAAAGGTTACAGATGAATTGTAGCTGACTCTTTGAAGATTATACAGATCTTTACCTGTGTGTTGCTCTTTGCAACAACACTGACCGAAAGAGACCGTTACGCGATGTAAAAGGCCTGCTTTTATCCACACTTCTCATAACAGCATATTATTAAAATCTTTTACTTTTGATTATAAACTCTTGGACTTTTAGAAATACCTGAGTATTCGTTATGTTATCGTTGTATTGTGAACCAAATATTAAAGTATCGTTGTCCAAATGAATACCGAGAGCTCCAAGGCTACTGAGCCGCGTTGCATCGTAAATCGGACAATACAGTAAGAAATGTTCACATGTTTCAACGGCTCCACACCGACAGAGGGGTGAATCAGACGAATATAGGACAAAACCCCCTCGGACAAAACACCCTCGAACAAAACCCCCTCAGGACAAAACACCCTCGGACAAAACCCCCTCACTTTTACTGACAAAATGGACAAAACCCCCTCACTTGAGAAAAAAATGATGATGAAAAAAATGAGGTGATAAATGTTGAAGTGAATAAATAAAAAGAATATTTAAACAAATATAGAGTTTTATTAAATTTGTTTGCAGGTAATTGTAATTAATATTTAATGACATATATATATATAATACGTAGGCGGTAAGCGCCTGACTTTAATTGGGGCAAGTGTTCCATCAGGTCGAGATGGTGGTTTGATAGTTCTATAAGACCCAGTCACATATGTATTGTTAAAATAGGCCAAGAGAGGTTCTAGTCCATCAGGGGTGACATCTCGCAGATGTGACATGCCTTCATGAATGTCATCTACTGGTAGAAGCACTCCCATCTGATCTGTTTGAGCACTCCCATCGGATTTTATTTTGACGTGTGTATTTCTTAATATACATGTAGCCATCAAGCACAAGTTTCAGACCACCTTTGTGGTTTTTGATAATCTCCTTAATATAGCACTAATTGACAATATTTTGAATACTGAGAAAGCATCACAAAACTGGCATATTTATAACATTATGACAGAGAATGTTGTTCTAAAACTTTGTCATGCCAGTGCAATAAAACAACATAAATGGTTATTGAAGTCAGCAAAATTAAGAAATTGAAAGTGTAGATAGCTTGCAAAATGGTATTACTAAAACAACAAAGCTATACCTCAAAGAAGTAATGGAACAGAAGACACAAGCTAGTATCCCAGCAATTTGAGCAAAATTGAAAAATTGAAAGTGCAGATAGCTTGCAAAACGGTATTACTAAAACAACAAAGCTATACATCAAAGAAATAATGGAACAGAAGACACAAGCTAGTATCCCAGTACTTTGGAGATTTGTTGTTATAACAACAACAACAGCCATCTGTACTTTTAATGGTTAAGTACAGATGACTTGCAAAAAGGTGTTACTGAAACACAAGACACAAGTTAGTATATATATAATGTCTGAGGGGGTTTTGTCCTGAGGGTTTTTTTCCCTGAGGGGTTTTTGTCCTACGATGCAAAAAATGAGGGGTTTTGTCTGATGGGGTTTTGTCCTGAGGGGGTTTTGTCCTGTTACCGAATCAGACAAATGATTATTGAAGAGGTCTGCCTGAAGGTTACTACATCTTCGTCTTAGTCGGCAGTGGATAATTTGGCCCTTGCGGTTGTAGCTCTGATTAAAATATTTAGGGGGTTTTCGAAGATTATTATTCAGTACGCGCTTGAAGGCAACAGTTGTTGTACAGTTTCGAGTATCTACAGGCAGGTCATTCCATAACTTTGCAGATGAATACAGATATGCACGCTGACCTTGGGTTGATCTTCGGTTAGGTAACGACAAGTCACGAGAATCCCTTAGGTTGTAGTCTTGTGTTTGTGATACTTGTGATGGGATATAATTGTAAAGGTATGCTGGGGTTTGTTTTTGAACCATTTTGTGAAACTGGATAAGTTTATGCTTCTTACGCCTTGCTTCCAAAGATTCCCAGCCAGTTTCTATTTCGAGTTGGGCCCTAGATATACGTTTCGTTGCACCTGTTACGATTCTCGCTGCTTCCAATTGAATTTTTTCTAGTCTTTGGGATTCTTCAACTGTACAGTTGTCCCACACTTGACTGTCATATTCTAACAAGGGGCGGATGAAGGAAAAGTAGATTGTTTGTAAAGTGGAGCGATTCAACTTATATTTATACTTTTTAAGAATATTAATACGCTTCCATGCCTTATTGGCGATCATGTCAACGTGTTCTTCCCATGTCGCTCGATTATTAAATATTAATCCAAGGTGTTTGTGGTTTACTACTTCTTGAATGCGTTGATTAAACATTTTAAGTTCTGGCTGTATCTGGGGGTTTCGTTTCCTTGTAACTGTCATTGTTTCCGTTTTAGATGGATTAAATTGTACAATCCATTGCTGGGACCATGATTCGATTTTGGAGATGTCGTTTGAGAGTATTTGGGCAGAGTGTTCGGTGTTCTCAATTACAATAAATAGCGTGGTATCGTCGGCAAACAGTCTGATGTCAGATATTATATCGTCTACTATGTCATTAATATACATTAAGAATAAAAGTGGACCAAGAATTGACCCTTGTGGAACGACACTTGATACAGTTGTCCATTGTGAGGCGCAGGAACCTATGACAACTCGTTGTTTCCTGTCGCTTAGATAATCTTTAAACCACGCCAATAAATGACCTGTTACTCCGATTTTTTCTAATTTATGAAGTAAACCTTTGTGCCAGACTTTGTCAAATGCTTTACTAATATCGCAAAAGAGTAGTCTAACATCTTTATTGTCGTCTAAGGCGCTGATAATATTTTCATAAATATCCGTTAGTTGGTACACAGTTGAGTCTCTCGGTGTAAAACCGGATTGACACTTCGATAGAAGGCCATTAGTTTTCAAGAAATCAAACGTTTTCTTAAAACCACACTTTTCAAATGTTTTACTTAAAGAACTGAGTACTGAAATGGGACGATAATTATTTACTTTGGAATCATCAACACCTTTAGAGACCGGTGAGACATTCGCAAGTTTCCATTCATTTGGGAAAAAGGAGTTTTGTAGGAACGTATTAAAAATCAAGGTTAAGGGCTCAGCTAGGCAGTCTTTGCAATTTTTAAGTATATATGGGCTAACACAATCGGAGCCCATTGCTTTGTTACATTTCAGTTCCTTCAATGCTGTCAGGACCTCCTCCACTGAAAGACGGATATTGTTAAGTATTGGCCGATCGTTGTCAAATACAGAATGTGGAATAGTGTGACCATTGTCATCAATATTTGAGATTGAACAAAAATAGTCATTAAACAGGTCTGCCTTGTCTGTGTTAGACGTCAGAACAGCGTTGCCATGCTGGATGGCAGGTATACAGTTTTTTGATGACGTGTCGATCAGCCGATTCAATGTTTTCCACCACAGAGGTGAACTTGTTGAGGTATTTGTCAGTGTGTTTTCAATTTTATTAAGAAAGGCTTCTTTCGCTTTGCGGACCTCCGCAATTACAGCATTTCGTTTGAATGTTACATTGTATGGTGCTTGTGCAGTTGTGCAAAAGTGACAAAATATTAGGCACCAAGACAATATTTCTAAGTTGATGGAAAACTTAATTTCTAATACATATAATAATAATATAATAACACTTTGGCCATCCGCTGATTTGTCGCGGTTCTCGGACGAGAAGGCCTTGGTTACCCCTGCACTCCCAACTGCCTCCCTATTCCCATGCTTCCCCTCTCCTCCCAACACTCGGAGATGAACTGCTTGATGACATCCCTTGCTCCATTCTTCCCAATCTCTCCGATTAGCATATTGACCCTCTCCTTTAAGTCTCCTCCTAACCACATGTCCTTCATTCTCCCATCCCACTTCCCCATTATACTCCCAGTGAATCTTATTCTTTTAGACTGGTACTTTTGGCATTCTAGAAGAAAGTGTTCCAGGGTCTCCACCATGCCCAAATTACGCATCAGGCACTCCCTTTCACTGTCTTTCCCAATTTTTCCCCTCAGCCCCAGGGATCGCGACCTCGTCTTGAACAACATTGACCCCAAAGGTGCCATCAAGGTACTATTCAAAACCTGGCTTCTCTTTATCACGCAGGCCACCAAAGACTCTTTGATTTTACCCACTCTCGCCAATTACGGTTACAATCCTCCATGACCCTTTCTCTGACATTAAGATAGACAGCGTTCATGCCATGATGGCGAAGACTCAGCTACAAATGAAGTATTTGGAAGATGGATTACTTCTAATAAATACCAGGTTACAATACAGTGTTTTCGTGCAAACAGCATCTCTAGCACCCCAACCTTTAATGGAGGATAAAAGTTCCTGGAATTATCCGATTGGTGGAAAATGAACTGAGCTTGTAAGTGTGAATAAAATTTTAAAGTGCATGTTTTGGAAAAGATATAAAATATTGGAGACAATTGTCTTCTGAAATGTGTGAGAGAAGATAAAAATTGGGTGGGGGTAGGTAAAACTATCTCTGTTTCATTCAGTGTGAAACTGGACGTGAGTACAGTAAGCGCCAAATTTAAAGGCAAAATTCACATGGCGACCTATTTTTTCAGTATATTTTTTTCATGAAATGATAAACTAAATGGATAGATGGTTGTTTTTGCCCAAATCAGCTTAATGAGATGGGGAGAGGAGAAAAGATTAGTACTGTCGTCAATGGAATAAAATACTGTTTTGTAACCTAAAGCATATTTTTGTGATTTCTGTCGAGTGATTTTTAAAAAAATAGTTTGGGATGTTGGGTGTACCGGTGTTATTACTTTGATGACTGAAGCCATGTCGGTTTGTACTTGGGTGGAAATTTTAGAGAAAAGATTGCCTATTTTTCATGACAAAAGCCTATTTTAGAGTGCCCATACAGGGGGGGGGGGGGGGGGGGGGGTCAGGCCAAAAATTTCCACCACCCCGGAAAACAAATTTTTGCCAGTCATGTCTTGGACACCCACCCCTCCCGCACAGTTTTTCCTCAAAGACAATTGGGGACCCACCCCAATTTATAAAATATGTTTAACGAAGTATTCAAATTACCTAAATAAAAAAAAATAAATAAATACTTTTCCCATACATGAAAGGTGCCGCAAACCAACTTGTCCGATATCCCAGCCTTGCTCTTGGGCATCCAAGGCATCCCTAGCCACAGATGGCCCCAAAACAATCTCTCTGCATATAACGCCACAACGGAAATGCAGCATCACACCCCCAGGTAACCACTGGAACCCGCCTCCACCAACTGAATTCAGATATACACCCATTCAGGTTCCAAGCAACACAACCCTTATCCCGATGTACAACATGTCTATGCTGTTCAGACACCAGTCGAATCCCGCCCCCAAGAAGCCCCGCCCAAAATATATTATTCCCACCTGGATATCTTCAACTGTCCACAAGAAATAGTTATAATAACAGTATTTTATTTCTATAAAGATACTTCTTACAAATAAATTACAACGGGTTAACATTACTAAGATTTACATTCAGAAGCTAAAAATGGATTCAGCAACAAGCTATAGCTTATGTAAGCTGTCTCCACCATGAATGAAAAAAATGCTATTGTTCACGTGAAAAAGTATCATTTAAATAATGTAGACTGTTTTCAACTGAGGTCACTGTGCAAAAGATGTTAAGGAAGTAGACAGAAGAAGAACAACACTCACTGACGTAAGACTGACAATTGGCGGCTGGCCGACCACACAGGTAGATGGCTTGTGCAAATATTCAATTAATCTGAAAGTGAGATTCGAAATTCTCCTGGGTTGAAGTTTTAGTGGTGAAGCTGCTGGCGCAGTACAATGATAGGGTGGTGGTGGCCCACAGTTCCAAACTTTCATAGGCGACGCCTTTCCGGATTTCGCCTATGTCTGTTTGAAGTCCCAGAAACGACATATCAGAGTAAATGCTAGCGCTACCACTTGGTAGGGATCCGCCATTGTTACAACAAAATAACTCGGCCAATATGTGGACACTCGTTAACAGCTGTGTCGCCTGTGCCTATTTTGTGCTTCGCGACGTGAGTTCCGTGCCGTCACAAGTTCAGTAGTATTTTATTGCACCTGGGACGCCACGGAACTCAGGTCGCGACTTTGCCTACGACGTGTGGTACATAACGACACGAGATATAAACCTCAGTACGCGCGCATGATGTGAATCTAAAGGTATCTCAATGGGACAGCATTTAGGCAGGTTTAGGCGTTATGTCTTTAAACAGTGTGAGTTCCCTTACGCCAGTGAGCGTTTTGTGGTGTAAAATACAGGAAGTTATGACATCTGAAAGGACATGGCAGTGATAGAAGGACTTTGCTTCATGTCCGCCGAGAAATGATTGGCATGGCATATTGGTAGTCATTTGAATCTGTTCGTCTCCTCTATGTATTTTTGTACACAGAGGAATATCTCCAGATTAATTCCAGTGCTGAACAAATGCGATCCATATAGTAATGTATTCACGTCAACCCCATACGGAAGTCGATCCAGAGTGGTGGCTCTAGTATCGATATGCAATGGACACTCGAAGAAGAAGTGGTGGGTTGTTTCCCGTTCACCACAGCCACAGAGAGGCGAACTTGTGAGGAAGTTATTGAATAGATGGTCGTTTAGGTTGCTGCACCCTAGGCGTAGTCTACTATGAAAGATGTGAAGTTTTCTTGTTTTTTGGAAATACAGCCATTTGGGATTCAGAAGCTTGTCTCTGTTCAGAAATGATTTGAAGTTTGAAAGCGAATTGTTTTCTCTGATGGCGGTAAGCAAGTTGTTCCAAAGTTTTGTTGTGCTCGGTAGGAAAGAGTTTTGAAAAAGATTGGTTTTACAGTATGGGACACGTAGGTCGTTGCGGTTTCGGACAAGATATGAATGGGTTTCGGCCACGGATGGAGGCACAAGAGTAGATACATAGTCAGGAACGAGACGGTGGGTCATTTTAAAATACTGTGTGAGTTTATGTTTTTCTCGTCGACTTCGAAGTGTTTCCCACCCAGTTTCGGCATACAGAGATATCCTACTTGCGCTACGCGTTCCGCCAGTTATTATTCGGGCAGCTTCGATTTGTATTTTTTCAATTTCGGCAGATTCAGCCTCTGTGCAGTTGTCCCAAATAGTGTCGCCGTATTCTAAGATTGGGCGTATGAAGGCGAAGTATATTTTTTCTAGTGTTTTACGGTCAAGAAGAAATTTATATTTCCTTAAAAGAGATAACCTTTTCCATGCTTTTTGTGTAATTTCTGAAATATGGTCTTTCCAAGATGCAGAGCTGTTGATTATCAAACCTAGGTGCTTATGTTGATTTACTTCCTGTATAGCAGAGTCAGACATTTTGAGAGAGGGATGACAACTTTTGATAGTTTTCCGTGAGATAATTAATGATTCTGTTTTTGATGGGTTGAAGTCGACCAACCACTGTGCTGCCCATTTGTCAAAGTTATTAAGGTCGCTGGCTAGAAGCGCAGCTGCTCTTTGGGGGTCTTCAACTACGATATACAAAGATGTATCATCAGCGAACAGTCGGATGTTACAAGCTACATTGTCGACAATATCATTGATATATATTAAAAATAAAATAGGACCTAGTATTGAACCCTGTGGGACACCAGACTCAATACTCTTCCACGCGGAGCATCCTGTTTTGATTACAACCATTTGTTGTCTATCACTGAGGTAAGAATGAAACCACTGTAGTAAGTTACCCGTTATACCAACACGTTAAAAAAAAGAAATAGTTGTTTTTCATTTGATTACTTTTCGGTTAAATGTTTAGTTTGTACAGCTGGTCTGAGAGAGACCTAATACTGAAGTTCTTTGACCCATGCCAGGGTGGCTTGTCTGAGATGAATTGCCTCTTATTTATTTTTTTATGTTAGTGTCACTAGAATTATATTTACCTTGAAATTATACACGTTTTCCACAATCAAGATTTTTATTCTATCAATCTTTCCAGTTATTCCATACATGGAAGCACACTAGACCAATGGCACGAGGCACCGTGAGGCTTACAGAAGAATCAAATAATAGGAGCTACAAAGCACTAACAGGAGGCAGACTGCCTGGAAATCACTTTTCTGTTTTGCAAATGTTTGCCAGACCCAGAACAGGACCCACCCCTAATAATAATAACTCTTTGGCCAGCCGCTGATTTGTCGCGGTCCTCATAAGAGAAGGCCATCATTCCCCCTGCACCCCACCCCCTCTTCCCCTCCTCTCCTCCCAGCATTCAGATATAAACTGCTTAATAGTGTCCCTCACTTCCTCTTTTTCAATTTCTTCAATAAGCATTCCTACCCTCTCCCTCGTGTCCCCCTTCAGCCATCTATCCTTTGTTTCTTCACCCCACTTCTGCATTATTCTTCCAGTAAATTTTATTCTATGAGGTATATACTGTGGGCATTCCAAGAGAAAATGTTCCAGGGTCTCCACTACTCCAGAGTGGCACATTTGGCATCCCTTTTCCCCATCTCTCCCAATTTTTCCCCGAAGCTCCAGTGATCTTGATCTCAGTTTGAACAGCAGTGACCCTCCAAAGGTGCCATCTAGGTACTTCTCAAAAGCTGGCTTTTCTTTATATTGTAACCCCTGCAGTGATCTTTTCACGCTAACCCCTGCTCGCCAGTTTCGATTGCAATCTTCCATGACTCTCTCTTTGACAAACCTTTTGCCTTCTTTCATTCCTACTTCTATGTTTGTGACCTCTATAGAGTAATTGTCCATTAGTTCCCTCACATGTTTTGACCACCCCGTTTCTATATTAGAATTCCAAAGCAAACAAATCACTGTAGGAGAAACGGGAGAGTATGAGTATCTAGGGGTAAGCATAAATATAACGGGAAGAGGGGTGTACAGAGGGGTGTACAGAAATTACTCAGCCAAACTGATTCTGAAGGGGAAAAGAATTCTGAACCAACTAAAACTTTTAGGGAAAAATAGTTTCAATAAGGTCTTTGTGGGGAAAACACTGTGGGAGAGGGTGGGTTTACCAAGTATAACGTATGGCACGGACGTGATTCCATTAAACCAAACCGTTATTAAGAAGTTGGAAAGTACTCAGAATGATGCCGGCAGATGGATAACAGGGTCGAGTAATGCTGCAGCTTTGGAAGCAGTAAGGGGGGAGCTTGGGTGGATGAAAATCAAGGACAGGGTAGATTTGGGAAAACTGTGTTACTTTAACTACTTGAGAAACCTGCCTGACAACCGGTGGTGCAAATTGATGCTCGATACCATTTGGAATTCTAATATAGAAACGGGGTGGTCAAAACATGTGAGGGAACTAATGGACAATTACTCTATAGAGGTCACAAACATAGAAGTAGGAATGAAAGAAGGCAAAAGGTTTGTCAAAGAGAGAGTCATGGAAGACTGCAATCGAAACTGGCGAGCAGGGGTTAGCGTGAAAAGATCACTGCAGGGGTTACAATATAAAGAAAAGCCAGCTTTTGAGAAGTACCTAGATGGCACCTTTGGAGGGTCACTGCTGTTCAAACTGAGATCAAGATCACTGGAGCTTCGTGGAAAAATTGGGAGAGATGGGGAAAAGGGATGCCAAATGTGCCACTCTGGAGTAGTGGAGACCCTGGAACATTTTCTCTTGGAATGCCCACAGTATATACCTCATAGAATAAAATTTACTGGAAGAATAATGCAGAAGTGGGGTGAAGAAACAAAGGATAGATGGCTGAAGGGGGACACGAGGGAGAGGGTAGGAATGCTTATTGAAGAAATTGAAAAAGAGGAAGTGAGGGACACTATTAAGCAGTTTATATCTGAATGCTGGGAGGAGAGGAGGGGAAGAGGGGGTGGGGTGCAGGGGGAATGATGGCCTTCTCCTATGAGGACCGCGACAAATCAGCGGCTGGCCAAAGAGTTATTATTATTATAGGGACTCGTTTTGTAGTGATACTTCCTAGACTGAGTTCGCTTTGCACATCTGTATACAGTGCTTTCATGATTCCCACAAAGTCACCCCCCAGTCCGATGCCCTCGAGCTTTCGCCACATACCTTCCCTCCACACTCGGTCGTACGCTTTTTTCACATCTAGAAATGCCAGAAACATCTTTTTCTTTTCAGCCTTTGTTGATTCTATCAGTTGGGTGAGTGTAAATAGGTGATCAGTGACTCTTCGTCCTTTCCTGAAACCATTTTGAATTTCTCCTAAAAAACCTTTCTCTTCAATAACTTCCTCTAGTCTACCGTATATGACCTTACAGAATACTTTTCCGATGTTACTACTAACTGATATCCCCCTATAGTTATCTAGAACTTCCTTATCCCCCTTTTTGTGTATGAACGACACCTTACTTTCCCTCCACTCTCTGGGGACCTCTTGCTTTCGCAGAGCCAGGTTGAAAAGGTTTGTCAGGACTTCAATAAGTGCCTCCCCTCCATTTTTGAGGAATTCGTTCGGAATTTCATCAGTCCCTCCCGCTTTACCATTTTTTAATTTCGAGACCACGTTCCGCACTTCTTCTGCCGTTATTTCGCTACATACACGATTGGATAGGTTCTCCTCCACCAGTGTATTTCTTTTTGGTGGGGACCCACTGCCCCATCGCCTATCGTTTATCTTTTCCCAGTGCTTGACTAACTCTGAAGCGATACGGCCTTTATCTTCTGTACTTTCCCCATCCACTTTGATACTCTGCACACTACTTTTCCCCCGTTTATTTATCCAGTTCCAAAATACGTTTGAGCTCGAACCCCCCGTTTTCTTTATTGTTCTGGCAAGACTGCAATTGTGCTCCTTCCTATTATTATTCTTTATCTCATTCACCTTTTTCCGTGCCAGTTCATATTCTCCTTTCATTAGTCTCGTGTCATTGTTATCCACCCCTTTAAGCTTCCTACTTCTTCTGTAAGCAGCGCATTTTACCTTCCTTTCTTTTATAGCCTTTTTCAGTCCCTCGTTAACCCTGTATCCAAGTTCTCTCGTTGGGACCCTCACCCTTCCTATACACTCCTTCCCTGCCTCTGTTAGGCTATTTACTATGCCATCTGAAATACTCTGGACATTTGCATCCCTAGGTATACAATCAAGATAATGAAGTGTAAAACATGGGGAAAAAATTCTCACATGGAGCCCCCAACACATTATCAATGCTCTATCGAATAAATACTGTTTAAGCTAAAAACGCCGCAAAACTCGACAAAATAGCCAACAGCCAAATAAAGAAAGGGGGGCAAAATCCTAACACGTCCCCCCAAAATAATAATAATAGCAACAGCAACATCAAGGGCAGGGGTTATAACCCCCATAAATTCACAGCTGTTGTAACCAGGGTTCACCTGGATACTCCGAGTGGTGTCATCAATCAAAGCCTAAAAACTGTAAATCAGAAAGGTTTCACTCAAAAGCCAGTGACCTGGAAAATAAAATTCACCTGCCCCGATCGGGAAACTAAAGTGAAAATCATCGCCAACGGAGTCAACATTAATGGCAGGTGGCACGCAAGAGAGGAATATACAACCTCCCCTCACGCCAGTACAGTGCCACAAATGTGAAAAGTTCGGACATATCTCAAATAAATGATGAGGAAATCTAACATGCATGAAATGTGGAGGTGCCTACCTGACCAAATCATGCAGGTTGGAGTCACCCTCCTGCCCAAATTGCAAAGGGAACTGCCGAAGCAGCTATCGCGGTTGCCCCCACTTCAAAAAGGTTAAAACTAACATAGAATTAAAAAACCTAAATCTCATTAAGCCTGTCAATGCTTCCTCACCCCATACTGTTTGCTCCCAAATTGCAGGGTCCCTCTACTCGATTGTAGGACAAAACACCCTCGAGATAAAACACCCTTGGACAAAACACCCTTGAACACCCTTGAACAAAACACCCTCAGACAAAACACCCTCAGACAAAACACCCTCGTCACAAAACAACCTTGGACAAAACACTCTTGGACTAAAGCACTTTTGGACAAAACACTATCACAACACCCTCACTGTTTTATTTCATTGGCTTGGGTGTGTGTTAATGGGTTGTTTTTACAAGATACACATGCAGCATCTTTTTATCTTTACTGTCATAAAATCCATCAAAGTGTATGGCTTGGTTATGAAAACAATAAAATTCTTTGGTGATCAATTCTTACTAATCCTAACTACTTTCATGGGTAGGATGCAATTTTTGAGGATGTTTTGTCCAAGGGTGTTTTGTCATGGGGGTTATGTCCAGATACCATCTACTGGGTACTAAATAAACATGTCAAAACCAATCTGTCTGACATCTGTCAAGATGTCACCCGAACAGCGTCCCGTTTATTTAAAACTCAAATCTCAGAATCCCTAGTCAAAGCCGCAATTAACACTAACTAAAGCCACCGATAATCACTAACCAAACACCACGACTAAGTATCAACCCTCATCATGAATAAGTTACTAATAGCCGTGTGGAACGCTAGAAGCGTTGATAATAAAAAACTCCAAATGAGCCGATATTTCAAAAATACAGATATTGTCTGTTTATGCGAAAATTGGCTAAATAAAGATAAAAACTTCCCACTCAGTGGATTCAGCGTTATTAGAAGACACCCCCACAGATCGGATAAACCGGAGCCTAAACAATAGTACATGAGAAAGATTTCACTCCAAGGCCACTGGCAAAGTGACCTGAAAATTAAAGTCACTTGTCCCGATTGAGAAACAAAACTACGAATCGTTGCTAACGAAATCAATATTAATGGCAGGTGGCACGCGGGGGAGGAATATAGATCCTCCCCCCTCCAATGCAGTGCCACAAATGTCAAAAGTTCGACCATACTGCTAATATGTGCAGAGGAAATCTAACCTGCATGAAACGTGCAGGTACCCACCTCACCAAGTCATGCAGTTTGGATTCTCCCTCCTGCCCTAATTGCAAAGGCAATCATACAAGCAACTATCGCGGGTGTCCCCATTACAAAAAGATCGAAACTAACATTGAACTGAAAAATCTAAATCTAATTAAGCCAAACAATGCTTTCTCATCCCATACTGTTTGCTCCCTAATTGCAGGATCCCTATACTTGGTACTAAATAAACATGTCACGAATCATTGGCCACCACCCAAAATACGCCTTGTCCCGTGGACATAGTTTGTGACCCCTTGCTGTAGCGCATCCAGTGAACTCGTTACACCGAGGGGTCAGAAGCTGTGCTCTGGGGGCACGGAGGGAAAGCACTCACTGTGTTGTTATAATGAATATCTACTCCCAACGTTTATTTTAGATCATATATAAAAAACAAACAAAAAAAACATAGAGAATCATAAAGAGAATCGAAATCAATGCTGCATCCAGTTTAGCTCCGGATTCATCCTTTTAAGGTGGGACGCCCTTGAATCCTTCTTGCAAAGGCCTTTGTTTCTGGTGTGTTTGGGCGACATCGTTTCAGCATTCTAGTTGCAAGATGGAGGTTTATCAGGGGTGGATCCCCCGCCCTTGTGCCATTGTATTCGAACCACAACAACATTCCCTTCTTTCCAACTTTCGACACTTTCGTAGCAAGAAGTTTTGTTTAGCGTTTCTAAATGTGATAGCCTTGTGGCAATGGTACCAAATACTCGACGAATCCCGCGCAACACCTAATAGCCGTTTCATCTGCACCTCCCGGCGACATACCCGACTTGTTCTCCGTGGAAACCGCGAGGCTCGAAGCAGTGTCTGTTTACTGTTCAAACAAGTTCTGCCTTGTTGGTTAATTAGGACCTACCAACAGTTGAATGCTTGGGGTGGACGACCTCTAAAATGGGCGGCAGGGTGTGTAAGATTGGCTAACCTTGAGTTCACACCATTGTTCCGGTCACATTTAGTCATAACGGCAGAATAGTGACGTTTAAGACCAATAAATAAATAGATAATCTGACTTGTTAAGGTTGGCTACTTCAAACTGCTACATGATTTTTTTTTATTTCCGCCAACCTGTGTGAATAATATGACAAAAACCTGAAAGTTGTCAACTTTACGCTATGAAAATCACCAATGCACCAACTTGTCCCCAGCAACAATCTAGCCTCACCATCCATCCACCCCCTTCCCAACACTGATATACTCAGTTTTACGACCACACACATTGGTTTTTGCCCTACTTAGCTCACAAAATTCTCTTGGTTTCACCGATCTGAGAAATGATATATTAATTTACTGAAAATCCACATCGTTTAAGCACAGCAACTACTGAGCCCGTCAAAGCAGATCTCAACCTATATTTTTTATAATCGCATCTCAATCAACTTGTATATATTAAGTTATACCTCTTCTTTGTGTCTTATGTATATGTATCTTTACACTCCAATCTAAGTATCTCTTACTCTCTATTCTAAACCACAACCTTTCTTCCCAAGCCAGTCTGAATACATTTTTGCACCCAAAGACAACTTTCTTTACATCAACAGGCAGCACAATAGTTAATAATGTGCTCTCTTGAATCATATCGTGCTCGGATAGGCACTTTTAACATCAAAGTATATTGTAGTAGCATGAAGTATTGTTTGTCTAAAGAGAGATCCACTTGTGTTCTAACTTACATGCTCCTTCGACTCAGTGGAGTTGGGCTGCAAGAAAGCTTCACTGTTATGTTTGCTTTATTTATTGACCACTTCAGTGTTTCCGGTACCCATCATTTAGTAAATCCATCTGGTGAAACTTCATTTCCTTGCAGTGCGAGGGACATCTGTGAAATTTCAGTTCCTTGCATTGCGATGAACGTCTGTAAGGCTACGCTTACACTGAAAGTGTTAATCTCTGCGTTCCTTGTCACTTCGTTGTTCTACTCGGCCGTACATTTATTATTGTCCGGTGACATCGAAACTAATCCTGGCCCAAATTCTCTTAATTTGGATCACAGCGAGAACATTTTAAAAATTGTTCATCTTAACATCCAGAGTCTAAAACCCAAAATAGATATAGTTCAATGTGAATTCGCATCTTTTGATATTGTGACTTTGACTGAGACCTGGCTGCAAAGCTCCGATCCCACATCCGATGTCTTTCTCCAAGGGTTTCACGAACCATTGAGATTCAATCGTTCGACAAGGGGAGGTGGGGTTGCCATTTACGTCAAAGACGGTATCTCATATCGACCAAGACCGGATCTCCACACATTGAACACAGAGTGCCTGTGGGCTGAAATATTCACAAAACGATCTAAGTCGTTATTATTAGGGGTTTTCTGTCGGCCACCCAATAGTCCCCCAGATACGTGGGAAGCCATATCGGCATCCATCGAAAAGGCCAGAGACACGTCTATCGTCGACCTAATTGTCACAGGGGATTTCAATGACACAAATGGTTTCGTCTCGAACCGGTTTTTCTGAACTTCAGCATTATTTTAATTTAAGACGGGTAGTGAGCGAGCCAACTTGTTTCACTGAATCATCGGCTTCCTTATTAGATCTCTTTGCTCTCAGTGGCACAATTAACATTAAAAATTGTGAGGTCCTTGAACCGATTATTCCAGACATGATTCGCTACCACTGCCCCATTTCAATTGAAGTTGAATTCTCTAAACCACCACCTCTCTCCTTTAAGCGGAGGATATGGCTTTATTCCCAGGGTAACTTCGAAGCACTAAATGAAGCTTTCTCTAGCGTCGACTGGGACGCTCTCTTCGATAACCATTGTCTTGACACTATAGTTTCCAACTTTACCAACAAAATACTCGATGTTGCCTCAATCCACATACCCATTAAATTCATTACTACGAGAACAGACCAACCAAAATGGATGCACAACGAAATAAGATTACTGATCAGGCAGAGGAAACGTTTGTATCGCATTGCTAAGCGCATTGATCTTCCACGTGCCTGGGATAAATATAAACTGAAACGAAATGAAGTTGTGTCGGCTGTTAGGAAGGCCAAAGCGTTATACTTGTCAAAAATCCAGTCCACTCTAAGGAGTAAAGAAACACCACCATCACAGTGGTGGAAGACTTTAAAAACATTTATCGGCAGCAGTAACGCAGTAGGAATTCCCACTCTCATCCACTAATAAACTATACTCATCAAATGCTGAGAAAGCGGAAGTGTTCAACGAATACTTCAGTTCTATCTCAACAGTTGATGATTCGAATGCGTCCCTGCCAGACCCACCATCCCGTGCTTCCCAAAGTATTGATAGCATCACCCTACATTGTAGCGAAGTAGAAAGTGTAATGAAGTCGATAAAAGTGTCCAAGGCTTCTGGTCCTGATCTCATAAGCCCACGTCTATTAAAAGAATGTCATTCCTCCTTATGCGAACCACTTTCGATCTTATTTAACATACTGATGAACAGCTCGTACTTCCCATCGTTGTGGAAAAAAGCAAATGTCTCTCCAGTCCTGAAAAAGCAACCGTCCAATTCTGTTGTTAATTATCGCCCAATATCATTGATCAGCTGTGTTGGTAAAATACTCGAAAGATGTGTATTTAAGCGCTTGTGGGCGTTTCTGAATGAAAATAATGTTCTCAGTCAATTTCAGTCAGGGTTTCGACCTGGCGACTCATCTGTCCTCCAACTAACTGATATTTATGATGAATTCTGTCGCGCACTTGATGAAGGCAAAGAAGTTAGGGTGGTGTTCTGTGATGTCAGTAAGGCCTTTGACAAAGTATGGCACGCTTGTCTTATCTACAAACTGGAGAGTATTGGCGTCTCGGGCGAACTATTGTTGTTCTTGAAATCGTACCTTGCAGATAGGTTACAACGAGTTGTGATAGCGTCGGAGACGTCTCCATGGAGGCCCGTCACCGCTGGTGTTCCTCAAGGGTCCATTCTCGGTCCCTTACTGTTCCTTATATACATCAACGACATAACGGATAACCTGCTTAGCAGTATTCGTCTCTTTGCAGATGATACGTCTTTGTATCTAATTATAGAGAACCCTGAACAAGCGCCAATCTTAATAAATCATGATTTGGCCACAATTGAACATTGGGCTATAACATGGTTAGTTGAGTTCAATCCCAACAAAACAGAAAGCATGTTAATTTCGCGTAAAAACAACTCCACCTCCCATCCACATTTATTCTTAGGCAATTCTCAGATATCTGAAGTTTCCAACCATAAACATTTAGGAGTCATACTGAATAGCACGTGTACATGGAACGATCACATCGAACATATTTGCTCTAAAGCCTGGTCCCGTTTAGACTTGCTGAGGAGGCACAAGTTTACTCTGGATCGTAGTATTCTGGAAAAAATATACTTTGCCTTCATTAGACCTCTTCTTGAATATGCTGATACCGTTTGGGGTAACTGTCCTGTAAGCAAAGCGGACGAACTGGAAAAAATACAAATTGCAGCAGTAAGGATCATCACGGGGGCAACAGTCAGTGCCAGGAAGACTTTGCTCTATCGTGAAACGCAATGGGACCCCCTTAATGAAAGACGCCGCAAACACAAGTTAATTCAGTTTTTTAAAATGTATCATCACACGTTACCTCCATACATCTCAAATAAAGTGCCTCCTCTTACCTTTTTAACCAACTCAGCAATCACTCTCCGAGCAAGTCATAACCATCGAGTTCCCTTTTGTCGGACTCAGTTGCACAAGTCTTCCTTCATCCCGAGTGTTACGGACGAATGGAATAATCTGCCGCTCCCTGTTCGCGAGAACTCGTCACTTATCAACTTCAAGACCTTCCTATACAAGGGAATCCAACGACCTCCAAGGTTCTACAGCAACGCGAAATCTCGCACAGCTCAAATATATCATTGCAGGCTACGTCTACAGTGTAGTAACCTCAACTCCCACCTCTACGATAATCATTTATCACCAAACCCTTTGTGTCAGTGTGGTGAGCAAGAGACTCCTGATCATTTTTTCTTCCATTGTCCAATCTTCTCAGACGCACGTAATTGCACGATTAACCTTCTTCCTTTTGGAACAGACACATCCACACTTCTGTTTGGTTCAGAATTCCTGAGTAACAAAGACAATCGTGTCATCGTTGAAGTGGTACATGACTTTATCTTATCAAGTAAGCGATTCCGATAACTGATTCGCATGACTTGTTACATAATATTGGGCCACCCAATAATTCAATATTACTAACTAATAATAATAGTATCAAACTAGCATAGCATCACGTATATTCCCCTCCACACCTATCAAACTTCATTTCAGCCCACCTTCAGATGGACTGT
This sequence comes from Pictodentalium vernedei, assembly GCA_031216915.1. NCBI lineage: Eukaryota > Metazoa > Mollusca > Scaphopoda > Dentaliida > Dentaliidae > Pictodentalium > Pictodentalium vernedei. Next base: position 314,253,716 of record CM062291.1, read on the forward strand.
CTTCGTAGTTTGGATTCATATATACATCTCCTTACCAAAAGAACTGATGAAATAAGATACTGCCTTGCGTATTTCTCGAGTGCACCTAATGCATTACGCATTCAGACTGGCCGTCATTTACATTTTTTTTCTTTTTTTTCGTTTTCTTGTTCGATGTTTTCTTCTTTTTCTCGTTTGCTTCTTTCTTTTCTATTTTTTCTAAAAATATTCCTGTTGTAGTTTATGCATTCCTGCACATCTTTACCCGGGGGTCTGCCCTCTCCCACTCTTGCCTCGCGCATTCGGTCTGGGTCTGGAGACCTGGCTCGAGACCCCAATTGGTAGCTGTGTCTTGAAAACAGAAAAATGCCTAAATGGCATCAGTAAGGTAGTTTTTTTTTCGAGTTGACGTTTGGTTCCGTGGGGTGGGCTGGGCCCGCGGGTATTGATGTGTACGTGTAACTACTGACTGACACCACCTGTCGAGTGAATTGATAAACGAAGGAGGGAGACGACTTACATAAGCTGTTAGCTTTCCGTCGAATCTCTCTCATATACAGCGATCTATCTTCGTTTACCTTTGTTATTTTGAGTACTGTTGTACATTGTGTTGCTTGTTCTTCTTTGTACCTGTTGCGTACTGTATACAAATAACATAATTTCAAATAAATATTGTTTAAACTAAATAAACATGTCAAAACCAATCTGTCTGGCATTTGTCAAGATGTCAGCCGATCAGCGTCCCGGCTATTTAAAACTCAAATCTCGGAATCTCTAGTCAAAGCCGCAATTAATATTAACTAAATCCACCTTTTATCACTAACAAAACACCGCGACCAAATCTCAAACCCTATCCTGGATAAATTACAAATAGCCGTGTGAAGTCTAGAAGCGTTTACAATAAAAAACTACAAATGAGCCGATATTGCGATAATACAGACATGACTGTATCTGTGAAAGTTGGCTAAACAAAGATAAAAACTTCTTACTGAGTGGATTCAGCGTTATTCGAAGAGACCGACAGCTCACCAATGGAGGCGGCGTTGCTCTTCTAACAAAGCAGAACATCAAAAGCAAAACCATCAAAACTAATCACCTCAATGACGAGGTGATTGCAACCGAAATCACAGCTGATAATAAAAACATAGCGATTGTCTGTTATCACAACGACCCAAGCAAGATTGTATCTGACGCCGTTTGTGAATTTTTTTATGAGGAAATGCCAACACTGCATCTTACACATCTCAACGATGACGCCATTGCCGTACACAAGGGGGGTGGGGGGCAGTGTCCAGAAGATGGTCGACGCCATAGTTGCGAGCCTAGTGGAGGCAGGGAAGGAAAGTGTAGGAAAGATTAGGGTGCCAACACGGGAACTTGGGTACAGAGTGAACGAAGAACTGAAAAGGGCCATAAAGGTTAGAAAAGCTAAATGTGCTGCATACAGGAGAAGTAGAAAACTTAAGGGGAGTGGAAAGCAATGAGGCCATGGTAGCAAAGGAAGAATACCAACAAGCACGAAATAAAGTAAACAAGATTAAAGATGACAACCGGAGAGTGCGAAATAGCAGCCTTATTATGACGATAAGAACGACAGGGGGGTCGAGTTCGAGCGTATTTTGGAAATGGGTGAACAAACGTAACAACGGGAATAATCCACAGAGCATTAAAGTAGATGGCAGAGTTACAGAAAAGCGAGATCAAATCGCATTAGAACTAGTCAAGCACTGGGAAAAGGTAAACGATAAGCGATGGGGCATGGAGAACCCACCAGAGTGTCCGAACCAGGTCGAGGAAAATCTATTGAACTTCGTGTGCAGCGAAATCAAAACTGAGGAGGTGCGAAGGGTGATCTCGAAATTAAGGAATGGAAAAGCGGGAGGGTGGACGAAATTCCTAACGAGTTTATCAAAAAAGGGGGCTAGGAACTCTTGGAAAGCCTAACTGCCCTATTCAATTTAACCATAGAAAAACAAGAGATCCCAAAGGAGTGGAGGGAAAGTAAAGTGACATTTATTCACAAAAAGGGGGATAAAGACGTCTTGGATAACTATTGAGGGATCTCTGTCAGCAGCAACATTGGAAAAGTCTTTTGTAAAGTCCTGTATGGGAGATCAGAGGAGGTGATCGAAGAGAAGGGTTTTTGGGAGAAATTCAGAATGGCTTCAGGAAGGGAAGGAGAGTCACTGACCATCATCTTTTCACGCTATCCCAAATGATAGAATCCGCGAAAGCAAAAAAGAAAAAGATGTTCATGGCCTTTTTGGATGTTAAAAAGGCATATGATAGAGTATGGAGGGAGGGTATGTGGCGCAAGCTGGAGGCTCTGGGCTTGGGGGCGAGTTTGTTGGGATTATGAAAGCATTATATAAAGATGTACAGAGTGAACTTAGCCTGGGAAACATTACAACAAAACGTGTGCCCATGGAGATAGGCCTAAAACAGGGGTGTATCCTTTCGCCAATTCTTTTCGCATTGTACATCAAAGGTTTAGGAGATGAACTCCTGCATAGCGACGAGGGGGTTGCAGTTGGGGACTTGAAGATCCCAGAGCTATTTTTTGCAGACGATATGGTGTAAGTGTCAGAAAGCGAAGAGGGCCTAGCGAAGATGCTGGGAATTGTTGGGAAATATGGGAGCAAATGGAGACTCGAACTTAATGAAAGCAAGAGCAAAGTTATACCCGTGGGCCGCAAAGTGGACTCCACTCGAAGGTGGAGAGTGGGGGAGTTCTGCATTCCGGAAGGCAGCAGCAGACTTCTTAGTGTAGGAGAAGCTAGCGATTACGAGTATTTTGGGGTAAATATAAACATCACAGGAAGAGGCATCTACCGAAACCACACAAATAAATTGATTCTGAAGGGGAAGCGAATCCTTAACCAAATGAAACTTATAGGGAGAAACAGTTTCAATAAGGTTTTCGTGGGGAAAACTATTTGGGAAATGGTGGGGCTGCCAAGTATAACATACGGTACGGAAGTTGTACCCCTAACCAACACAGCCGTAAAGAGCTTGGAAATCCTGCAGAACGATGCAGGCCGATGGATAACAGGCACGAGTAATGCCGCAGCGCTAGAAGCGATCAGGGGTGAGTTTGGGTGGATGAGGATCAAGGACAGGATAGACGTATTGAAACTCGGTTATCTTAATTATTTGGTAAATCTCCCCGATAGCCGATGGTGTAAAGTAATGTTCCTGAGGACTTTCAACTCAAATATCAAGACGGGGTGGATGGTCCAAGTGAGGGAGCTAGTAGAAAACTACTCATTGGAGATCTCGGACCTTAACGTTGGGGCAAACCAGGGCAAAAAGATCGTCAGAGAAAGGGTCATGGAGGATTGTAACCGTAATTGGTGAGAGGGGGTCAAATCAAAGAGATCTTTGGGTGGCCTGCGTGATAAAAAGAAGCCTGGTTTTGAAGAGTACCTTGATGGCACCTTTGTGGGTCACTGTTGTTCAAGCTGAGGTCGCGGTCCCTGGAGCTGAGGGGAAAAATTGGGAAAAACAGTGAAAAGGAGTGCCAGATGTGTAACTTGGGCGTGGTGGAGACCCTGGAACACTTTCTTCTAGAATGCCCAAAGTATCAGTCTAAAAGAATGAGATTCACTGGGAGTATAATGGAGAAGTGGGATGGGAGAATGAAGGACATGTGGTTAGGGGGAGACTCAAAGGAGAGGGTTAATATGCTAATCGGTGAGATTGGGAAGAATGGGACAAGGGATGTCGCAGTTCGTCTCCGAGTGTTGGGAGGAGAGGAGAAGCGTGGGAATAGGGAGGCAGTTGGGAGTTCAGGGGTAACCATGGCCTTCTCGTCCGAGAACCGCGACAAAACAGCGGCTGGCCAAAGTGTTATTATTATTATTATATTATAATATTATTATGTTGAGTGGGTTTGAAAAGTGTGGAAAACAAAAAATCACACAGCGGGAAGGCGCGCCATTACACACACGAACTCAAGGCGAGTAGAATTAACAGCTCGTTTGCTCACGGTACAAACAGAAACAGAAAGAAGATGGCCAATGTAATCTATGTCTTCAAAATTGGAGCCAATACTATAAAACTTTAACAATTGTATTTTCTATAATTGTATTTTCTAGTTATGACTTTAACTGGATTAAAATGAACCATTAGCACTTTCAAAGATCTGGCAAGTTGGCAAATTGCCATATCTTTTAAAATGCTAATGATTCATTTTAGTCAGTTATATTAATAGATAGAAAATACAATTCTAGAAAATACAATTGTAAAAGTTTTATAGTATTGAATTCTAGTAACGGATATGAAGAAGGGCGCGGTGGCGTTGCGGTAACCGGTTCTCGACAGAACACCGACGTTAAGCAACGCCCTGCCCGGTTGGTCCTTGGATGGGTGACCGTCTGAGCGATCAATTCGGACCCCCGCGTTGTGTCCTTGGACAAGGCACTTAACCCCGGTTGTCCACATGGGGGCACGGTGACGCTGTGTACTAAGGCGTACTGCACGTCGATGTTGCGCATGTCTTCAACCAATCTAACCCTTCATGTGCTGCAGTGCGGAGTTACGATGTTGGGGAGCTGGCAGCTGCTCGTATTTGCCCGGTGGTTCTCCCAGGGTACTCCGACTTTTTCCACACGTAAAACTGTCACCGACACGATATGACCTTGGCTGTTAATATGTCGTTAAACCCTAATAAAATAAAATAAATAAATAAATCCACTTTAGGAATGTAACAAAAAAAGAAGTTCTTGTAATTTTAACCTTTTACCCAGCGTAACGGCTAAAACCTACCAGCGCTATCTCAAAAATCGCCAATTAATTTTCATTATTTTTCATTTTTTGTCTCAAATAGGTTTTGACACCTCGTCCAGCTCGCTCCAATGAGGGGTCATAACCTATGTTTTTGAGACAAAAAAATTAGTTATTCAAGAATTTTTTTTACAAGTGTCGTCTGCTTTTTATGTTAGCTAAAATGTTAAATATGGGACAAAGATATACTATTTACTGATAAATACATACAGTATTTGATGAACAGAAGGTCTTTGATCGCGAGCAAATGTCCTCGCCAAATCGGGCAGCCGGCATCTGGGTGCGATAATTTCTAAAATTTATCTTTATAGAGGCACTTTAAAAGGTTTGAAAAAAATATACACATCGTGTGTATGTGTTAGACTACGCATCAGGAGTAAGGGGATTCAAAAAATATTCAAACATAGACAGTATACAAAAGATAGCTTTAAGATATTTTTTAGGTGTGCCAGATTTACCCCTACTTTGGCAGTTAGTGGTGATATAGATCCAAGAACCTCTATAGAACGTATATGGGTTAATATGGTTAGGTTTTGAAATAATTTAATAACTAGAGTGATGTCACGCATGCAGCCCACCTGTCCCAGCAATGACAATACTTAGACACAAAATAGTCTGGGCCATTTTTGTGAACCCTTTACCTAACTAATCTGCCATATCTGCATTCTTGACAAACAAAATTTGCTATTTAAATTTTATTTTTTCATTTCTATACTCCAAAACATACCTCATGACCTATTAACTGGTAGAGTGCGGGAAGCCCATATCTGGGCTTTATTCTAAACGATAGGTACTGTAACATAAAAGCTTCATATTCTGTGAACGTGCTTCATATTATCTTAAAAGTGAAATTATTTAGTCTGTGTGGATTTTCATGATACAATTTATGGGAGAGTGCCCTTTGGCACTCTCCCATAAATTGTAACAAGGCAAAGTGCCCTTTGGCACTCTCCCATAAATTGTAACAAGGCAAAAACATGTGAACAAATTCTGATGACCAAAAATAACTTAGCACTCTACCAGTTAATAGAACACGCTTGATGAGCTTAATAAGGACTAATAAGCCATGGTTAGAAGTAAAAACAAAATGAAAAATCTGATGTTTCAGAAAAATAATTTGTACTCTTGGCTTCAACTTGTGTCAAGTAAAGGATTAAAGATGCAGTACATAAAGCACTGTTGGACTATAGGAGTCAATTTTTCTTTGTTGCATGTAATAACTCCAATCCTTCAAAATGCACTTTGGGAATAATTGCCTAAGTGACACGTGTGTGTGTGTTTGGGGTGGGGGTGGGGGTTGTGGAACCTATATTCAAACCTGGCCTGTATTACTAGCTGGAAAACACACATAAGCAAATAATCCAAACTGGAGTTATCGATCGAAATATTTATTTATTTATTTATTTATTTATTTATTTATTTATTTATTTATTTATTTATTTATTTATTTATTTATTTATTTGTGTTTAAGGTCACATACTTATGCACAATGGCTAATCATGACAGTGGCAGTTTTACGGGTGGGGGAAGCCGGAGTACCCGGAGAGAACCACCGAGAAACGACGAGCAGCTGCCAGCTCCCCAACATCATAACTCCGCACTGCAGCACAGGCAGGGTTAAATTGGTTGAAGACATGCGCACCAGCGACGTGCAGTACCCCTTAGTACACGGCGTCATCGTGCCCCCGTGTGGACAATGGGGGTTAAGTGCCTTGCCCAAGGACACAGCGAGGGAGTCCGAATCTATCACTCAGATGGTCACCCATCCGAGGACTAACCAGGCTCGACATTGCTTAACTTCGGTGATCTGACGAGAAAAGGTTACCGCAACGCCACCGCCCCCCTATCGGTCGGAAGCCAATTGTTTACAGACAAATGGATGGACCGACGGATGGACGGACGAAAGCCATGACTATAGCCCTGACTGTAGACTACGCATCCGGAGTAAGGGAGTTCAAAAAATATTCAAACATAGACAGTATACAAAAGATAGCTTTAAGATATTTTTTAGGTGTGCGCAGATTTACCCCTACTTTGGCAGTTAGTGGTGATATAGATGTAGGAACCTCTGTATTGGTTAATATGGTTAGGTTTTGAAATTTAAAAAAAAAGGTTCCGCACGTAGTGACTGTAAATAGTGAAAATTACTGTAGAAATGTTCAGTAGATAGTAGACATTATCCCAAATAAGAAACAGTGACATTCCACTAAACTGTTTGAAGAATTAAAGGTGTAATTTTAACACTTCCCCCCCCCCCCCCAACCAAAAAAAAACTTTAACCAAAAACTTTAACCTGGAAGTTGCAAGTTAAATTGCCATACAAAAAGGGTTAAATATTTCCCAAAATAATATGAAACATAAAAAAAAAAATGAGAATGATACAATCAATAGTAATATCAATTTAAAAGAAAAAAAAAACAAAAAACTTTAAGGTTGACTAAAAAACTTTAACCACAAACTTTAACCAAAACTCCAAAAGTTAACAGACAGACAGAAGAAAGTCATGACTACACAGAAAAAAAACACTTGAACCTTCAGTAAAAAAAACTTTAACCACAAACTTTAACCAAAACTCTAAATGTTAACAGACGGACGGACAGACAGAAGGACAAAAGTCATGACTATAGCCCTCACTGTAAACAGTCGGGCTAAAAATGGGCAACAACCGACTGACACATCGGATTGTTATCTGGGATTATACACACAACTCAAATGGCTGGTGCGCCGACGCAAATAAAATTTTTGAATGTCCACACAAAACTGGTATTTTTGAATGCATGTCATTGTGCTGTATTAGTAAACGTACGATACAATGATTAAAAATCGATTTTGAGCCATCCGAAAAAAATTTCAAATTTTGTTGAAAAATTGTTGGTTTTCATGGATGTTTATTGCACTACTGGTTACGTTTATTACACAACTGGTTATTACACCACTGGCTGGTTTGTATGACACTACTGGTTGACTATTACACTACTGGATAACTTGTATTACACTACTGGATAATTTTTATTACACTACTGGTTAATATTACACTACTGGTTGATTATTACACAACTGGTTGTTACAGGGTCTTCCCGCTCAGTCGGTTGAAATTGTTTTCTCCAAATGTGCTGACAGGCTGTACATAAAAGGAATGCCGACTACAGTAATTTCACACTTCTGCCTTCACAGCGAACAGACGTATCGTCCAGCACTAGTGATTTCACACAAAACTGATTATCGCTCACTCGGAAGTTCAATTGCAATTTGCACTATTTCTGTGCATCTTTTTGTATCACTGTAAGTGTTTACTTTTTTCTCTTGCTATTTCTATCTGCATTTTTCCGTTAAAAACGAATATTTAAGTCAATACAATTAAATTAAAATCTCTAATAACTTAAAAAATAAATTTTAGAATTTTAGAATTATTTACAAATAAAAACAATGGATAAACAAAGTCAAGCTCAGTTAAACAGTTCTGTCTTTAATTCTGGTAGTCTGAGCAACAGTGGAAATTCCACTAATACTGATATGACATCGATGATGTCTGGCTTCCAGAAAGAAATAGCCAGATTAAATGACACCATAGAGGGTTTGGGGTCAGAGCTTCAAGCCCAGAAGCGGCAGGCAAATAAAGAAAAGGCTGAATTGAGAAGGGAATTGGAAAAGGCAATTCTGAAAGCCAAACCAGGTAAGGAGGACCATGCTCCTCCAGTTCCTGATTTACCATGTATTGACGCCGCTACAGAAATGAGAAGACCTGCGTCCGCCGGCTCACTGGCGGGGATATCTGAAATAGATTCAGATCTAATTACCCCCAGCCAGGATAACTGGCTGCGTTCCATAGTAGAAGAAGCTACCAACACGGTCGCAGTTTCCCCGGCCGTGGCGGTTGAAATTCAATTGGATAAAAATTCAGCTAAAGTCCCCAAATCGCAGCGACAGAAAAAATCACCAAACCAAAATCGGTCGAAAAGGACACTCTCCATTGAGTTCCGTGAAAATGATGAAACCGTGGACGTCGAAGACGAAAATGGTTTCTGTATGACTATTGATCGGCATGTCAAGAAGACAAAAATCATCAAGAAAAATTCACAGAGCACCGCTACTGAAAAGGACTCGGTGGTCACACCAAGAAATGGGGGCTCTGTTAACGCAACAGAGTCCACATCACCGGAAATAGTGAATGCGACTGCGACAGCTAGCCCAACCGATAGCGCGACGTACGCCGATAAAGTAAAAGCCAAAACGCCCCCTAAGGTGACCAATAAAACCAACAAGACACAGGGCCATCCGCAACCAAACCCCTGTGTCGTAATCACACGCGTCCACCCCAAAACGGAAAAAACTCGATTGATAAAGCCCTTCCAGGATGCTCGTGGGAGAGACTAATCTCCAAAGCCACGGGTAACCATACTTGGAAAATAAAAGTAAAATGCCCTAATAGAGCAACGAAATTAAATCTGATAAGCAAAGGGGTAATTATTAATGGCAAAAAATACGAAACCGAGGAATATCGTGTTCTTCCGCAACCCGTTCAGTGTCACAAGTGTCAGAAATTTGGGTACTTGTCACACAAATGCAACGGGGAGCAACGATGTATAAAATGCGGTGACAAACAGATCGCGAAGGCGTGTAGTGCTAAAACTCTGAAATGCCCAAATTGCGGTGGTCAACACCCCAGCAACTACCGGGGTTGTAGCCACTTCAAAAAAGTTAAAATAAACATCCAGCTTAAAGCTCTAAATGTAAGTAATGTCGAGAACTCATCTTCCCCTTATTCCACGTGTACATGGCTGGATCTATTTTCAGCATAATGAAGAAACACTTGGACACCAGTCTTTCGGACGTTTGCAAAAGATTAGTAAAACAGCCTCTAAGTTATATAATACTCAAATATCTCACACGCTATTAGAAGCGGTCGTCAACAGAATATAATTATGTAACAATATTACAAATAGTAATTAAACTTAAATAAACTTAGTACAGTTATTCCTAAACCATTCATGGATACATTAAAACAGTCCAGTGGAACGCTCGAAGCGTTAATCAGAAAAATTTGCAAATGTCACATTATTTAAAAATACGGACGTAATTGGAATTAGCGAAACATGTCTTAAACCAAACAAACAATTCTCGTTATGTGGTTTTGATATTATTAGAAGAGATCGCCCCGCCCAAAAAGGCGGCGGTGTTGCTCTGCTAATAAGGCGGGAGATTAAATACAAATCAATACCATGCGACCACCTCAATGCTGAAGTGATTGCAGCTGAAATTGAACTTGACCACAAACACATGGCCATCATATCATATTATAACAAGCCGCAAGCAACAGTAGACAGTAAAGTATTTGAATTTTTTACCAACAAGTACAAGCACTGCATATTCTTGGGTGATTTCAATTCCAAACACCAGGTATTCGGTTGTCATAAGACTGAGCCTAATGGTGACGCGCTTTTCCACATCATTGAAGAACTCGAACTATTCGTGGTAAACAACGATCAAGACGTAACATACATAAGCAACAACCCACTCCATCAATCAGATATCCTAGACTTGATTATCAGCAGCAAATCACTAACCAGCCAAATGAAAGACATATTTGTAGGAGATGATGATCTAGGCAGTGATCACCTGCCGGTTCACGCCACTTTGAAATGTAATACTGGTCCGGCAAGGTATCCTCCCGTGAATAGGAGGAACCTATCAAAAATTGACTGGAACCTCTTCAGAAACATTATCGAAGTAAAAATAAAGGCAAATGACCCCTCAAATGCTCATGAACTAGAAAAAGCCTGCACCCACCTTAACGAGGTTATCAACAGTACACTAGATGAAATTTGTCCCAAGGAAACAGTAAAGACGCGGATAAACAGAATAACCCAAACAACTCTTCAAATAATCAAACAAAAAAGAAAAGCCTTCCGGGCTTACCAATCAGAGAATAATCAAATGAAAAGAGCAGAACTTAAAACCGCGTATAATCGCCTACACGGGGAAGTAAAAAAGGCCATAGCTAACGACAATCGCGTGAGATGGGAAAAAGCAACCGAAAACCTAAATGGGCTGAGAGAACCTAAGAGGTTCTGGGATACATTTAAAACTCTTACTGGCCAAAAGAGCAAACTTGCCAATAATACTGCGCTGAAGACTGGCGACGGAACTATGGCCATAGACGACAAGGCAAAGGCCAGCGCTTTTGCCGAACTTCTAAAGAAGGCGCATCGTCCACAAGAAAGGAACAGATATGACAACGATTTTAAGGTAAAAGTAAATAAATTTGTCCAAGATAACAACTCAATTTTCAATGAACCGAACTTCGACCAAAGGCATGAAGACGGGGACGACCATGAATTAACCGAACCAATAAGCGTACAAGAGGTCATGGGTATAGTCAGAAAATGCAGGTCATCTTCGTCCCCAGGAGAAGACGAAGTCTCTTACAAAATAATGAAACAGTGCCCCAACATCTTCTACTGCAGACTTACCAAACTCCCAAACTGCTGTCTCTCCTGTGCTTACTTCCCAAAATGCTGGAAAGTGGCCACAGGAGTCATGATACCTAAACCCGACAAAGACCTTATCAACCCTTCTAACTACCGCCCAATCAGCTTGCTTAGCTGTGTTGGGAAAATATTTGAGCGGATTCTCACTACGAGACTTCGCAGCTATCTCGAATCAATCAACTTTTTCAACAAATGGCAAAGAGCGTATAGGAGTCAGAAAGAGGGAATCGAACACGTATATCGACTGGTCGATTATATGAAAACAGCATTTCGTCAAAACGAAATCGGAACAGCGCTTTTCTTGGATGTAGAAAAAGCGTTCGACTCGGTATGGCACAATGGCGTGAGATATAAACTAGCGAAAATGGGATTACCCACTAAAATTCTGAGGATCATATCATCATTTCTAACTGACCGAAAACTCAAGGTGAGGATTAATCGCGAGGTGTCAGAGGAAGTAATACTCGAAGCGGGAACACCACAAGGGTCGGTTCTAAGTCCGCTTCTTTTCATAATATATGTGAATGATATACAAAAAGTAGGAAAAAACTTTGTTGAACTATCGCAGTTCTCAGACGACAAAGGCATTTGGACGGCCAGCAAGTCCAGAAACATAATTAAAAATCGTCTACAGGATATCATTCGCGATCTTGAGAGCTGGTGCGCCCTGTGGCGCATCAAACTCAATGCCGCCAAAACTCAAAAAGTTACGTTCTTCAAAAAGCAAAGGAAAAAACCAGTCCCCAGTATCGATCTCCAGTTAGACGATCACAAACTAGAAGCAAACAAAGAGGCCAAATTTTTGGGATTTATCCTAGATAGCAATCTCAGTCTAAACAGTCACGTAAACTCCATTACGGTTAGAGCTACTAAACGTATCAATTTTCTGAAGATGATCAGAGGTAGAAATCGGGGAGCAAACAAAAATGTGCTTCTCAAGCTCTACAAAACAGTTATACGTCCGGTACTAGAATACGGTGCTATAATAACAAGTGACCTAAACAAAACCAACATTCAGAAGCTACAGAGGGTTCAAAATTATCGCATACGGCATCCTATCTCTCAGAAGACTTGATGGATGACTCCCGGTTTTTCAAAACTAAACTGTTGGAGCTTTCTCCACTTCTTTTTTGTAACCGCTATGGTCATATACCGGGGCCGCTACCAAACCGGCGTTGCTGTTTGATTTTCTTTTCTCTTCTTCCCCTAAACTTGCCATCGCACAACATAACATTCTGGCTCGCCACCATGATGGGACTCAAACCTCTACCATCGCCGAACTGGAACCGAATAGAGCCCACTCTCTAATAGTTTTAAAGGCGTTGAGGGATTGAGTATTGACCATCTAACACTCCAACGTAAACTGCCGGGTATTCTAACCGCGTGCATACCCCCCTCAGACTCCATTTTGGGCAATAGGAAAGCTAGGCCTGTGTGATCCAAGTGAAATAAAATAAGGTTGACCGGGTCGCAAGGGGTTTGTAAATCCCACATCGTCCCTGCGCGTCTTCGGCGCGCTAAAACCTTTCATTCATCTCATATTGTAAGCTTGAGCCCAATCTCTAATAGTCTTAATGGCGTTGAGGGATTCAGTATTGACAATCTATCACTCAAACGTAAACTGCTGGGAATTCTAATCGCGTGCATACCCCCTCAGACCCCATTTGAGGCAATAGGAAAGCTAGGCCTATGTGATCCAAGTGAAATAAAATAAGGTTAACCGGGTCGCAAGGGATTTGTAAATCCAACATCGTCCCTGCTGGACTTCGGCGCGCTAAAACCTTTCATTCATTCATTAATTTCACAAAAGTTGGAGGATAAACTTGTCATCCAATTAAGTACCCGATTGGCCGGCCAACAGAGACTAACCCTTCGATAACCAAATGACTTGATAATAATAATAATAAGATTTTCGTCGGCGTTTCGCTCCATTATCGGACCTCCAACAGTGAAGGCGGTCCCTTTATGGAGCGAAAAGCTTTAGAAAATCTTGTTACTGTATAAATATACTACGAGATTGAAAGAACTGGCTGGTAATAATAATAACACTTTGGCCAGCCGCTGATTTGTCGCGGTTCTCGGACGAGAATGCCTTGGTTACCCCTGAACTCCCAATTGCCTCCCTATTCCCACGCTTCTCCTCTCCTCCCAACACTCGGAGACGAACTGCTTGATGACAGCCCTTGCCCCATTCTTCCCAATCTCTCCGATTAGCATATTAACCCTCTCCTTTGAGTCTCCCCCTAACCACATGTCTTTCATTCTCCCATCCCATATACTCCCAGTGAATCTTATTCTTTTAGACTGGTTCTTTGGGCATTCTAGAAGAAAGTGTTCCAGGGTCTCACCCATCCCAAATTAAACATCTGGCAGTCTTTTTCAATGTTTTCCCAATTTTTCCCCTCAGCTCCAAGGATCGCGACCTCAGCTTTAACAACAGTGACCCGCCCCCCCCCCCCCCCCAAAGGTGCCATCAAGGTACTCGTCAAAACCTGACTTCTCTTTATCACGCAGGCCACCCAAAGACCTCTTTGATTTGACCCCCTCTCGTCAATTACGGTTACAATCCTCCTAGACCCTTTCTCTGACGATTTTTGTACCCCGGTTTGCCCCAACGTCCTAATCCGAGATCTCCAATGATTCGTTCCCTACTAGCTCCCTCACTTGGACCATCCACCCCCCTCTTGATATTTGAGTTGAAAATTCTCAGGAACATTACTTTACACCATCGGCTGTCGGGGAGATTTACCAAATAATTAAAATAACCGAGTTTCAACAGGTCTATCCTGCCCTTGATTCTCATCCACCCAAGCTCACCCCTCATTGCTTCTAGCGCTGCGGCATTACTCTACCCCGTTATCCATCGGCCTGCATCGTTTTGCAGGATTTCTAGGCTCTTTACGGTCGTCTGGTTTAGGGGTACGACTTCCGCACCGTATGTTATACTTGGCAGACCCAAATGGTTTTCCCCACTAAAACCTTATTGAAACTGTTTCTTCCTATAAGTTTCATTTGGTTAAGGGTTCGCTTCCCCTTCAGAATTAATTTATTTGTGTGGTTTCGGTAGATGCCTCTTCCTGTAATGTTTATATTTACCCCAAATACTCGTAATCACCTGTCTCTCCTATACTGAGAAGTTTGCTGCTACCTTCCGGAATGCAGAACTCACCCACTCTCCATCCTCGAGTGTGGTCCACTTTGCGGCCCACAGGTATAACTTTGCTCTTGCTTTCATTAAGTTCGAGTCTCCATTTGCTCCCATATTTCCCAACAATTCCCAGCATTTTCGTTAGACCCTCTTCGCTTTCTGACACTAGCATCATATCCTCTGCACAAAATAGCCCTGGGATCCCCAACTGCTACCCCCTCGTCGCTATGCAGGAGTTCATCTCCTAAACCTTTGATGTACAATGCAAACAGAATTGGCGAAAGGATACACCCCTGTTTTAGGCCTACCTCCAAAGGCATACGTTTTGTTTTAATGTTTCCCAGGCTAAGTTCACTCTGTACGTCTTTGTATTATGCTTTCATAATTCCAACAAACTCGCCTCCGAAGCCCAGAGCCTCCAGCTTGCGCCACATACCTTCCCTCCATACTCTATCGTATGCCTTTTTGACATCCAAAAAGGCCATAAACATCTTTTTCTTTTTGCTTTCGCGGATTCTATCATTTGGGATAGCGTGAAAAGATGGTCAGTAACTCGCCTTCCCTTCCTGAAGAGATTCTGGATTTTTCCCAAAAAAACCTTTTCAATCACCTCCTCTAGTCTCCCATACAGAAATTTACAGAAAACCTTTTCCAATGTTGCTACTGACAGAGATCCCTCGATAGTTATCCAAAACGTCTTTTCCCCCTTTTTGTGAATAAATGTCACTTTGCTTTCTCTCCACTCCTTTGGGACTTCTTGATTTTCTATGACTAGATTGAATAGGGCAGTTAGGCTTTCCACAAAATCCTCTCCCCCTTTTTTGATAAACTCGTTAGGAATTTCATCTACTCCTCCCGCTTTTACATCCCTTAATTTTGAGATTACCTTTCGCACCTCCTCCGTTTTAATTTCGCTGCACACCAAGTTCGATAGGTTTTCCTCGACCTGATTCGGACACTCAGGTGAGCTCCTCATGCCCCATCGCTTATCGTTTACCTTTTCCCAATGCTTGACTAGTTCTGATGCGATTTGATCTTGCTCGTCTGTAACTCTGCCATCTACTTTAATACTCTGTGGGTTACTTCCTATGTTACGTTTATTCACCCATTTCCAAAATACGTTCGAACTCGACCCCCCTGTCGTTCTTATCGTCCTAATAAGACTGCTATTTCGCACTCTCCGATTACCGTCTTTAATCTTATTTACTTTATTTGGTGCTTGTTGGTATTCTTCCTTTGCTACTGTGGCCTCGTTGCTTTCCACCCCTTAAGTTTTCTACTTATCCTGTGTGCAGCACATTTAGCTTTTCTACCCTTTATGGCACTTTTCAGTTCTTCATTCACTCTTTACCCAAGTTCCCGTGTTGGCACTCTGATCTTTCCTACACTTTCCTTCCCTGTCTCCACTAGGCTCGCAACTGTCGCGTCGGCCATCTTCTGGACACAGCCCCCCCCCCCCCCCCCGGGGTACGGTTGCAAGCTTTGGTTTCGGTTTTTCATTGAACTTCGCCCAGTCAGCATCATTTTTGAGTTCCCAAATCTCCTTAAAGTTTCCTTTGCTTTTTACTAGATTTTTGGCCCTGATCGTCACTGTAATCAAGTTGTGATCACTATCCACCTCCATTTTACCCTCATCATCCACTTCATCCCTGTCACCTCCCTCCATAAATTAATATCTGTGAAAATGTAGTCGATTACTTATTTTCTGTCGTTCCTCTTCCAGGTCCATTTCCCATTACACCTCGCGTCCCTGTTCAGAATCTTCAGACCAAAGTCGTTTGTGAAGTTCAACAGCTTCCTTCCATTCCTGTTGACTTTATTGTCCCCACCCTCTATGCCTTCTTCATTATCACCTATGTGTCCACTAACGTCACCCATCAGAATTATACCGAGCCCCTTGTTTTGTAGTTCTGGTTATGATGATTATTGTAAGTTGTAATTATATCATTCATTGTGTTGATCGTCCCACCACAATCTGCTTTGCAGCATCGCCAGTGTATTCGCTCATTATTTCTAGACTTTATTCTGTACTTATATTCTTCAAATACCAGAGACAAATCGAAACGTTGTGACCAGTCATTATCAGGCTGTTTTAGCAGAGTGGGTGTCAATAACAAATCGTAATAACGTGATCAGCCATCATTGTCGAGGCACAAAACAACTGAACAGACTATACGCTGTTTATTTAAGATATTTGCCGACTGCCAACCGGCAATGTTGGAATAACTCGTTTTGGCTTGTTAATTTGAAATAAATCAAGTGATTGCGTTTGTGGATTTATTATGTCGGAGAGAAAATAAAATTCTCAGAAATCAACAGATATTTTTAGTTTAAACAATATTTATTCAATATCTTCAACCGAATATACAAAATACATCAAAATAGAAGGTGGATCCGACAGAAAGCTATAAAGCTTATACTAGGTCGTTTCCACGTACAACATTTTCTTAAAATATTAATACAGTACGATCAATGACATATATACACATGTACAGTAATATTTTTTGTTCAAACTAGGCCTGTTAAAGTAAAATAGGTTGGAATTGGAGACAAAATGAGATATATATACAGAGAAGAGGAGAAAAGTCGAAAGAGGGAGCCAACCTGGTGGAAACTGGACCGTAAACCTGCCTGGTAGTGCTAAACACATATGATCAGCATAGAATCACAGCATCAAATATTACATATAAAGTTGTTATATATTTATTTATTGGTGTTTAAGGTCTCATACTTATGCAGAATGGCTAATCATGATCAAGACAGTTTTACGGGTGGAGCAAGCCGGAGTGCCCGAAGAGAACCACTAAGTAACGACGAGCAGCTGCCAGGTCCTCAACATCGTAACTCCGCACTGCAGCACAGGCAGGGTTATATTGGTTGAAGACACGCGCACCATCGACGTGTAGTACGCCTTAGTACACGGCGTCATCGTGCCCCCATGTGGACAATCAGGGTTAAGTGCCTTGTCCAAGAACACAACGCGGAAGTCCGAATCGATCGCTCAGACGATCACCCATCCAGTGACTAACCGGGCTCGACGTTGCTTAACTTCGGGGATCTGACGAGAACCGGTTACCACAACGCCATCGCGCTTCTCTTCATGTCCGTTACTAGGAGCCAATAGTATAAAACCTTTACAACTGTATTTTCTATCTATCAATTTTACTGAATCAAGATAATGAAACTTGCGAAGAGAATAAACTCGATAATCACAGTCCCTTTAGTATTTTTCTTGTGTTTCTCAGTGTCAAAACAACATATATCAAATAGAATAACAAAATGCTGAGATATATTTGACAGCCTTTATTATTACCAATACGGAGTTAAGTTATATTCTTCATTCATTGCAAACTATGAAGAAGCGCATATGCAGGAGGCACGGTGGCTCAGTAGGTAGACGAGCAGGCAGCGAGCCCAGAGATCTTCGATTCGAATCCCACCTGCGGCGATAGTGTTGTGTCCTTATGCAAGATACTTCACCCCCATTGCCCGCGTGGGTGGCGTTGTGCACTAAGACGTACTGCACGTCGATGGTGAACGTGTCAATGCTAACCCTGCTTGTGTGGAGTTAGTATGTTGGGGAGCTGACAGTTGCACGCCGTTGCGCAGTGGTTCTCTCCGGGTACTCCGGCTTCCTCCACCCGTAAAACTGTCGTGGCCATGATAAGCCATTGTGTAGATATATGTGGCCTTAAATATCAATAAATAAGTAAATAATTAACGCATATGCGGGAAAAATAGTACTTTAGCGATTTCAAGGCCTTTTGATACGACATATCATAATATTTTGTTTTGCAAACTGAAGCAACATGGAGTGAGCAGAATAAGAAATAACGGGTTCATGAGCTTCCGATCAAACCAGACTCTGATTTATCCGAAATAAAATGTGGCTTTCCACAAGGTTCCACAATGTTCAATACTTCGACCTACATTATTTCTGTTGCAATAAGTAAAATTAGTTCCTACTCTATTATTTGCAGATGATTCTCTTGTCTATCCCGCGTCAGCCATGCGTATTAATAACGAAGTTAATAAAGTATCCGATGCAGTGCGGCTATCTAATGAAAACATAGTGATGTGTTTGTAGATTACTTTTGTAGTAGTAGAGTAGTAGTATATCTTTATTGTCGTGACAGGTGCTATCAAAATTTAGCACAGTACATGAGTATAGTGCTGAAACAGCACCCGGTACAGTTGGACCTATATGTCACCTTTTTAATTTGATTTTTTCTGTCTTTTTTTCTAATTCATAAGAAAGGGGCCTGAAAAATCTTGAATTTATAAACAATTACAAAATTGATGGAGTGGAACCTCAAGACGAAAAACAATCTTAGAGCCGAGCTCCCATAGCGAAAATAATTTGTGGCAGCAAATGGCCACATTGTGCTACGAAGGAACTAAAAAGAAAAAAAACTACTATGTAAATTCAAGCTTGCTCGTCGTTTGTTTCATAAACGATTCAGTTTTACGACAGAGAATATTTCGACATTATAAAAAGAATCTAATGATAGAAACAGAAATTTCTGTGATAAGTACCCAAGATCATTTGGGGATAAAATTAACCGCTTAGGACCAACCCGAAATACTAGAATACCCAAGGAAGTTTAAGCCGAGGACGGAACCATAAACTGAAAAACTCAAGACGCCCTTAATCCACGGGCCTTTGAGTTTAACCCTTTACCTAACATGAAAAGCAGACGACACTTGCAAAAAAAATTCTTGAATAACTAATTTTTTTCATTTTTTGTCTCAAAAACATAGGTTATGATCCCTCGTTGGAACGAGCTCGACGAGCTCGTTCCAACGAGGGGTCATAACCTATGTTTTTGAGACAAAAAATGAAAATATTTTGAAAATTAATTGGCGATATTTGAGAATAGCGCTGGCCGGTTTTGGCCGTTACGTTGGGTAAAGGGTTAAAGGGCTTTATAATCCCGACCCGCAGTAAACATACGAAGAAACATTTTATCAGACTGTTAAAGATGAAAAGCCTTTTCTCAAAGATAGATTTCTTGACCCTTTGAAAGAAGTAAACGTCGATTTAAATCATCCCATACAACTAGATGAGATTTAAAATGTCATGGACAAGACAAATAAAGAAAAATAAATTGGTAATGATCGAATCCCGTACGAAGCAATTAAATCGTCTGCTGTTATGGAGGAACTATTGACCAGTTTACTGCCACGCCCACGTTAGCCATATATGGAGAACCTCTATGTACGCATGTATGCGATGAAGTTTATTACCATTTATGACATACTTGAAACTGGTAGGATTTTGATATCATCTTGACGATTCGAAAACATCCAAAACGAGTCATCGTAATAGAAGAATTTAAGAGGAGACACTTGGTAGTAGGATTTTGATATCATCTTGAAAATTCGAAAACTTCCGAAGCGAATCATCGTGAAAGAAGAGTTCAAGAGGAGACAGAGAATTCGAAAACTTCAGAAACGAATCATTATAATAGAAGAGTTCATAAAATTTCATTGTAGTGGGGTTCATTTTCGAATATATATACAAACTATACTTCAGACTATTTAAATTAACTCTATATTAACCAAATTGACCAAATTCATCATTCAAATTAAAGTATTCGATGTTTCTCTACTGAGTATTGTCGCCCGGCTAGTTGAAACTCTTGTATTTAACATGATATCAAATGCGCAAGCACTAGTATAGAATCATTTAATATAAAAATATCGTTTTAATATAAGTTTTTTTTTAAATAAATCAATCTAGCTGGGGAGGAAATAAATTAAACCATTCGAAATAATAAAAACAATAATGACTTGGAGTGAGGGTAACATTGCAGATTGCCTCCCCTTGGAACCAAATTGGTTCCTCAGAGAGACAATCTGCAATGTTACCCGCAAACCAGGGCATTATTTTTATAGTATCAAACCTAGTCTAGGAAGAACGTGGTTGATTTTAGCAAATGTAAATGATATTTAAGGCTCCAATCCAAAGATAAAAAAATGTCCCTACTGTATAAAGTATTGAGACCCATCCAAACCCCCATTTGCGACGTTCTCGTTTATGTGTAGTGAAATTACAAACCCTCTCATGGTTCACATCCATCGTGCACTGGTATTCTTCACTTGTTCATATCTCCGACTCTTTCAAGCGTATATTTCTGGCTAATAAGCACTCGTAACTCACCGTACGCAGGCTTTTCCTTTCCTTCATTTCTCTGGCCATTCTATAGCGAATGATGATATACACAATTCCGTTAAGCACGCCTCCTAAATTCGGTAAGGTTGTAACGAATCGAAACAATACAAGAGGCGCTGGGGAATCAAATAGTTGCCAAACGCCCAAAACCGAAACCGGCGACCACTGAATGAAGAATACCGCAACAAAGAGCATCATGGATTTAGCAGCATTTGTCGAAGATTTGGCCGTTGTCGCCTGTTGTCCCAGTCTACTTCTTATGTCGGCACACTCCTTGTTGATGCGATACCATGTCAAAAAGTAAAGGATACAGTTGACGATCAGCACTAGTGTTATTGGTCCTGTGGTTAAAAATATAATTCCCAGTTTCCCCTTTACTGGATCGAAGGCACAACTAAAACAAAAAATAAATCATTGTTAAGCCTATCAAAAAACCCTTTATTTCTCATTTGTCTGCGCATGCTTTCTATCAGAATTACAGCTTTTTATTCACCCGAAAATTTCGCCTGTCCACCAGTCCATTTGTAGGCGGAGTTGCTTTCCACTTTAGCCAATCGAAACGAAACTTACCTGTGGGTTGGTTGGTTATGATAAGGGGAGAACACTATTTATTTTGGGGTCATTACACCGGAAGTCAGGGTCATAGAGGCCGTAAAGTTGAACATTTTTTTATATTTGGTTTCCGTTCTCGTCTTGAAATCCCGCTGCCCCTATCGAGACCAAACTTGACATGTGTATTGAGGATGAGGAAATAAGACCCCTTTTTATTAATGAGGTCGTTGTTCCAAAGGTCATGGTCACCTTGAAATTACAATTTCTTTCTGGTTACTAAAGATTCGCTGGGACGTTCGGAACCGTACTTGACATGACATGTGGGATATGTATGATGAGACAAAGAACCCTATTCATTTTGGACCGCTCTCTAACTGAAGCTCTACTGGGGGTCGGAACCAACCTTATCATGTGAGTAGGGTATGGTAAGACGAAGAACCTTGTTTATTTGGGGTCATTGAGCTCATGGGCAAGGTCACAGTGGCCTTCAACTTGAAAGTTTTCCTGTTTTTCGCTCTCTAACTAAAGCTCTGCTGGGTCGATCAAAATCGAACATAACAAGTGAGTTAAGGATAACAGGATGGAGAACCTTATTATTTTAGGATCACTGTGCCAAAGGTCAATATCACTGTAACATACAAATTAAATTTTTCCTGGTTTCCGCTCTCTAATTAAAGCTATACTTGGACGATCGAACCAAACTTGACATGTGAGTTGTTAGAGATAAGAGGAGAAGCCTTATTTATTCTGGGGCTAATGTGCCAAAGGACAAGGTCACAGTGAATTCAACATGCAAATGTCCCTGGTTTCTGCTCGCTAATTGAAACCCCATTTAGCGTATCGAAACCAAACTTAACATGTTGATTGGGTATAATAAGAGGAAGAACCCTATTTATTTTGGGATTATTATAACGAAGATTAAGGTTATAGTTACCTCAACTCAACTTACAAATTGTCCAGGTCTCCGCTTTTGTTACAGTATCAATACATTTTCGCGGGGGGGGGGGGGGGGGGAGGGGTGTCTACTCCTGGCGGTCAGCTCTAGTTTAATCCTTAACAAAAGTGCAAGGGCAATACAAAGTCACCACCATTCACAAACATCGTCAATAATTTTTGTTTTTATTTCTTTTAATGTTTGCCCCCAATACAACTACCTCGATAGACAGTGGTGGAAGTTAGCCACATCCTTATGACGGTTGAACTTGTGGTTGCTTTTGTCCATTATTGCTAATACAAATAAATGGTGGCGCTAGGTGTAATATATGCTGGCTATCCCGGCTGTATTCAAGACGACACCACCCACCCCTCTCCCATCTCCCTGTTTTTTTAACTGGGCGGTTTGTCACAAGCAACGAGAGCAAGGGACAAGGTATTATCTGCGAAAACACATGTACATCCACTATCGCGGATAAAACCATAACCCGAGCATACAGCTATGTGACAGATTGAGAGAAAAATGCGGGGTCCGAGGCTCCAACCGTTGACCCCTATCGCACAAAGTGGCCGATTTATCACGAGACCAAGTTCCGGACCAAACAGTCCTATTGGTACAGTACGTGGAGAGTGTATTATCACTAAATCACCCGCAGAGTGGAGATTCCACCCAAGCAATAATTGCAAATTTGTTGCAACGCACGACCAGCACAAGCAAAGTTTCAGCCAATGGACCTCCGGGTTAAACCCGGAGGTCCATTGGCTGAAACTTTTCTTGTGTTTTTTGTCAATATGTGCACAATTTGAAAGCTATAGCTTGGGTGATAACTCCACTCCGCGGGTGATTTAGTTACAATCCACTCTCCACGTACTGTAAATAGTGACGGAACTGAAAAAAGTTTAGTCGTTTTGGAATAGATTAAAAGAATAACAAGTCCAAATTTTCGTAAATGCAGGTTTATTTCGACGATTTTCGAAGGAAATTATGATATGTTCACAATGTTTCTTGTCAATAATATTGTCACAATTATGTCATTTGCCAACCCCCCAGACAGAACCTAAATAAACTAATTAGCGGTCGATCACTGAGTACACGGGCCGAATCTTCCCGCCGAATCTTTCCAGGGCCGAAAAATCCAAGGTCGAATCTTCCCAGGGTCGAATCTTCCCGATCCCAACAAATCGGCTACGTGTGCTCCAATCAAATAAAATTCGCCAAATATAGTTATTCACACATACTTTTTCTCTTTAAACGCATAACTTGTGATCAGTTGTAGGAACGAGCTTGCATGGGATTCACCATTCATCATCATAAACTTTTGGCTTTTGTTGAGTAATGCGTTTGTTCTTCTTTCCAGAAAAAGATTTCCATACCTTAACTGTTAGTATTTATGTCACGTGATTTAATATAATTCAGTGCATTGCTAGATAAGACTAACCCTAATTTTTAAATATATCTGTCAGAAATAATTTCGTGTTTATTCATTGAAAGAGCGCCACTGCAGCGTTTTCAACGAATAAACGCAAAATTATTACACTGTTTTCAGATTTAATATTATTTAATAAACTGGTACTATGGGCTCGTGACTTTTCGGCCTCGAGACGTTTCGGCCTGGGACGTTCCGGCCGGGATGTTTCGGCCCCATAAAAGGCCGCCACGCCCAACTTTAGGAGGCCGAAACGTCTCACTTTTCAAACTTTTATTTATTCGGCCCCAATAAATAAATATTTGCTTATGAGTCAACAAATATTTTTAAATATTATTCAACATTTATACTTCGAGAGGTTTTTTCACACATCAGTACATAATTAAACACTGTGACAAGAGGTTAGTTGTCACTCCTATAGATGATTCTTGAGTTGGTTCTACGCAACTCATTTTGCGTTAAGGGGTAGTCCAACGTAACTTTGGTCAATTTGTTGACATTTTTCCCAATGCCTCAGAAACAGATAAGAGAAGTAAGGAAAGGCAAATTATATTTCAAAATGAGTAATGTGCACAGAAAAGGTTCATATAATTTCTTTCAGGACAAAAAGTGAATTTTATGATTTTGAACATTAATTTGCCAATGCCATAAGTAACGAACCGGTAAAACCACAAAATGATCGGTAATTTGAAAGCCTTGTCTTCAATGTAATGATAACGTACTGCAGACTCGGAGAAAGCATTTTATGACACACACTCTAGTTTGTTTTGATGTTGGAATGCAATACAACCAACAAATTTTGGATGCCATTTTTCAATGTTGTTTATTCCGGTCATGTCATTACAATGTGGTTCTTGCGGGAATACTCATTTTGGGCGAGAATGAAAGGACGTGATCACGTTCTTAATTTGCTCGAGACAATGTATGAGCGGATTTGCAAAGAGATTACAGCAAATACTTGAGCTGTTAATGTCATAACTGCAAGATATGGTTAGAAATTCCCTTCCGTGTTTACAGGCCGTCTGAACTTTTTTGTTGACAAAAAATCTGAATTATTGCGCACTAAAAAGACAACTTGAACCACTTGTAAAAAAATAACCGAGTGTATAAAATCGGGACGATACACATAAAATAAGGCAGTATTCATAACAAAGTAAGCAGAATGCTTCAGAAATCACTTTTTCTCGAAGTATATTCAAAGTGACCTGGATCTATACTGAGCGTGTTGATTTCCCCAGATGTTGTGAAGTTATTTACTTCCTAGTAACCATGGAATTTGCCGCGACTGTGTTTGGTGTCCGCAAAGGACCGATCGAAGATGGGTTGAAAATGATGCATTCGCGCTTTTAGATAAGGTGCGATTGGACGATGCTGTGAATTTAGTTTTTTTTCTTGCAACCAACTATACCAACACAAGCGTCAGTGTCTTTTGTCATCGTTTTACACTGACAAATGTGACAAATCTCCTTCACCGGAAACTATCTCCCAATTTGCATATCATAATAAACATAACCGCTGCCAGCGTGACCGTTTGGTCAAAACCGAAACGAATTATCGAATCCACGGTCAAAATTAGCCGCAATTGGCATTTAAACAAATGAAATACACGAAATATTCGCAATTTCTTCATTATCCATGCCGAGTTACTTTTTAACCAGACCACATGCGTTCAGTTTCGTTTGTCGGCATCAAACTGATATTGTTTGTAGTAATAATAGTACGAGAAGGCGAAAGAAGCCAAATATTTTCCCATCATCTATAAATTAATTAAAATTGATATTTTTTTTATTTTACTGAAATTATGAATTGATAAGGTGGATGTGTTGCAATTATTATGCCCCCGGACCTGGAAGTTGGAAAGTCAAAGGCGCATCTAGGGCCGTGGAAACCTCGGTCCTCTAACCTATACCAATATTCTCCCTTGTATCTCAACCACTGCTACTCCAATTTGAAGGATATTTGGTGTTGTGATCGAGCATAATGGGGAAACGATGCCTGTGTAGCTGCTGTAGCATGTGTTTCTTCCACACATTTTTTCCAGAGTTATGGTACTTTTTCACTCTTTCGAGTAAGAAATATTGTTTATAACTAGTTGATTTGTTACAATTTGTTGGAAAGTGCCTGGCCCTGCTGACACCCTCAAATTTATTGCTAAAAATATTTTTTGTGAATATTTTGTTCCTATTACTTGTCAAGCAACAAGCTAATGAATATTCTGTATAAAGCCACTAATCTGATGTTTGACACTTTTATCGGAGCTGTTATGGAGGCTTATGGAACTCATCATGTTGAGTTTATCTTCAGTGTATCCTAGTTTATGTTCAGTGTACAATTGCAACGCTATTGGCAGCCCACATACAGAAAATACACGAGTATTGAAAAGTGAGGGGAAAATCCTCACTACAGAAACCTGTTCACATGCCGGGTGAGTTTTTAACATGGGGCGGTTCTGGTTATAAAATTTATATAGAAAGCACTATGTCCCAATGGGTCCAGGTCTTTTCGGCTTCGGGAACATTCGACCCCAGGTATTTTTCCGGGAACATTCGGGCTCAATCGAGGCCGAATGTTCCCACTTTTGAGGCCGAAGATTGTCCTTGATGAGACAATCTTATACTGTTTTTCACGGTTTCTTTGAACATTCATTTGAACACTTCTAGCGTAAAAACAACTCCTCACATGTATAAGGGTCTCATGAAAACTTTTGTTGGTAAGCCCTCCCCCCCCCCCCTCCCTTGCTCATAAAGTTGTGCAGTAATGGAAGTCTTGAAACAATAATGGTAAAGTTTCATGAAATGGAAAGATTTTTTAGAAGAAGTGTCATTCAGTTTTGATTTTTGATGTAAAAATTCTATATACAGTCATGTTTGTAACTAAATGTAATTGAAAGTAATTAAAAAACCGAACGAAGCGAATGGTTTTAGCGCTCCGAAGGCGCGCAGGGACGGCTTGGGGCAAGCCCCTTTCGACCCACTATTACTGTATATGAGTTGGTACTTGTCTGAGTGTGGTAAAGGAGGAAAAGGAAGAGGAGGAGGTTTAGCCGCGTTTGTTCTTTTTCCGGTGCTTTTTCCTTGGAGGTGGTTGTGATGGCGATGTTGCTTGGATTTCTTGGGCCGCTAAATGTAATTGAAAAGTAATTGAATGTCGCTTTTATTTGCCTGTACGGAAACCATCCTCATTTTACTCCAATCAAGAATGTCCTAATAACTGAATAAGATGAATGAGAATTAAAATCCACTTAGCGAAGTGGTAGGGCAATTCAATCAAGTTTTTATACACTCAACTTGCACAAAACCACCGCTGTCACCGATTAAAGTGCGAGCTAATTAATTAACGACCCGGCCGGGGGACACTTTTTAGTATGTTTCTGAAGGGAAAACTTAGATAAAACTCACAAAAATAAAATAATTCTAAATATTTCTCCATAAACCTTTAAAGTACCCCTAAAGGATGCTACATACCAAAAATGATCACATTATACATACGAATAAGAAATGCAACTTTATATTTCCCAGGTACACCTTTTCCGGTGTGTGTCACCAAAACGGCATCCCCCAAATAAATGAATGTGAAGGGCTGCTTTCAATGAACAACGTAATACATGTATACATACAATTTATTTTTTACATTTTTGAATAAAAAATATAGCTTGACCTCCCAATGGGTCTTAGCTAGCTCTTTCCAGTGAGGGGTCATAAGCTATGTTTTTGAGACAAAAATGAAAATGGAATGGCGCTTTTTGTGAATAGAGCTGATCGTTTTTCTCGTCAGTTTGGGTAAAGGGTTAACAACTGCGTTTATTATTTTACTGGCATTATTATAATCGTCGTACCATCTGTAGTCCTCGTTGTTTTGTTGTTTAATTGTTTAAGGGATCTTTTGAAATGTTTTTTGTGATTTGGAACACCAAATTTCGGGTGAGCGTTTGAATCTACGAAAATCCTCGCATAATTTATAATTGCCAATTCCGTGGAGACTGCGTTCTAGTTCTTTGGGGAACTGGACTGTCGCCCCCGGAGGCTGTTCGCCCTCGAGACTGTTCGCCCCAATGGACTCTTCGTCCCCGTTTTTCTGGATTGTTTGCCCCCAACAAAAATTGGAATTGGAACAGCCTGCTTCCTTTTACGAGTTAACATACACACGAAACCACCAAACACCAAGCAAGGATTGAAGCAGGCTTGCCTGGCTGGGAATAGTGTGGATTTTAATTAAACATTTGAATAAAGATATAACAGCCCTTTTAATGGCTTTAGCGTGTGCATGTTTTGGTGGGGGTTTTTTGTTTTTTTGTTTGTTTGTTTTGTTTTGTTTTGTTTGTTTTGTTTTTTTTTTTGTTTTTTTCTATCACCCCGTCATCTGTCCCCCCCCCCCCCCCCCTGAAGGCACACCAGATGCCCAAGGCTCAGCATCCACTCTCCCTTATAGGCTGATGGATGACTCCCGGTGTAAAAGGAATGGAAGTCCGTAGGAACGTTAGTCCCTCTGGACTATTATTCCGCGGAATTATAATCCTAGGTCTAACATTTCTAGGAATAGTAGTCCGACATTTAAGGATAATATGCTGTGGCTGCTCCCAAACCAGCGACTGTTTGGGTTTCCTTCTCTTTTCTAAAATAACCACCAAATTGTGGTATCAGTATTACCATAAATATGTCCATCTCCCCAAGCAAACACACAGAGTAGAACTCTTGTAGTTATGCCAATTTCCTAGCCATTTTTCAGCTCGAGGTTCTGGGTGATCTCAACCCACTACCCTACTGCCAGTGCGCACACTTAAACTAAATAAGATTATCGGTTCTCGCTTCCGACTCTCGTGGACTCAAACGCAAACAAAGCTATAAAGCAAATAAAGTTATTCGGGTCACAAGGGATTTCAATCCCACATTGTCCCTGCGCGCTGAAACTTTTCATTTCATTTCATTCATGTTTGTCTATATGAACAAAGTGCCAGAAGTAACAAGTGTTGAAAAAACAGTTCTACTACAACACTTGGTCAATTTATATATATTTGTAATAGAATATTTTAGTCTCTTGTCTGCACTATTTGAATATACTTGTTTGAAGATTTGAACATTTGTTGAAGCCAGTTTTTAATCTTTGTTTCTTATGATGTCAAGAAACAAAAACATCAACAACAAAAATAGTTCAAAGAACCAGGGGGCGAACAGTCTCGGGGGGCGAACAGTCTCGGGGCGAACAGTCCAGAAAAACCCGGGGCGAACAGTCTCCGGGGGCGAACAGTCTAGTAACCGTTCTTTGTACTCGCCTTGTAGGTATATTTAGAGTGGCCATCGGTGTGGCCATCGGTGACGGGGCCTTCGGTAGCATTTGAAAATAGTTTCTTTTTTCAATAAAACAAATTTGAAGAAAGAGTGTTACAAACGTTCGCTCTACGATAAATAAAGACTGTTTGACTTCCAAAATGCTTTTAAATGCCGGTGCTACTAAATAACGAAAACAAACTAATATAAACGAAAACAAGTAAAAAATGGCAAAATATAGGCTAATAAAAATTTAAAATGGGTAGAAGGTGCGTGTACGGGTAGTTTTACTCACGTGTGAAATTTTATCCACTTTTGATGAGTATTTTGGTCATAAAGAGGATTTAAAATGTGTTGCGTGACGCAGAACTTCTGTTTGTTAATTAGTCGCAATGACCTGCCCTACTAAATAACGAAAACAAGAAACGACTAATAAT
The DNA here is from genome assembly GCA_031216915.1 of Pictodentalium vernedei. Taxonomy (NCBI): domain Eukaryota; kingdom Metazoa; phylum Mollusca; class Scaphopoda; order Dentaliida; family Dentaliidae; genus Pictodentalium; species Pictodentalium vernedei. Next base: position 314,282,904 of record CM062291.1, read on the forward strand.
GAAAACAAGAAACTACAGTGTGTAATTAATTAGCTGTCAATATTGAATCGGATTAGCAAATGGCTGGTTTAAAATTTTGTCTCTTTTATATTTTATATTGTTGATAAATTTTCATAATTGGGTAAAAAACATGCCCGTACACACACCCTCTACCCATTTTATCAGCCTATATTTTGCAATTTTTTACTTGTTCTCATTTGTGTTCGTTTATGTTCGTTTATGTTCGTTTGTTTTCGTTATTTATTAGCACCCTTAAATGCAGCAGTTTTAATTATATTGGGCGGCCTTCGATAGCCATCGGTGGCATTCAGGCTTGGGGCGAATACTTTGTAAATGTATTCGAATACGAATACGAATACTTTGAAATTTCATGAATATGAATACGAATACAAATACACAAATTTTCAAATGTATTTGAATACGAATACAAATACATTACAAAGTATTCATGAATACATTTTTGAATACTTGAATACTTTTTAAATTAGAAGGGGTGTATCCTTTCACCAATTCTTTTTTCATTGTATATCAAAGGTTTAGGAGATGAACTCCTGCATAGCGACGAGGGGGTTGCAGTTGGTGACTTGAAGATCCCAGGGCTATTTTTTGCAGACGATATGGTGTTAGTGTCAGAAAGCGAAGAGGGGCTAGCGAAGATGCTGGGAATTGTTGGGAAATATGGGAGCAAATGGAGACTCGAACTTAAAGAAAGCAAGAGCAAAGTTATACCTGTGGGCCGCAAAGTGGACCCCACTCGAAGGTGGAGAGTGTGGGAGTTCGGCATTCCGGAAGGTAGCAGCAGACTTCTTAGTGTGAGTACCTGGGGGTAAATATAAACATCACAGGAAGAGGCATCTACTGAAACCACACAAATAAATTGATTCTGAAGGGGAAGCGAATCCTTAACCAAATGAAACTTATAGGGAGAAAGAGTTTCAATAAGGTTTTCGTGGGGAAAAACGTTTGGGAAATGGTGGGTCTGCAAGTATAACATACGGTACGGAAGTGGTACCCCTAAACCAGACGGCTGTTAAGAGCTTGAAAATCCTGCAGGACGATGCAGGCCGATGGATAACAGGGTCGAGTAATGCCGCAGCGCTAGAAGCAATCAGGAGTGAGCTTGGGTGGATGAGGATCAAGGACAGGATAGACCTATTGAAACTCAGTTATCTTAATTATTTGGTCAATCTCCCCGATAGCCGATGGTGTAAAGTAATGTTCCTGAGAACTTTCAACTCAAATATCAAGACGGGGTGGATGGTCCAAGTGAGGGAACTAGTAGAAAACTACTCATTGGAGATCTCGGGCCTTGACGTTGCGGCAAACCAGAGTAAAAAGATCGTCAGAGAAAGGGTCATGGAGGATTGTAACCCTAATTGGCGAGAGGGGGGCAAATCAAAGAGATCTTTGGGTGGCATGCGTGATAAAGAGAAGCTTTGTTTTTAAGAGTACCTTGATGGCACCTTTGGGGGGTCACTGTTGTTCAAGCTGAGGTCGCGGTCCCTGGAGCTGAGGGGAAAATTGGGAAAAACAGTGAAAAGGAGTGCCAGATGTGTGATTTGGGCGTGGTGGATACCCTGGAACACTTTCTTCTAGAATGCCCAAACTACCAGTCTAAAAGAAAACGATTCACGGGGAGTATAATGGGGAAGTGGGATGGGAGAATGAAGGACATGTGGTTAGGGGGCGACTCAAAGGAGAGGGTTAATATGCTAATCAGAGAGATTGGGAAGAATGGGGCAAGGGATGTCATCAAGCAGTTCGTCTCCGAGTGTTGGGAGAAGAGAAGAGGCGTGGAAATAGGGAGGCAGTTGGTAGAACAGGGGTAACCAAGACCTTCTCATACGAGAACCGCGACAAATCAGTTAACATCACTGGATGCACTGCTGCACTCTATGTTCTATTTGTGTACTGTCCATTATTAGACTTATCTTTGTAGAACTTTATATTTGTATCATTCCAGTATCTTTTGTATTATTCTAAATATGTTATTACTATAAATTTGTTATTTTTACATACGGGTTGTTATCTTTACTTGGCTCAAGACAGTCATTACCCTGTGTACGAAACGCCCTAGCTTGTGTACGGTACGTCCTAAAAGTTTCTCGTGTACGAAACGTCCAGCTCCCTTTATAGCAAGTTTTTTGTTTGTTGGTTTAAAAATCATTTTTAAACTGATGGTCCTTTGGTGACGGGTCGTCTCGTTCCTTTTCCTTTTTGTCCCCCGGGTCGTTTCGTGCCTTTACCTTTTCGTACGGGGTCGTTTCGTACCCTTTTAGGTACGAAACGACTCACCAAAATAAAAAGGAACGAAACGACTCACATAAAGGGGGACTCAGTTTTAGAGGGGACTAGTGAGCGGGCCTAAATGACCGCTAAAAATGAACGAAACGATCCACTCAAAAGATGTTACGACAAAAAGGAGATATTCGAAGTATTTAATTCGCCGGACCGGTAGTAGATTGCCAATAGAGAAGAGTGAGGAAAAAACGGAATAATTTAATAAGCTAATACTCGAAATAGTGATTGCTATGCAATTGCAATGACACCACATAAGAAGGACCAGTAAAGTTTTAGCCAATGCACTTCATGGTTAAACATGTAAGTCTGTTGGCTGAAAGTTTGCTAACAGCAGTAGTATTTTCTTACGTGCTTTCACCGATTATAATTAGACATACTGAGCTGTACAAAGGTGACCTTAAACAGGAATAAATAAATAAATAAATAAATAAATAAATAAATAAATAAATAAATAAATATGTGTTTGTACTGTGAAATAATGGATAAATAGAAAAACTTTAAATAAATCCAAAAATTTTAGAATATAATATTGAATAACTGAGTTGTGTCCAATAACACAAGTTTTTTTTACATTTTTATTGTCCATGTTTTCAACAATTTAAAAAGCCATGGGGATATGTGGCCATTGTTACATTGCATTGTGACAAGAAAATTGATAATTAAGTCTATTGCCCGGTGCTACTAAATAACGAAAACAAACGGACATAAACGAACACAAACGAAAACAAGTACAAAACGGCAAAATATTGGATAATAAAAGTTTTGGAGGGAGGGAGGGAGGGAGGGTGGGTGGGTGGTTGGGTGGGTGAGTGAGTGAGTGAGTGAGTGAGTGAGTGAGTGAGTGAGTGAGTGAGTGAGTGAGTGAGTGAGTGAGTGAGTGAGTGAGTGAGTGAGTGAGTGTGTGTGTGTGTGTGTGTGTGAGTGAGTGAGTGAGTGAGTGTGTGTGTGTGTGTGTGTGTGTGTGTGTGTGTACAAAACGGCAAAATATTGGATAATAAAAGTTTTGGAGGGAGGGAGGGTGGGTGGGTGGGTAGTTGGGTGTGTGTGTGTGTGTGTGTGTGTGTGTGTGTGTGTGTGTGTGTGTGTGTGTGTGTGTGTGTGTGTGTGTGTGTGTGTGTTACTCATGTGTGAAATTTTATCCACTTTTGATGAGTATTTTGCTCATTAAGAGGAATTAAAATGTGTTGCGTGACGCAGAACTTGTGTTCGTTAATTAGTCGCAGTTGATCTGCCCTACTAAATAACGAAAACAAGAAACGACAGTGGATAATTAATCACCTGTCAATATTGAATCAGATTAGCGCTTGCATAAATGGCTGGTTTAAGATTTTGTCTCGTTTATATTTTATATATTTATTAATATTATTGTTATTATTTTTTAACTGGGATCTATTTTAATTTTCTTTGTTGCCTATCTGCTATGTTGGATGCTTTATTGCTTGTCAAACAATTCTACTGATGTACAACATAGTTGTATTTTGTAATAAGCGACGCACTTTTGATTTTTTACTTCCTTGTTTTTATAACGATAATGTAGAATGGTTTGAAGAAAACTCTTGATATTCGCTTGCATATTTGATAACCGTGTCTTTTGAACACAAGCTTGGTTGTACCGGCAATAATAATTTTCAAACTCATGTGCGTACCAATCAGTGTATAACATGGCTCATTTGCCTAACTTTCCAGTCACAGTAGTTATCAATAGAATTAAACTGCGTGGAGTCAGTGATGATTGCTTCGCTACTCATTGAGAACTTTAGGATTGAGTCTGTGAGAATTGCCTCGCAACTCTGCGTGTGGGAAATGGGCTCCGAAGAAACCCACCCTCACCCCATTAATAGCAAAAATTACACAACAGTCACAATACACAATACCTATTTTTTATTTAATCTTATTTGTTTTACAAGGATTGGCGAACAAGTTATGCAACTTATATTAACGCCTCTCCTTGGCCCAATGGCGTAGGTGTGTGGGATGACCTTCATAGCGGCAACTTCGTGGGCTAGGTCTTCTCGAATACTACGAAGGGATCTTTAGCCTGCACGGAGTGTGTCTCTCTCCGCACAGAGGACAGCCATTTTAGGTCCCCACCCGATAGGACGGTACGCTGTGACAACATCAAGCCCACAATTGATGCTGACAGAGAGTGTTCGGACACCTCGAGAACTTTCCCCGACCATCACTCTCATACCTATTTTTCTATGTACCTATAACTTTTCTAATTGAACATTCTCAGTTTTTCTTGCAACACCCTTGCCAAGAAGACGCATGGAAATAGTAGACGAAGCGTAGGAGGAATTGGTACAACCCACCTTTCTGTTAACATACACAGGAAACCACCAAACACCAGGCAAGGATTGAAACAAGTTTGCCTGGCTGGGACGAGTGCACATTTTATAGAAATAAACATTTGAATAATTTAACAACCCTTTTAAGGGCTTTCGATCGGGTGTGTGTCTGTGAGAGGGTTTGTGTGTGTGAGGGTGTGTGTGTGTGTGGGGGGGGGGGGGTCCCTTCAATCACCCCGTAATCTGTTCCCCCTGAAGGCAGACCAGACGGCCAAGGCTCAGCATCCACTCTCCCTTATATGCTGATGAATGACTCCCAGCTTCCAAAAACACATATTGGTGGATTTTTTCCTTTTTGTAACTGTTAAGGATAATATGCTAGGGTTGATCCCAAACCAGCGACTGTTTTGGGTTTCTTTTTCTTTTTTCTAAAATAACAACCAAACTGCAGTTTCAGTATTTCCAAAAATATGTCCACTTCTCTAAGCATACACGGAGCAGAACTCTTGTAGTTATGCAAAATTCCTAGCCATCTTCCAGTTCGAGGTTCTCGGGGATCTCAACCCACTACCCTACTTCCACACTCAAACATAATAAGGGTAGTACTAAAATGAGTCCGCAGGTAGAAAAAGAGACCGTAAGAGTCCGTAAGAGAACGCAAGTAAACTATGGGGGTTAATGTTTTGAAATGAATGGTTTCTGGTTCTTTGGGTTATAAATAATACACATCCGAAGTTTGGTATCGATATTTCAACTTTAACCCCTAAAATTTCACAATTATTGTATAGCTCGTTTTCAAACTCACAGACTCATATTTCGCAACACGGGCCAAAGAGTCCGCAAATGAACTACTAGTCATAAAAATATCAAATGAACTTTTTCTGATTGAAAACATTATAAATAATACATATCCGAAGTTTGGTGTTGATATTTCAACGTTAACCCCTAAAATTTCACTGTTGACTGGGTTTACTGACGGTCCTGGACGTTTCGGCCTAGACGTTTCGGCTTCCAATCGGGCCGAAACGCCCTGCCTATCGGGCATAAATTTTTTACATATTTTGGAACTTAATTTCCTTCATGCTGATGGTCATAAAAGGCTGTCTTTGAATAAAAAAACGAACTTACCTTTATCGAATTTTTTAATTTATACGAAAACATCCACGAAATAAAGCAGGAATTAATTATATTTCATTTTATTTGCAAGCACAAATAAAGTATGTTCACTATTGTGAAGACGCATCGAAATAAATGAAATACAAGTTTTTCCCAGCAAGTGTTGTTTTGACAAAACAAAAAGCCACAGCTGTCTGTCGCTGTTGCAACTAGTCTTTTCATACTTTGTTTGACGCTGCTGATTAAAAGTTACTGATGAACTTTTTGAGTTTGTACATCTTTTGGGAATAAAAGTGACTGATGAACTGTTTGTATGTGTTGATACAGCACTCTCGGTGTGGTATCTTTGGTGATACTCAAGGAAATATGCGACAGTCGAGAAAAATTCGCCAAAAACGGTCTAACCACTAAACAGAGAGAAAAACGGGAAAGTAACACCCTCGGGTGTGGTATTGTGTGTTAACCTGTCCTCTGCTCCGAACAAAAGAAAAATGAAATAACGACAACCCCGGAAGATCCCAAATGCGCTGGTAGCCGTTACCAATCTCATTGGTGCTAGCAGTCCGAGCACATTTTTGCGCGATTTAAGCAGCAGACTACACTTGCCTGAAAATCACTCAACAGAAATTCATCCAGAAAAGACTTTACAAATGCACATACATTCCTTACTTTATCTTTTGCCGCTTTAACTCTAAGTTTGTTTACTATTTTTTAGACTCTACCTTTCTCCCCAATAACCACTATGGATATTAGTAACCGCTATGGCAATTCAATAACCGTTAGCACATCCTTCACTCCATCCCCGGAGGTTGGCGTCCACCCCCAGGGAGGCGAGCGTTGGTCCTGCGCCCCGATTTCTCGGCCAAGATTTATAATTAATTTGGAAATTAATCGTGCTTAAAATGGAAATTTACTCGAAGATAAGAATCGCCGACTCCGGCTTCATTTGCGGTTGTATGTAAAATTCAAACTTGCAATTGGCGGATCAATAGTCAGAGGTTTTCCCGGATTGTGGTAAGTGACAAAAATCCCTCAATGAGGTCTAATTTACTACGACTCTTATCCTGTAGAGTTTAGACTGGGCACAGAATATGTGTGCTGAAAACCATTCACATTTCATCATTCGCATGATTACTTATCACACTACTCACAAACAAACAAAACAATATCAATGGTTGAAGTGGATAATACAGGGACACTGTATTAATAAACAAAAAACTTATGTTTATTGAATAAAATTATCAAAGACGAACAGAATATTGAGCATTAAAATGTTGTTGCTAAAGGCTTGCACACACAAGACATAAATTTCACAGAGAAAAAGAAGGGTCCAACAAACTACCTATGAAAAAAATCACTTTCAACGCCTTCTCGTACATGTTAACTGCGTCAGTTACCACAATCCGGGAAAACCTCTGACTATTGATCCGCCAATTGCAAGTTTGAATTTTACATACAACCTCAAATGAAGCCGGAGTCGGCGATTCTCATCTTCGAGTAAATTTCCATTTTAAACACGATTAATTTCCAAATTAATTATAAATCTTGCATAAGACATCGTAAAATACGAATATATTCCTAATACTGCAACAAATTAGCTGGAAGAATGTATAATATGAATGAGAGAATGAAATTTCGTTGAAATCGCCGAGTACACTTTTCAGTGAGTCAAAACTCACTAAAAGGCAATTTAATGAAAATCATAATTTTTTTGTAACATTTATATGATTTTATGTATACAACACATAATTCTGTACATTTATGTTGAATTTCAGTGTAATTGATCCATTAATAACAGAGTTATTAAAAGAAATAGTTTTGGAGTCGGTAATTTCGGAGTCGGGGTCGGGGTCGGAGTACACTTTTTAGTGACAACCGGGTACGACTTGACTGGTACGAGTTGCCGTGGGTACGAGTTGTCTAGAAACCCAAGTCACAAGGACTACTGTGAAAACAGTGCAAAAGTTAGCACTCCAAGAGCAAATCGGAGGCGAAGGAAGCATGTGAAGCTCTATATCGACAAGAAGGCAGCCTCCCCCCCCCCCCCCCACACACTCACGCGCACGAAATTTATCACTGACATTTCCATGTTTTGTTGAAAATGATAGGCCTTGCTGTGAACTCTTCTATATGTCTCGATTTTGCAAGTAACATACAACACCGAATCGACAGATTCGGTGCTGTGTGTTAGCTGCACAATCACATAATAAAATAAATTATTCGACTTTTACTGGTCTATTCGTAGGACAAAGTCAAATTCATTTTACCAGCTGTGGTTTCCGTAAAATATTCAAGAACTAAACATGATCAGGAATCTGTTCGTGTGAATCGAACATTTCCTTAGCGCGAATTTAGCAAATATCGGCTATATCACTAGAATGCTACATTCACGTAACCACCTTTAAAGGTATAGTTATTGTTTAGTTACATTTGGGTATCATTTGGGTACATTTGGGTATCATTTGGGTACATTTGGGTAAAAAGACGTGCCCCTTTCTAGGTTTGCTTGTTTTATTGTATGTCGGACGTGGCTGGAAAGTTGTATTGAGTATTCCTATTTGTAGATCGCTTGGGCCATTAACGACAGGATACATCTTATCTCATCGGCCTTGAAATAACAGTACTAACTGCATGAATTGGGCTTGATCTGTGAATACCTTTTATTCAGTGTATGGTTCTTTAATTCCAAAATATAGAAAGTATTCAAAATGTATTCATGAATACAGCTCAAATTTTAATTATTTGAATACGAATACTGAATACATGTGAATACTTGATAAACTGCATTCGAATACGACTGAATACGAATACCCCAACCCTGGTGGCATTCGGTATTTAGTAGGAACGCTACCAAACGATATCATGTGATCCCTCTTTGGAACGAGCTCGCTCCAAAAAGGGGTCACATGATATGGTTTTGTTGTTTTTCGAAAAATAATATTTTTTCAGCTGCTGAATTTGCATATTACGCGGGCGGATGTGGACGATTCGTTGGGTAAAGGGTTAACACAATAATTCAAAGATCAATCTAATTTTTTAAGTCTTATGAGTTCATGGTATCCTTAAAAGCCACAAGAGCAAAAACAGGCATAAACTATTTTGATGGAAAAGCGTTGCTCCCTTAAATGCAGATATGTCAACATCATTGTGCTGAAGGTTAATGTACAGTACGTGGAGAGTGGATTGTAACTAAATCACCCGCGGAGTGGTGTTATCACCCAAGCTATAACTTGCTGGTTATGCTTTGCAACAACTTTGAAATTATTGCTTGGGTGAAATCTCCACTTTGTGGGTGATTTAGTGACAATACACTCTCCACGTACTGTATAATAATTTATTATTTTACTTACTATGCACCATTTGGTCCAAGTTGATCAAATATTGCAGCAAAAGTTACTCCCACAAAAGGAACACCGAATGTGAAGATCAAAAGTTTCCAATCTCGGTAACCATAGTTAATATTTTTCTTGAAGTACATCAACGCAAAGGCACTAACAGCTATCAAACATACAAGCAGATTCTGTGATAAACCAAATGCCACGAGCATGAATGCGTATATTTTACATAACCAGTGTGGAGTCACGTGATCCATATAGACTAAATATTGGAGATGATCCAACGAATGTGACACATTAAAGCACACATCACAAACAGCAAGGTAAACAAGCAGTTTATCTCTCTTTGTCCAGGAAAAAAATGTCTTGAAATGATGCTTTCTGAACAAGATAATCAACACAACAACGCCGCTCAAAAAACTTGTTCCAATGCAAGATAATGCAAGTATATGAAATGGTAGAAAATCCCCAGTTGCCAATCCGTACACTTCAAGGTCATAACCACTCTTGGGCTCAACAGCATTTATTGCAGCACTGGTGGACATTTGAGAATTTGAAGGCTTCCAAAACAAAGACATTTGCTCAGTTGTTGTATTCTCTCCATAAGTATTAGTAGTTGACATAACTGCGTGTTGAAGTGGAATCTTATGTTATATCTGTGAATTAAAAACAAACGTCGTGAATCTGTTGTATGTTGACCAGCCCAAAAAAATACAAACTAAATTATTCGGCTCTCTTGTACGTCCATCCGTGGCATCTATTTGACTCTCCTTTGTCAGAGAATTTATAATGTTTTTATGTCCACCTCACCTGGTGCGATGTTTACTGAACTAACTTAATTCAATAGAAAATGTATTCCATTGTTCTGGTGTGACTGGCTTGGACGCTAGCTTGTGGTAATTGCTTCAGAAACAAAATTCATTAACCTGTTAATTGAACGTTTTGGCAGGATCTTCCCACTTATCCGGTTGCTATTGTTTTCTCCAAATGTGCTAACATAAAAGTAATGCCGGCTATAGTTAATTTCACAAAAGTTGGAGGATAAACTTGTCATCTAATTAACTACTTGATTGGCCGGCTAACAGATACCTTAATTTTTCATCATCATTGGCTCCATTTCATTCGCACCTCTGAACTCAGAGTGCGAGCATCCTAATTATAATCTTAATTATGGAAACACTGGAACTACCAGCACGATTGAAGAGAACCATAGCAGCTCTGGGCGTCTCTTGCCCTATCACCTGGACCATCCAGGAGATAGGCAAGAGCGTTCATCTGAACCTTGAATTCAAGGTTGAAGAAGAGAAAGAAATACCACCCTACTCGGGGAGAGGTAGTACCTTTGATGAGAGGATCCCCTCTCACACTGGTCCTCACCCGAGTAGGTCTGGAGGTCCTGAAAAGAGAAAGAGAAAAAAGAAGAGCCCGTCCACCAAGCGGAGGGAATCCCGACGCTTGGAGGCATTCTTGGAGATGAAGAAAGAGAAAGGTGAGGAAAAGAAAGAGCCAGAGGCGGCCACCACTTCCCCTCCCACTCCCACAGACAGCCCCATCCAAATGCCGGCTTCCCAGTCGGTATTGTCGGATGTGGAAGAGTCTGTGGAGACTGAGGTGGAAATGGAAGCTGCCCTGTCGCCTCTTCCTGACCCACACTCGCCTCTTCCTTCTAAACCAGAATGCCAGGACGCGAACGACAGGACAGAGAACATCTTACGGGAACACGAGATACAAGGGGACCTTCATAGACAACAGATGGACAGTCAATACGAATTATTCATGCAAAAAGTCGAAGAAACCAAAAAAACTAATAGACGCCAGAAATCTACAACAACAAAAGACTCAGCAATCACCCACAGCCACCACTCCAGACTCGGCTAGGACCAGACCCTACAAAACTCAGCAACCACCATCAGGCAGCCCACCAACAATACCAACTACCACTGTCTCTCCTTCCAAACCTCCACCTCTGAAAAAGAAGCTGAAAAGACACAAGCGCCGCTAACAACCCACAACTTCTCCTTCTTTACCGCGGTCTGACACTTTCAAATTCTACAGCTAATGATGGTCGAAAGGGGCTTACTCCCCAAATCGTCCCTGCGCGCCTTCGGCGCGTAAAACCATTTGATTTGAACAGATACTTACCCTTCGATGAGTCTGTGAGGATTGCCTCGCAACTCTGCGTGTGGGGAGTGGGCTCCGAAGAAACACACCCCTTACCCCATTCATAGCAAAAATCACACAATACACAATAGCGGATACCTATCTTTCTCTCTACCGATAACTTTTCTAATAACATTCTCAAATTTTCTTGCAACACTTTATCAAGAAGACGCTTGGAAATGGTAGACAAAGCGTAGGAGGAATTGGTGCAACCTACTTTTCTGTTAACATTCACAAGAAACCACCAAACACCAGGCAAGGATTGAAACAAGCTTGTCTGGCTGGGGACGAGTGTAAATTTTATATAAATAAGCATTTGAATAAAGATTTAACAGCCCTTTTTAGGGCTTGAGGGTGAGTGTCTGTGAGAGGGTGTTTTTGGGTTTGTTTTTTTTTTTTTTTTGGGGGGGGGGGGGGCATTTGGAATTCCCGAAGGATAACCAGATACCCCATAATCACATACGGCATCCTATCTCCCAGAAGGCTTGATGGATGACTCCTGGTTTTTCAAACTAAACTGTTGGAGCTTTCTCCATTCCTTTTTTTAACCGCTATGGCCATATACCGGGGCCGCTACCAAACCGGCGATCTGTTTGGCTTTCTTTTCTCTTCTTCCCTTAAATTTGCCATCGCACAACATTATATTCTGGCTCGCCACCATGGTGGGACTCAAACCTCTACCATCGCCAAGCTAGAACCGAATAGAGCCCACTCTCTAACAGTCTTAATGGCGGTGAGGGATTGATTATTGACAATCTATCACGCCAACGTAAACTGCCGGGAATTCTAACCGCGTGCATACCCCCGCAGACCCCATTTGAGGCAATAGGAAAGCTAGGCCTGTGTGATCCAAGTGAAATAAAATAAGGTTAACCGGGTCGCAAGGGATTTGTAAATCCCACATCGTCCCTTTCATTCATTCATAGCTTTTAAAACCTTTGTTTAACAGCCTTTGTATTAATTAAGAACAAATCGCTTGATTTTTCCAGCAATGCTGGTCCTCTCGACTTCAACAAATATCATGGCGGGTAACATAACTCTAGACGAGATTCAGAGTGAAATGGAATTTGACTTCGTGACTTTATGTAACAACAAATGTACCGACATAAATGACGCTGACGATTCACCTTTTAAAGACCATTCTGAATGTAGGTACTATCTATCTTTTTGATGAGTTTCAGTCGTCTGTTGGAAACACTGGATACATCTTCATGATTTCTCATCAATGTCCAAAGCCCAACTGCTCACTGGGATTCCCTAAGTGACCTTTTATCCTCTCTTCAGAAATCGGAGAACAAATCTGCTGTCATAGCCATGAGTGAAATATTTCAACCGCTTCCCAATATGTCATACAACTTAGCTGGTTATCATAACCTTTTGAAAAACGTAAGACCGAGTGGTGACGACGGCCGGGGTAGGGTGGGATTTTATATTAGATTAAACATATTTTTATTTGCCATTCAACAATGCAAATCAGGATTGGAGGACAAGTGCTGACCACTTAGAAAACCCTCCGCTCCTGTACAACGACTAATAGATTACAAAAGGCAGAACAAAATATAACAATATGTAAACATTATACACAAAAGAAGTTAACTCAAAAGAGAGAGAGAAATAAAGAAAGAGAGAATAGAGAGAGAGAGAGAGAGAGAGAGAGAGAGAGAGAGAGAGAGAGAGAGAGAGAGACGGGTAAAAGCAGATTGAAATCAAAGAAGACAAAAAAAAACCAAAAAAAAAACAGTATACAACAGAAATTCCAGTGATGATGACACCCCCCCCCCCCCCCCCCCCCCCCCTCTTTAGTTTAATGCCGCTAAGGAACGTTCACAGAACATTGTTGAGACAGTTGATCTTTGCGTGCTCATTCCTCGTCCGTACGAACCTAACATCCACCGTGTTGTCCTCACACAGATTGATTGTCAGGCCCCACTGCGAGAGGACACCCACAGTGGAAGTTAGATCGCCTGTATAACCTTGGGACACTCAGACTTGCTGAGAGGCGCAGCTAATTCAGCAACTGTACATCAAATCTATGCGAGTCACGAATAAATTTTTGAACAGATAAGAAAACTAATACATTGCTGCTTTCGGGTTATGACGGGCTTCCATATAAAATTAAATCCAATGAATTCCAGTTGGGCGTAAGTTTCGACAAATCATCTATGAGGATACAGCGAATATCAGAATTTAAAGAACACAGGAAGAAATAATGTTCTGCATCCTCAACGCCATCGTTACATAAGCAAAATGGAGAATCTGAGATGTAGTTGCGGAACTTGTCACCATTTAGGTCACTACTTCCAGTTCGTAATTTTGAGTGAATAATATTGTATTTCCTTATACCGGTTGAAAAATATGTTGGAGGCTTACACAAGGGTGGTGAGATGGACTTTTTGAATTCCCCAAGTGACCCACTGTTTCGAACAACCTCCGGTAGGGTATTTCACACTTCAATACACGAAGGGAAAAATGATCGTTTGAAGAGTTCCGTTCGACAGAAATAAGGGACAAAATTAGATGCGTTTCGTAAATTGTATTGGGATTTTATATAAGAGATGATATTAGCTACAAAGTACGAGAAGATTTGACAATATTTATTCCTCATGTTATATAATCCCTTTTTATAGAAGTTAAATATGGCAAATCGTCTCGATTAATTGAAGTTATCTATAGACCAAATACGCCCCTAAAGCTGACTTCGACCTTTTTCTACAAAATTTAAATTGTATTACAGACGCACTCAACAGGGAAACGGAACCGCCGTACATTGTGGGAGTCATAAATGTAGATCTTTTAAAGTTGGAGTTCCACCACAATCATCTAGCTATAAAGATCTAATGTTTAGTAAAGGATTTTTACCCTTCATCACCAGATCTACCAGAGTAACCACGCACTCAGCTACACTGATTGATCATATTTATGCAAACCATATAACCAACAACATTATTTCCGGAATTATAATAAGTGACGTGTCTGACCACTTTGGCATATTTCTGATCGGAATGGAACACAGGAAGACCGTTAACCCAGCTTCCGTTTTAAGACGTGAAATCAATCAGGGGACCATGTAACAACCAGTAGTGTAATAATCAACCAGTAGTGTAATATTAACCAGTAGTGTAATAAAAATTAACCAGTAGTGCAATAAAAATTAACCTGTAGTGTAATTCAAATCAACCAGGAGCGTAATAACCAGTAGTGTAATAAACTTAACCAGTAGTGTAATAAACATTCATGAAAACCCACAATTTTTCAACAAAATTTGAAAATTTTTTGGGTTGGCTCAAATCATAGTTTGGGTACATCTTATCGATTGCTAATCATTTTATCGATCATTTAAAGGCGTTTTGCAGGTCAAACATCATTTCATGGGTTCAATACGACGAGGAAAGATATTTTTATGTGATGTGCGTATTTTCTGGTGTTTAATGTCACTTTCTGCACTTGTGGCTTTATGTAAATTCAAAGTTGGCCAATTATTTATGATAATGTTGTGCCTTTGAGAGACTTCTTACCCAAGGCATAAGTTGTTAGGTTCCATGATAACAGAATAAATTGTTAAGGTAAGTTACAGGTGCTGAGTATGACATTCAAGGACGTGTCTCCTGCGTGTTGTCTTGATCTTCACTTATAATATTTAATACGGCCCCGGCGGATCACTAACCGTCTCCCACACACCCATCTCCCGCTTTACGCGTCTACCTTCACGGGGGGGGGGGGGGGTATTTTATTTAACTTTTACCCGGCGTAAAGGAACATCGATCTCAGTGCCTGCTAAAGAAGTGTTAATTCTGTTAGTTCTGGGTGAGACATTGTTTGTAACTTTCTATGTGGCAAATCTCAATCCAGCGATAGTAAGTTATCCGCAAAGACCACAATTCTCCATCCCTTGAATAAGCTTGTTTGTATTAAATCTGGTATTAGCTATTAAATTGATTCCCCAGGACGGCAGAACGACTGGGGGGGGGGGGGGGGGGTGCTGTGGTGGATGGTGGAGCTTGAGGAGTATAGCGGTATGTGTGTTTAATCCACAGACTGCAGACTTGATCACTTCACATTAAGATTTATGTTTGACTAATGGAAAAATATACATACTGGGTGTGTATTTGTCCACTGATGCGATTTACGTGTATGTTCGGTTATTGCCAGCTGAATTCCACCAGACCCAGCTCCAAGAGCTCAGTAAGATGGGATAAAGTCACTTAGTCAGCAGTAGATAACTGCACTAATTTACACAAGGTTGTACTACATGTCCATTAACCCTCAACCTGTGACATGCAGAAAGTTAACATACTAGGTAGGGTTTGGTCAACTGATAGTAGACGGAAAGATTAACCCTCAAACCCGAAAAAAGGTTGGAAACTATACACAATGGATATGGATTGATCCATTGGTCACGAATTACGTGAAATGCAGTTAATACCAATTATGTCCCATCTTCGATAACCAAATAACTTGGCAATAATAATAAGATTTTCTTAGGCGTTTCGCTCCATTATCGGACCTCCATCAGTGATGGCGGTCCGTTTATGGAGCGAAACGCCTTAGAAAATCTTGTTACTGTATAAATATACTACAAGATTGAAAGAACTGGGTGGTTGTGATGATTATTGTAAGTTGCAACTACATGTATATCATTCAAGGTGTTGACCGTCCCACCACAATCTGCTTTGCAGCATCGCCAGTGTATTAGCTCATTATTTCTAGACTTTATTCTGTACTTATATCCTTCAAATACCAGAAACAAAAGGAAACGTTGTGACCCGTCATCGTCAGACTAGTTTAGTTGAGTGGGTGTCAATAACAAATCGAAATAACGTGATCAGCCATCATTGTCGAGGCACAAAACAACTGAACAGACTGTACGTTGTTTATTTAAGATATTTGCTAACTGCTAACCGGCAATGTGGGAATAACCCGTTTTGGTTTGTTCATTTGAAACAATTCAAGTGATTGCGTTTGTGGATTTATTATGTCGGAAGGAAAATAAAATTCTTAGAAATCAACAGATATTTTTAGTTTAAGCAATATTTATTCAATATATTCAACCGAATATTCAAAATACATCAAAATAGAAGGTGGATCCGACAGTAAGCTGTAAAGCTTATACTAGGTCGTTTCCACGTACAGCATTTTCTTAAAATATTAATACAGTACGATAATTGACATATGCACAGTTGTATTTTTTGTTCAAACTGGGCCTATTAAAGTAAAATAGGTCAGAATTGGAGACAAAGGGGGGATATACAGAGAAGAGGAGAAAGGTCGAAAGAGGAATCCAACCTGGGTGTGAAACTCGATCGCAGACCTGCCCGGTAGTGCTCAACACATACGATCAGCATAGAATCACAGCATCAAATGTTACATATAAAGTTCTAACATTCGGCCGAAATGACCATATAGATACATGGCTACCATAACCGAAAATATTTAAAATATTATTTTTAACGGAAGTGTAATTACCCGGGAATGGGGGAGGGAGGGGGGTGGCGCATCGCCAGTCATACTTATCTTGGAACTACCAACAGTTTGCATAATCTGTGATTTTCGTATCCGTTTCAGCATGCAGCACGTGGATAGCAGACTTTAGCTTTCGGGAAGGGTGGGTTTCCAAACATTTGTGATACAAAATGCAGTTAATGCTGAGTGGGTTTGAAAAGTGTGGAAAACAAAAATCCCACCGCGGAAAGGCGCGCCATTAGGCGCGCCATTAGACGCACGAGCTCAAGGCCAGTAGAATTAACAACTCGTTTGCTCACTGTACAAACAGAAACAGAAAGAGGATGGCCAATGTAATCTTTGTCTTCAAAATCGGAGCCAATTCTTTAAAACTTTTACAATTGTATTTTCTTGAATTGTGTTTTCTAGTTATGACTTTAAACGGGTTAAAATGAACCATTAGCACTTTCAAAGATCTGGCAATTTGCCAGTTGGCAAATTGCCATATCTTTTAAAATCCTAATGATTCATTTTAGTCAGTTATATTAATAGATAGAAAATACAATTGTAAAAGTTTTATAATATTGGCTCCTGGTAACGGACATGAAGAGGGGCGCCGTGGCGTTGTGGTAACCAGTTCTTGTCAGAACACCGAAGTTAAGCAACATCGAGCCCGGTTAGTCCTTGGATGGGTGATCATCTGAGCGGACGATTCGGACTTCCACGTTGTGTCCTTCGGTAAGGCACTTAAAACCAATTGTCCACATGGAGGCACGATGACGCCGTGTACTAATACGTACTGCACGTCGATGGTGCGCATGTCTTCAACCAATCTAACCCTGCCTGTGTGGCAGTGCGGAGTTTCGATGTTGGGGAGCTGGAAGCTGCTCGTCGTTGCTCGGTGGTTCTCTCCGGGTACTCCGGCTTCCTCCACCCGTAAAACTGTCACCGGCACGATATGACCTTGACTGTTAAAGTGTCGTTAAACCCTAATAAATAAATAATAAACGGACATGAATGTAATAATTATAGGTCTAATAGTGTATTGCCATTTCTTCCCATAATGAGGAAAGAACGACGGATGTCTGATAGAATTGTTTTCTAAATGTGTTGATACATTTGAAGGTTTTTTTCATTGTCAGTTCAGATTTAAAAATGACATTCTTCTATACACCTCGGACAGCAAAATTTTTAATATATTGGATCGGACAGAAATAAAAAAAAAGCTGTGACACGATTCCTTCATGTATACTTTAATTATTCGTTTGTAAATTCTTTACATATCTCAGCTGCATGTCTTGCGATTTTTAACTGTTATCTCGACTGGCTGATATTCCTACGACATCATCAAGGCATGTCTTCCACGACGGCATGCCTTGATAGTGCAGTCGGGATATTAGTCAGACTGAAATTGAACCATCAGAGAAGGGACAAAAAGGGTTTACACTAATGCCTACCCCGTCCAATCGAACATCTTCGCGATGTCCTGGTGAGGACTGTGATAACAAGCCTTCATAAGCATATAATTGATTCATTTTCATTTTATTTTAGAGGGGAATAACGACACTTTCGACAGTCAGTGTCACCTCGTGTCGGACAGTTTTACGGATGGAGGAAGCTGAATTACCCGGAGAGAACCACCGAACAGCATCGAGCGACTGCCAGGCTCCCCGATATACCAACTACACATAAGTAGGATGAGCATTAGTTGAAGACAACTGCACCATCGACGTGCAGTACGATACCATAACCCAACGTGAGCAATCGGGATTAAGTGCCTTGTCCAAGGGCACAATGCAGTTACCACTGGTGGGGATCGAGCCTTATAATTTGTAAGATAACATAACAGTACCCCTGAACCGCATAACTGACAACTCGTTTGTTGATGGGCGAGACCGAGACAGAAATAAGATAATGAAATTTGCGAAGACAATAAACTCGATAATCACAGTCCCGTTTGTGTTTTACCTGTGTTTCTCAGTGTCAAAACAACACATATCAAATAGAATAACAACAAGCTGAGATACATGGACAGCCTTTATTATTACCAATACGGAGTTAGAAAGTTATATTCTTCCAGCATTCATTTGCAAACTGTGAAGAAGCACATATTTAAGGGGCACGGTGGCTCAGTAGGTAGACGTACATGCTGCAAGCCTTCCTTTCCCACCTGCGGCAACCGCGTTGTGTCCTTAGGCAAGACACTTCACCCATATTGCCCACGTTGGTGGGGTTGTGCACCAAGGCGTACTGCACATCGATGGTGCACTTGTCTGCAACCAATGCTAACCCTGCTTGTGTCGAGTAAGTATGTTGGGGGAGCTGACAGTTGCACGCCGTTGCGCGGTGGTTCTTTCCGGGTACTCCGGCTTTCTCCACCCTTAAAACTGTCGTGGCCATGATTAGCCATTGTGCAGAAATATGTAACCTTAAACACCAATAAAAAAGTAAATAAATAACGCATACGTAGGGAAAATAATACTCTAGCAATCTTTTAGATCTTTCAAGGCCTTTTGATACAATACATCATAATATTTTGTTTTGCAAACTGAAGCAATATGGAGTGAGTAGGATAAGTAATAACGGGTTCATGTGCTTCCGATCAAACAAGATTCAGTTTATTCAATATGGTGACTACAAATCTGATTTAGCCAAAATAAAATGTGGCTTCCCACAAGGTTCAACAATTCGATCTACATTATTTCTGTTGCAATAAGTAAAATTAGTTCCTTGGCATAGTAAAATACTCTATTATTTGCCGATGAGTCTCTTGTCTATCGCGCGTCAGTCATGCGTATTAATAACGAAGTTAATAAAGTATCCCAGGCAGTGCGGCTAACTAATGCAATCATAGTGATGAATATGGAGATTACTCTAGTAGTAGCAGTAGTATATGTTTATTGTCGTGAGAGGTTCTTTCAAAATTTAGTACAGTACATGAGTATAGTGCTGAAACCACACCGGCCCAGTTGGACCTATATGTCACCTTTTTAATTTGATTTTTTCTGTCTTTTTTTCTAATTCATAAGAAAGTGGCCTGAAAAATCTTGCGTTTATAAACAATTACAAAATTGATGGAGTGGGACTTCAAGACGAAAAACAATCTTTGAATTTGTGGGGAACAAGAACTGAGCTCACCGAGCTCCCATAGCGAAAATGATTTGTGACAGCAAATGGCCACAGTGTGCTACAAAGAAATTAAAGAGGAAAAAAACTACTCTGAAAATTCAAGCTTGCTCGTCGTTTGTTTCATAGACGACTTAGATTTTACGACAGAGATTATTTCGGGATTGTAAAAGAATCTAATGATACAAACAGAAATTTCTGTGATAAGTACCCAAAATCATTTTGGGATAAAATTAACCGCTCAGATCCAACCCGAGATACTAGAATACCCAAGGAAGTTTAAGCTGAGGACGGAACCATAAACTGAAAAACACTAGATAGGGTTATTTGTGCGCAAAGCACACAATGCTATATTCCCGCATTTCCGCTGAAACACATTAGCATAGTTTAAATATTTCGAATTAAATACCCTAGGAGCCTTTCGATGAAAACTAATTTTCCAACAATAACAGTGGTTCCACCGGAACCACTTGGGGTTATATCAAAATTCCGAAACCTTCATGAACATCTAGAGATGCTACTTGAATCCATCAGCATAGTTTAAACGTTTTGAATTAACCCTTTACCCAACGTAACGGCCAAAACCGGCCAGCGCTATTCTCAAAAATCGCCAATTAATTTTCATTATTTTTTTTCATTTTTTGTCTCAAAAACATAGGTTATGACCCCTCGTTGGAACGAGCTCGTCGAGCTCGTTCCAACGAGGGGTCATAACCTATGTTTTTGAGACAAAAAATGAAAAAAACTAGTTATTCAAGAATTTTTATTGCAAGTGTTGTCTGCTTTTCATGTTAGGTAAAGGGTTAAATATTCCCTAGAAGACTTTCGGTGAAAACTGATTTTATAATGATAAAAGAAGTTTCACCGGAACCACCTGCGGCCAAATCAAAATTCTGAAACCTTCATGCACATCTAGAGATGTTACCCGAACACCTTAGCATAGTTCAAATGTTTCGAATGAAATACCCTAGGAGCATTTCGAAGAAAACTGATTTTATAACGATAAAACTGATGAAAATGTTAACAAGATATCCGAGCCCCATAAGAACCTCCATTTCATTGAAATCGCCACCAATTTTGTAAGCCCCTGCGGGACGATTTGGGAAGCAAAGAAGATGAATATAAGATCCGACCAACAGTTGAACCAGTTGTTTCAAATATTTCACTCTCATGTGAAATGGGCCACATTCGAACAGTTTTGAATATTTAAAGTCACTGAGACTTCGAGAAGATGAAACAAACCGAATCAGATAAAATGGGAGACATGTATGTTCGCATCAGAATTCAAAAGACATTCTCTGAGTGCGAGATCAGGCTACATATTTATCATTTAATTCCAGCGTCACGCGAAAAAAAAGGGAAATCGTTAATTATCACCTCGGCACATTGTTCGCAACATTCCCCCTGTTCATCGATCTTTTTTGTAATAACGCAGGCCAAAGTCGCACAATGCATCATTATACTAAGGTGTTACAACGAGGAGAGCCTTGGGAGCACCTACATATGATGGCTAAGTGGAAATGGTACTTCAGACAACCCGTGTGTCATCTCATAAAAGGACAGCCCACCAGGTGGTTGTCTGGTAACATTTTTTCCAGTATATGCCTTGGGCGTGTAAGCTTTAAATTTTGATTGTTCGAAATCCACGAGCTGATAAAACATAGAGAGTAATCGCTTGACTGGACTGGTTACGTGAAATAATTCATGAGAGGTGAGGGATGTTGTACAAACACGAGTGCGCGAATGCGCACGAGTGTTTTACAATATAGTCCCTCGCCTCGAACGAATTATTCACGTAACCAACCCTGTCAAGCGATTACTCTGTTTATTACCTTTCATTATTAACGATAATTATATTATTTAACCCTTTACCTAACTTAACGGCAAGCGCTAATCTAAAAAATCTCCAATTAATTTTATTATTTATTCATTTTCTGTCTCTAAAACATAGGTTATGATCCTCATTGGAACGAGCTCGTCTAGCTCGTTCCAATGAGGGGCCATGACCTATGTTTTTGAGACAAAAAATGAAAATCATAGTTATTCAAGAATTTTTTCTTTTTTTTTTGCAACTGTCGTCTGCTTTTCTTTCATGTTGGGTAAAGGGTCAAAAAGACAAAAAACAATGAAGTCCCCATTACACTCACGACCAAGCGTCTTCATTTGCGCACACGGATACATGACACACTTGTTAATTGCATAATTCACTTGTGAAGTTATCGTTTATAATCAAACTCGGAAATCCCAGTAAATCACACTTTGGAAAGTAATAATAATTGATAACGAACACTTTCTATGGTAACTTTTCGGGTGAACAATTTGTTTCATGGCCCTCGTATAACTATTCAATTCTTATGTTTACCAATTGATAAAAACAAACAGAAATATTGCATCCACGGATAAGATATCTTGTCACCTTATCAGTAATGCGCTGCTTTCAATGCGTAAAGTTTGAACAGAACCTCCTTTGCTCACGGGTCATTTTCGAAGAATTTCGACTTTGATGTCACATTGATTCGGGGAACAGTGTATTCCTTGAGATAACAATTGCCTCTTCAAAGAACCTAAACGGAATGTAAAAATCCATTGTTCCGGCACGATATGACCATGCCTGTTGAATGTGTCGTTAAAATAGTCATTGTGTCGTCTACTGCCATTTTCCTCTCAAAAATATACATACGGTGTTGAGAGAGTTACAATGCAGAACATTTCTTCCCCTAATGCAACAAGGCATCATCTGCAATGGTTTTTGTGCACTATTTTAGAAAGGTAGTGTCAGAATTAGTGCTGAAAGTGCAATCTTCTTCTCTGAAACCTGACATAAAATATCATACGAAAGGGAAGAAATCCATCTTTAGTTCATCTCTCACAAAATATATTATAAGGTCGAAAACGTTCAAGGTGCCACCCGTCTCGGTCTCATAATGATGCAACATTGAGTCATAACGGGAACACGTCTGCGCTAGAATGAACTTGAGTGTAAAGGCGTTGAACGCGATGCCTTTACTAATACCAAGTTGGACTCAGTTTGATACTAGTAATCTGAGCCTTGCGGCTGAACAGAGACAGCAATTAGTTAAATTGTATCCAGTGTAATTGTTGGAACGTAGAATTGTCCAATTATAATGTGAAAATGTATAAACATTAAACATAATTCTGCCGCAACGATTCGTTGCGGCAGAATTATAATTAATGTGTATACATTTCCATATTGACATAAGTGTAATCAAAAGTTATGTTTATTTTACAACATGGCTTAGATTATTGTGTCAAAATTGCAAGATGAGAAGAAGAAAAATATTAATTAGAAGATTATCACATCGCTCACAACTCTGGCATGGCCACTATTGTATAAAGCTTTTCCTCACAATTACTCATGTGGGACCATTTGAGCACGCTCTTGATTCTTACACATTCGCACCTCTGAACTCAGAGTGCGAGCATCCTAATTCGAATCTCAATTATGGAAACACTGGAACTACCAGCGCGACTGAAGAAAACGATAACAGCTCTGGGCGTCTCTTGCCCTGTCACCTGGACTATCCAGGAGACAGGCAAGAGCGTCCATCTGTCTCTTGAGTTCAAGATCAAGGAAGATAAGAAATCACCACCCTACTCGGGGATAGGTAGTACCTTTGATGAGAGGATCCCCTCTCACACACTGGTCCTCACCCGAGTAGGTCAGGAGGCCCTGAAAAGAGAAAGAGAAGAAAGAAGAGCCCGTCCACCAAGCGGAGGGATTCCCGACGCTTGGAGGCATTCTTGGAGATGAAGAAAGAGAAAAGTGAGGAAAAGAAAGAGCCAGAGGCGGCCACCACTTCCCCTCCCACTCCCACAGACAACCCCATCCAACTGCCGGCTTCCCAGTCGGTATTGTCGGATTTGGAAGAGTCTGTGGAGACTGAGGTGGAAATGGAAGCTGCCCTCTCGCCTCTTCCTCATCCCCACTCGCCTCTTCCTTCTAAACCAGAATGCCAGGACGCGGACGACAGGATAGAGAACATCTTACGGGAACACGAAATACAAGGGGACCTTCACAGGCAAAAGATGGACAGGCAATACCAAGTATTCCTCCAAAAAGTCGAAGAAGCCAAAAAACTAATAGACGCCAGAAATCAACAACAACAAAAGACTCAGCAATCACCCACAACCACTCCAGACTCGGCAAGGACCAGACCCTACAAAACTCAGCAACCACCATCAGGCAGCCCACCAACAACACCAACTACCACTGTCTCTACTTCCAAACCTCCACCTCTGAAAAAGAAGCAGAAAAGACACAAGCGCCGCTAACAACCCACAACTTCTCCTCCTTTACCACGGTCTGACACTTTCAAATTCTACAGCTAAGGAGGGTCGAAAGGGGCTTGCTCCCCAAATCGTCCCTGCGCGCCTTCGGCTCGGAAAACCATTTGATTTGACTCATGTGGGACAGAACAGGCGCTATGCACCAGGGTGTAGGCACGACGACCGTACACATGTCTTCAACCGATGCTAACCCTGCTTGTGTCGTGTAAGTAAGTTATTAAGTTCTCGCCGTTGTTCGATGGTTCTCCCCAATTACTCTGATTCCTCCACCTATAAAACTGTCCGATACAATATGGCAGTGATTGTTAAAAGTGTCATTAAACCAACGTAAAGAAACAAATGAATAAACTTACAATTACTGTCTACAAATAAGTGGTTATCGAGATTTAGAATTATTACATGGGTGAAACTGTTTCCTAATGCTTTTGCAAACTGTTGCCCCGTCTAAATATTACCAACATAGAATCTATTAAGCTTCCTATCTGGATATGACTTTCAACACCACCATAGTGAAAACCCCAATTCGCTCCCAATGAGATTAATTTGGCTGACGGCATAGCTGACATGGCAAAATAGCCGCTACGACCGACCTTCCGAGTCGCTGTCATCAAAAAGGATTCCTCCTCTGAGGACTGCACAAACCCCGCCGTAATCAAGGAGTTCATACGTGGAAGACATGACTGTGAAGAATCTGTTTTTGAAGATGAAGCTTAGTTTTATAAACTGGTATTGTGCGCGGATGTAACAAGCGTCACTTATTCCCAGTTCCTTATTCCACATTCGTTATCAACCGATGCTATCGGTTGATAATGAATGTCGAATACGGAACTGGGAATAAGTAACGGTTGTCACGTTCCCCAACTGAGCTACATTTTCTACAGGGGGCAGGGTGCATCTGAGTTGGTATGTGGTGTCCTATGTTGCTGGTATCTTAAGGGCGTAACTAAATGGGAGGCTTAGGAGAGTCTCGCATCCGCCAATACTTTTTTCCAGTCTGGACCCAATGCTATAAAACGTTTACAATTGTAGTTTTAGAATTGTATTTTCTACCTATTTATATAACTGTCTAAAATTAATCATCAGCATTTAAAAGATATGGCATTTTGCCCGCTGCTAATGGTTCATTTCAACACATTTAAAGTCATAACTAGATAAGTGAAACGTCAAGGGTGGCTATGCCCCCACTGTCAAGCATGAGTTTCTTTCTAGTCATTTATCTTTGTTGATATTGAATTGATAAATATCTTATCTTATCTTACCTCCATCAAACCATAGCACAAATACAGCAGGTCACCAAATGTGTCATGGGACACGAATTCCCCCCGCTTTATGATAAACTATATTTAGTGGTTAACAAAGTCCAAAATGGAGCCTAACTCAGATAAAAAGTATTGTAACACACCAAAATCAAATCCTCCTGGTAAATTGTCTACAGTAAACTATATTCAAAGTTTGGTTGAAATTGGACACCTTTTACTCAAGTTACCATCCGGAAGCCATTATCAACATGTCTTCTAAGTCGGAAATGGGCCATAACTCGGTCAAAAAATATCGGACCAAGCCCACTATCAATCCCAACCTGTATTTTGTGGTTATAAACATAGGTATAAAATTTTTTTTCATTTCGTTCAATCAAACGAAAGTTATCGTCCGGAAACCATATTCGAGACGGACGGACAGATAAGGGTAGCACTTAATGCCGCCCCCCCCCCCCCCCCGCCAGAATAGCAGGGGCATAAAAATGCAATTCTAGAAAATACAATTGTAAAGGTTTTATAGTATTGTCTCCTGTGCATTTTATACTGGATTGTAGTCTTTGATATCGATTCACCCTTGCAAGTTATGTATTTACTTACGAGATGGGATTTGATACTTGGACTTATGTCACAAATACAGTCGGTCATACCGATTCTCGTGTAAAGCATGACCAATTTTGTATTAATTGAATAAAACTGACTACAATCCCGACAGGATGATATTCCAACTACATCATGAAGGCATGATGTATATGGAATATGTTATTTGTAGGGGCTAAAACCACCACAGTAGGAGCAAATGATGTTTACCATGAACCCTCGAATCCGCCTTCTTCGCGACGCCCTTGTTATCTTTGTGCAGTCTGACGACGGTTCTTCAGGTCACGTGTTACAATAAATCGCCGACAATTTACTGGATTCCCTATGTCCCACGATTCACTTCATGTTAGATACATGCTAGATACAAATTCACTGTCGAAATGTTGACGTCAGGCGCGGACTCGGGTGACTAATACTTCTACACTTCATAATTCCACTAAGAGATGTTTTGAGGAGGGGGCTACCCAGGTGCAAATACCATCTCTGACTTATATCATCATGGAAATCGAGTTTCTATGAAGTTAACTCCCTTGAAATTATAAACGAGCGAGGAAGGTCCAAGTAAGAAGCAAGTTATTGTTGAGAAAGCCCCTATGGCATCAGTAAAAAATAAAGACAGATTTCTCTTTGTTACTTCTAATAAACGAAAACAACAGACAGCTCTCAGATATTTATGGCAAGCGATTTGTTCCCAGGAAAAAAAATTAGAAAATCTCAGCTATTAGACTTTTATATTAATGGAAAGGACAGAATCTGTATCAGGGTTGGGGTATTCATATTCAGTATTCGTATTCAGTCGTATTCAAATACAGTTTATCAAGTATTGACATGTATTCAGTATTCACTGAATGTTATGAATACATGTATTCGAATTCGTATTCAAATACATTAAAATCTGAGCTGTATTCATGAATACATTTTGAATACTTTTTGAATACTTTCTATATTTTGGAATTAAAGAACCATATACTGAATAAAAGGTTTTCACAGATCAAGCCCATGGACTCCCGACAACAAATTCACACCTCATATCAATATGAAAGACTTGCCGAACGAAATGGTTTCGCGCGCCGGAGGCGCGCAGGGACGATATGGGAACAAGACCCTCTTTGATTGTATGTGATTTTTACTTTAGTTTTTGGCTTGTCTGGACGTGAAAAAGTAGGAAGAGTTAAGGTAATCAGGGGCGTCTGAGCCTCCTGTGGTTCTTCTTTGGGGGAGGAGGGTGTGTTGGAGAGATAGTAGTTGGTGGAGTGGTCGGATCAGGCGGAAGGGTTGGTTCTTCTTTAGCTTTGTACGGCCTGATCCTTGCTGCTGTTTCTTGATGTTCTTTTTTGGACCCTGGGACACACGGCATGAGGATTTTCTTGACAGCATCTGCTGAGAATTTTTCTTTTAGGAAGAAGTCGTACTGAGACTGGATCGTGCTTCGGAAAAAACTCGTTTGGAATCCCTTTCCCAAGGAATGCCTCCACGGACTCCGGGAAGCTCTCCTCCTGGTCCAAAGAAGCTGGAGAAGCAAGAGCGGGAGGGGTGGAAGGTGCGTCATCTGAGACAGCTTCTTGCACCATTGACAGAGCATCCTCCTCCATCTCCTCTTCAGATGAAGAGTCTGATGAGCTGGAGAATGAGCTGTCGCCTGACGACCCACAGTCCTCCGGACCCTCTTCCTGGAAGGGGAGTACCGGGCTGGACAGAGGTTGTTCAGGGGTGACAGGAGTCGTCCCTTTGACGCCCTCACTTGCCTCCTTCTCTTCCTTTTCTTTCCTCTTCTTCTCCAGGAACTCCGTCATTCGGCGGGCATCACGTCGTCTGGCGGAGGGTCCCTTCTTTCTCGACTTCTTCTTGGTGGCTGTGTTGTTCCGGTGGCCTTCATCCAGCTTATCCGCGTCACTAGGAGGGTGACCAGTGTGAGGGGAAATCCTCTCACGAAAGGTGCTACACCTCTCCAAGGACGGCGGTTCCGATTCTCTGTCAAAATTCACTGTCAGGTGAATTTTACCCTTGAGCACCTGGATACTCCAGGTGGTGGCAAGGGTAGCCTTCACTCTGACAAGTGTCTCTTGGATAACAGGTGGGAGCTCCATTGTCGAGTTGTTAGCACCTCGGAGTCTAAGGTGCGAAGACTTGATGAATGAAAGGTTTTAGCGCGCTGAAGGGACGATGTGGGATTTACAAATCCCTTGCGACCCGGTTAGCCTTATTTTATTTCACTTGGATCTTGGATCACACAGGCCTAGCTTTCCTATTGCCTCAAATGGGGTCTGAAGGGGTATGCACGCGGTTAGAATTCCTGGCAGTTTGCATTGGAGTGATAGATTGTCAAAGACCAAACCCTCAACGCCATTAAGACTATTGGAGAGTGGGCTCTATTCGTTCCAGCTTGGCGATGGTAGAGGTTTGAGTCCCACCATGGTGGCGAGCCAGAATATAATGTTGTGCGATGGCAATTTTAAGGGAAAAAGAAAAAAGAAAACCAAACAGCAACGCCGGTTTGGTAGCGGCCCCGGTATATGACCATAGCGGTTACAAAAAAGAAAGCTCCAACAGTTTAGTTTGAAAAAACCGGGAGTCATCCATCAAGCCTTCTGGGAGATAGGATGCCGTATGTGATTTGAGGTATCTGGTTATCCTTCGGGAATTCCAAATGACCTCCACCCCCCCCCCCCCCACCCCCCCACAAAAAAAGCCCTTAAAAGGGCTGTTTGCTGGCAAGATTGTTTCAATCCTTGCCTTGGTCTTGTTAGGTTTTCTGCACATCTTTGCTTGAGGATTGTTCCAATACTGGATCAGGTGAATTTTACCCTTGAGCACCTGGATACTCCAGGTGGTGGCAAGGGTAGCCTTCACTCTGACAAGTGTCTCTTGGATAACAGGTGGGAGCTCCATTGTCGAGTTGTTAGCACCTCGGTGTCTAAGGTGCGAAGACTTAATAATCCCTGATATTATTTATACACCACCAAACACCTTGTCTGAAATTTATACATTGAAAACAGACAATAGACTTAATTATCAATTAACTTGTCACAATACAACCTATTTATGTAACAATGGCCACATATCCCCATGGCTTTTTAAATTGTTGTAAACATGGACAATAAAAATAAAACAAAAAATCTTGTGTTATTGGACACAACTCAGTTATTCAATGATATTATATTCTAAAATTTTTGAATTTATTTAAAATTTTTCTCTTTATCCATTATTTCACAGTGAAAACACACATTTATTCCTGTTTAAGGTCACCTTTGTACAGCTCAGTATGTCTAATTATAATCGATGAAAGCACGTAAATATTATAAAGAAAATACTACCGCAGACCTCCAGGTTTAACCATGAAGTGCATTGGCTAAAATTTTCCTAGTCTTTCTTATGTGGTGTCATTGCAATTGATACTTAACGTTCAGGAGGAAATGCCAGTCTGTGATTTTTTAGAGGTAATCCACTCACATTCTGTGATGTGTTGTCCATGGAGAGTAGTCTAATGACTATGACACCCATAGAGTAGATTTCCCGTCAGGTAATTACTTTAGTTTTCCAACAAAGCATGGTAAGCACAATTAAAGAATGACGGAGATAAGCCCTGGTGGAGAAAAGCCCTAAGGAGAAAAGCCCTGGTCATTTTTGCAACAAAGGAGAAAAGCCCTGGTCCATTTTTTCAAGGGGGGGAGAAAAGCCCTGGTTGAATTTTTTTTTTACTATTTTATCAATTCCCTTTGGTTAATAAACATATTCTAGAATAACTAAAGATTTTCAATTTAGGTCTCAAAAACCTAGCTTATGACCCCTCATTGGGACGAGCTCATCAAGCTCATCCCAATAAGTAGTCATAAGCTGTTTTTAAGACAAAAAATGAAAATCTTTAGTTATTCTAGAATATGTTTATTGTAGTCTGAATGGATATTTGGATAAGATCACCTTGCATCTCTCTCTCTCTCTCCCTCTCTCTCTTCCTGTATGTCCCTCCCTCTCTCTCCTTCCTCTCTCTTTCACTTCTCTCTCTCTCTGTCTCCTTTTCCCTCTCTCCATGAGAGTGAGAGAGAAAGAGGGAAACAGAGATAAGGATAAGTATTCTAGTATGGAACTAAGTTAATCCCGCTCTCTCTCTCTCTCTCTCTAAAACGGAAGTAACTTTTTGTGACACATAGAAATTTGAACATTTAACATTTTATTTTTAATATTATTCATCCAAGCCACAGTTCCATTTTTTCTGTTGTTTTGTTAAGAATCTACTTGTAAATATTGCCTATTTAATACAAAGCATCAGAAGAATAAATTGCCTCCTATCTGTTTAAATTACCTGGCAGTACTGTCAATGTTTGCAAAACAATTACCAAATATAATTGTTGTAAACACAGCTCATTGTGTTTAGAAATTCAAAAATATTATCAAAACATCCCTCTGCTGTTCACTTGTCTTAGAATAAATACCACCTGTCCATGTTTGTAAATTAATTAATGTTTATTGTTGTAAACATATGAGCCAAGCCAAAGTCTATTGCAGCTTTTACCTGAATTAAAATAAAAGTGAATGAAAATTTAAAAAATAAAAATTTCACAAAGAATGAAAAAACATAAAAAAGGTTATTACTGTACAAAAAAACAGGCAAAACAGTAAAAAAAAAACGAATAAAATATGTGATTTCATGGTAATCGGAAAAAAAGTAACAGGAAAAAAAGTAACAGATTTGGGTAGGAAAAAAAGAAACAGGAAAAAAAGTAACACTTTCTTATTTTTATAAGGTAAAAAAGTAACAGGAAAAAAAGTAACAGATTTGGGTAGGAAAAAAAAAACAGGAAAAAGAGTCACACTTTCTTATTTTTATTTCATAAAAGTGATAGATTACTTAATTATGATTTAGTTATATTATTACATACCACACCTTGAAACTAGTTGGATTATTACATATCAGTATAAGTACTACATAGTACATAGTTATAAAATAATTTAACAAACTTAATTATGATTTAGTTAGATTATTACATATCACACCTTGTGTAATCTAATATTCTGGCCAATGCCAGTAAGAAAAGCTGAAATAGTAAGTGAACCTTGGGAATATAAACCACACAGATTTTTCAGTTTTCTATTCAGGGATTCAGCTGACTTCTGTTTGCGGATAACAGGCAGCAAACCAACTGACACCTGTTGAATAACTGTATTGGTCAGAGCTTGCTCTTTTTGAAACCATTGGATAGTTTTCCAGACTGATGGGTGCTGGTGGCCAACAAGATTGTAGAACTTGTTGTTCCAGCCTTCACATTCAAATTTTTTGGCCCAACAGGTCTGTACCCATCCTACTTAAATGCAATCCGTCTCGCCCATACAACAAATGTACCGACATAAATGACGCTGACGATTCACCTTTTAAAGACCATTCTGAATGTAGGTACTATCTATCTGTTTGATGAGTTTCAGTCGTCTGTTGGAAACACTGGATACATCTTCATGATTTCTCATCAATGTCCAAAGCCTAACTGCTCACTGGGATTCCTTAAGTGACCTTTTATCCTCTCTTCAGAAATCGGAGAACAAATCTGCTGTCATAGCCATGAGTGAAATATTTCAACCGCTTCCCAATATGTCATACAACTTAGCTGGTTATCATAACCTTTTGAAAAACGTAAGACCGAGTGGTGACGACGGCCGGGGTGGGTGGGATTTTATATTAGATTAAACATATTTTTATTTGCCATTCAACAATGCAAATCAGGATTGGAGGACAAGTGCTGGCCACTTAGAAAACCCTCCGCTCC
Organism: Pictodentalium vernedei; assembly: GCA_031216915.1. NCBI lineage: Eukaryota > Metazoa > Mollusca > Scaphopoda > Dentaliida > Dentaliidae > Pictodentalium > Pictodentalium vernedei. The sequence goes on from CM062291.1 coordinate 314,314,589, forward strand.
TGTACAAAGACTAATAGATTACAAAAAGCAGAACAAAATATAACAATATGTAAACATTATACACAAAAGAAGTTAACTCAAAAGAGAGAGAGACAAATGAAGAAAGAGAGAATAGAGAGAGAGAGGGAGAGAGAGACGGGTAAAAGAAGATTGAAATCAAAGAAGACAAACAAAAAAAGAAGAAAAAAAAACAGTATACAACAGAAATTCCAGTAATGATGACACCCCCCTCCCCCCCCCCCCCCCCCCCCCACACACACACAATTTTATTCAATTCTAAATTTAGTTTAATGCCGCTAAGGAACGTTCACAGAACATTGTTGAGACAGTTGATCTTTGCGTGCTCATTCCTCGTCCGTACTAACCTAACATCCACCGTGTTGTCCTCACACAGATTGATTGTCAGGCCCCACTGCGAGAGGACACCCACAGTGGAAGTTAGATCGCCTGTATAACCTTGGGACACTCAGACTTGCTGAGAGGCGCAGCTAATTCAGCAACTGTACATCAAATCTATGCGAGTCACGAATAAATTTTTGAACAGATAAGAAAACTAATACATTGCTGCTTTCGGGTAATGACGGGCTTCCATATAAAATTAAATCCAATGAATTCCAGTTGGGCGTAAGTTTCGACAAATCATCTATGAGGATACAGCGAATATCAGAATTTAAAGAACACAGGAAGAAATAATGTTCTGCATCCTCAACGCCGTCGTTACATAAGCAAAATGGAGAATCTGAGATGTAGTTGCGGAACTTGTCACCATTAAGGTCACTACTTCCAGTTCGTAATTTTGAGTGAATAATATTGTATTTCCTTATACCGGTTGAAAAATATGTTGGAGGCTTACACAAGGGTGGTGAGATGGACTTTTTGAATTCCCCAAGTGACCGACTGTTTCGAACAACCTCCGGTAGGGTATTCCACACTTCAATACACGAAGGGAAAAATGATCGTTTGAAGAGTTCCGTTCGACAGAAATAAGGGACAAAATTAGATGCGTTTCATAAATTGTATTGGGATTTTATATAAGAGATGATATTAGCTACAAAGTACGAGAAGATTTGACAATATTTATTCCTCATGTTATATAATCCCTTTTTGTAGAAGTTAAATTTGGCAAATCGTCTCGATTAATTGAAATTATCTATAGACCAAATACGTCCCTAAAGCTGACTTCGACCTTTCTCTACTTAATTTAAATTGTATTACAGACGCACTCAACAGGGAAACGAAACCGCCGAACATTGTGGGAGTCATAAATGTAGATCTTTAAAAGTTGGAGTCCCACCACAATCATCTAGCTATAAAGATCTAATGTTTAGTAAAGGATTTTTACCCTTCATCACCAGATCTACCAGAGTAACCACGCACTCAGCTACACTGATTGATCATATTTATGCAAACCATATAACCAACAACATTATTTCCGGAATTATAATAAGTGACGTGTCTGACCACTTTGGCATATTTCTGATCGGAATGGAACACAGGAAGACCGTTAACCCAGCTTCCGTTTTAAGACGTGAAATCAATCAGGGGACCATGTAACAACCAGTAGTGTAATATTAACCAGTAGTGTAAAAAAAATTAACCAGTAGTGCAATAAAAATTAACCTGTAGTGTAATTCAAATCAACCAGGAGCGTAATAACCAGTAGTGTAATAAACTTAACCAGTGGTGTAATAAACATTCATGAAAACACACAATTTTTCAACAAAATTTGAAAATTTTTTGGGTTGGCTCAAATCATAGTTTGGGTACATCTTATCGATTACTAATCATTTTATCGATCATTTTTTTTTTTTTTTTTATTTAGGATTAACGACACATTAACAGCCAGGGTCATATCATGTCGGTGACAGTTTTACGGGTGGAGGAAGCCGGAGTACCCGGAGAGAACCACCAAGCAACGACGAGCAGCTGTCAGCTCCCCAACATCGTAACTATGAACTCTGCACCGCGGCACAGGCAGGGTTAGATTGGTTGAAGACATGTGCACCATCGACGTGCAGTACGCCTTAGTACACAGCGTCATCGTGCCCCCATGCAGGCAAGCGGGGTGAAGTGTCTTGCCCAAGGACACAACGCGGTTGCCGCAGGTGGGATTCGAACCGAGGACCTCTCGGCTCGCAGCCTGCACCTCTACCTACTGAGCCACCGCGCCCCCTATCGATCATTTAAAGGCGTTTTGCGGGTCAAACATCATTTCATGGGTTCAATACGGCGAAGAAAGGTATTTTTATGTGATGTGCGTATTTTCTGGTGTTTAATGTCACTTTCTGCACTTGTGGCTTTATGTAAATTCAAAGTTGGCCAATTATTTATGATAATGTTGTGCCTTTGAGAGACTTCTTACCCAAGGCATAAGTTGTTAGGTTCCATGATAACAGAATAAATTGTTAAGGTAAGTTACAGGTGCTGAAGTATGACATTCAAGGACGTGTCTCCTGCGTGTTGTCTTGATCTTCACTTATAATATTTAATACGGCCCTGGCGGATCACTAACGGTCTCCCACACACCCATCTCCCGCTTTACGCGTCTACCTTGACGGGGGGGGGGGGGGGGTATTTTATTGTTGACATTATACGTTGTTCATTTAACTTTTACCCGGCGTAAAGGAACATCGATCTCACTGCCTCTTAAAGAAGTGTTAATTCTGTTAGTTCTGGGTGAGACATTGTTTGTAACTTTCTATGTGGCAAATCTCAATCCAGCGATAGTAAGTTATCCGCAAAGACCACAATTCTCCATCCCTTGAATAAGCTTGTTTGTATTAAATCTGGTATTAGCTATTAAATTGATTCCCCAGGACGGCAGAACGACGGGGGGGGGGAGGGTGCTGTGGTGGATGGTGGAGCTTGGGGAGTATAGCGGTGTGTGTGTTTAATCCACAAACTGCAGACTTGATCACTTCACATTAAGATTTATGTTTGACTAAAAGAAAAATATACATACTGGGTGTGTATTTGTCCACTGATGCGATTTACGTGTATGTTCAGTTATTGCCAGCTGAATTCCACCAGACCCAGCTCCAAGAGCTCAGTAAGGTGGGATAAAGCCACTTAGTCATCAGTAGATAACTGCACTAATTTACACAAGGTTGTACTACATGTCCATTAACCCTCAACCTGTGACATGCAGAAAGTTAACATACTAGGTAGGGTTTGGTCAACTGATAGTAGACGGAAAAATTAACCCTCAAACCCGAAAAAAGGTTGGAAACTATACACAATGGATATGGATTGATCCATTGGTCACGAATTACGTGAAATTCAGTTAATACCAATTATGTCCCATCTTCGATAACCAAATAACTTGGCAATAATAATAAGATTTTTTTAGGCGTTTCGCTCCATTATCGGACCTCCATCAGTGATGGCGGTCCGTTTATGGAGCGAAACGCCTTAGAAAATCTTGTTACTGTATAAATATACTACAAGATTGAAAGAACTGGGTGGTTGTGATGATTATTGTAAGTTGCAACTACATGTATATCATTCATGGTGTTGATCGTCCCACCAAAATCTGCTTTGCAGCATCGCCAGTGTATTAGCTCATTATTTCTAGACTTTATTCTATACTTGTATCCTTCAAATACCAGAGACAAAAGGAAACGTTGTGACCCGTCATCGTCAGACTAGTTTAGTTGAGTGGGTGTCAATAACAAATCGAAATAACGTGATCAGCCATCATTGTCGAAAACTGAACAGACTGTACGTTGTTTATTTAAGATATTTGCTAACTGCTAACCGGCAATGTGGGTATAACCCGTTTTGGTTTGTTCATTTGAAACAATTCAAGTGATTGCGTTTGTGGATTTAGTATGTCGGAAGGAAAATAAAATTCTTAGAAATCAACAGATATTTTTAGTTTAAGCAATATTTATTCAATATATTCAACTGAATATTCAAAATACATCAAAATAGAAGGTGGATCCGGCAGTAAGCTGTAAAGCTTATACTAGGTCGTTTCCACGTACAACATTTTCTTAAAATATTAATACAGTACGATAATTGACATATGCACAGTTGTATTTTTTGTTCAAACTAGGCCTATTAAAGTAAAATAGGTCAGAATTGGAGACAAAGGGGGGATATACAGAGAAGAGGAGAAAGGTCGAAAGAGGAATCCAACCTGGGTGTGAAACTCGATCGCAGACCTGCCCGGTAGTGCTAAACACATACGATCAGCATAGAGTTGTAACATTCGGCCGAAATGACCATATAGATACATGGCTACCATAACGGAAAATATTTAAAATATTATTTTTAACGGAAGTGTAATTACCCGGGAATGGGGGGGGGGGGGGGTGGCGCATCGCCAGTCATACTTATTTTGGAACTACCAACAATTTGCATAATCTGTGATTTTCGTATCCGTTTCAGCATGCAGCACGTGGATAGCAGACTTTAGCTTTCGGGAAGGGTGAGTTTCCAAACATTTGTGATACAAATTGCAGTTAATGTTGAGTGGGTTTGAAAAGTGTGGAAAACAAAAATCCCACCGCGGAAAGGCGCGCCATTAGGCGCGCCATTAGACGCACGAGCTCAAGGCCAGTAGAATTAACAACTCGTTTGCTCACTGTACAAGCAGAAACAGAAAGAGGATGGCCAATGTAATCTTTGTCTTCAAAATCGGAGCCAATTCTTTAAAACTTTTACAATTGTATTTTCTTGAATTGTGTTTTCTAGTTATGACTTTAAAAGGGTTAAAATGAACCATTAGTACTTTCAAAGATCTGGCAATTTGCCAGTTGGCAAATTGCCATATCTTTTAAAATCCTAATGATTCATTTTAGTCAGTTATATTAATAGATAGAAAATACAATTGTAAAAGTTTTATAGTATTGGCTCCTGGTAACGGACATGAAGAGGGGCGCCGTGGCGTTGTGGTAACCGGTTCTCGTCAGAACACCGAAGTTAAGCAACGTCGAGCCCGGTTAGTCCTTGGATGGGTGATCATCTGAGCGGACAATTCGGACTTCCACGTTGTGTCCGTCGGCAAAGCACTTAAAACCAATTGTCCACATGGAGGCACGATGACGCCGTGTACTAATGCGTACTGCACGTCGAAGGTGCGCATGTCTTCAACCAATCTAACCCTGCCTGGGCTGCAGTGCGGAGTTACGATGTTGGGGAGCTGGAAGCTGCTCGTCGTTGCTCGGTGGTTCTCGCCGGGTACTCCGGCTTCCTCCACCCGTAAAACTGTCACCGGCACGATATGACCTTGGCTGTTAAAGTGTCGTTAAACCCTAATAAATAAATAATAAACGGACATGAATGTAATAATTATAGGTCTAATAGTGTATTGCCATTTCTTCCCATAAAGAGGAAAGAACGACGGATGTCTGATAGAATTGTTTTCTAAATGTGTTGATACATTTGAAGGTTTTTTTCATTGTCAGTTCAGATTTAAAAATGACATTCTTCTATACACCTCGGACAGCAAAATCTTTAATATATTGGATCGGACAGAAATAAAAAAAAAAGCTGTGCCACGATTCCTTCATGTATACTTTAATTATTCGTTTGTAAATTCTTTACATATCACAGCTGCATGTCTTGCGATTTTTAACTGTTATCTCGACTGGCTGATATTCCTACGACATCATCAAGGCATGTCTTCCACGACGGCATGCCTTGATAGTGCAGTCGGGATATTAGTCAGACTGAAATTGAACCATCAGAGTAGGGACAAAAAGGGTTTACACTAATGCCTACCCCATCCAATCGAACATCTTCGCGATGTCCTGGTGAGGACTGTGATAACAAGCCTTCATAAGCATATAATTGATTAATTTTCATTTTATTTTAGTGGGGAATAACGACACTTTCGACAGTCAGTGTCTCCTCGTGTCGGACAGTTTTACGGATGGAGGAAGCTGAATTACCCGGAGAGAACCACCGAACAGCATCGAGCGACTGCCAGGCTCCCCGATATACCAACTACACATAAGTAGGATGAGCATTAGTTGAAGACAACTGCACCATCGACGTGCAGTACGACACCGTAACCCAACGTGAGCAATCGGGATTAAGTACCTTGTCCAAGGGCACAATGCAGTTACCACTGGTGGGGATCGAGCCTTATAATTTGTAAGATAACATAACAGTACCCCTGAACCGCATAATTGACAACTCGTTTGTTGATGGGTGAGACCGAGACAGAAATAAGATAATGAAATTTGCGAAGACAATAAACTCGATAATCACAGTCCCGTTTGTATTTTACCTGTGTTTCTCAGTGTCAAAACAACACATATCAAATAGCATAACAACAAGCTGAGATACATTGACAGCCTTTATTATTACCAATACGGAGTTAGAAAGTTATATTCTTCCAGCATTCATTTGCAAACTGTGAAGAAGCGCATATGCAAGGGGCACGGTGGCTCAGTAGGTAGACGTACATGCTGCAAGCCTTCCTTTCCCACCTGCGGCAACCGCGTTGTGTCCTTAGGCAAGACACTTCACCCATATTGCCCACGTTGGTGGGGTTGTGCATCAAGGCGTACTGCACATCGATGGTGCACTTGTCTGCAACCAATGCTAACCCTGCTTGTGTCGAGTAAGTATGTTGGGGAGCTGACAGTTGCACGCCGTTGCGCGGTGGTTCTTTCCGGGTACTCCGGCTTTCTCCACCCTTAAAACTGTCGTGGCCATGATTAGCCATTGTGCAGAAATATGTAACCTTAAACACCAATAAAAAAGTAAATAAATAACGCATACGTAGGGAAAATAATACTCTAGCAATCTTTTTAGATCTTTCAAGGCCTTTTGATACAATACATCATAATATTTTGTTTTGCAAACTGAAGCAATATGGAGTGAGTAGGATAAGTAATAACGGGTTCATGTGCTTCCGATCAAACAAGATTCAGTTTATTCAATATGGTGACTACAAATCTGATTTAGCCAAAATAAAATGTGGCTTCCCACAAGGTTCAACAATTCGATCTACATTATTTCTGTTGCAATAAGTAAAATTAGTTCCTTGGCATGGTAAAATACTCTATTATTTGCCGATGAGTCTCTTGTCTATCGCACGTCAGTCATGCGTATTAATAACGAAGTTAATAAAGTATCCCAGGCAGTGCGGCTAACTAATGCAATCATAGTGATGTATATGTAGATTACTCTAGTATTAGTAGTAGTATATGTTTATTGTCGTGAGAGGTTCTTTCAAAATTTAGTACAGTACATGAGTATAGTGCTGAAACCGCACCGGCCCAGTTGGACCTATATGTCACCTTTTTAATTTGATTTTTTCTGTCTTTTTTTTCTAATTCATAAGAAAAGGGCCTGAAAAATCTTGCGTTTATAAACAATTACAAAATTGATGGAGTGGGACTTCAAGACGAAAAACAATCTTTGAAATTGTGGGGAACTAGAACTGAGCTCACCGAGCTTCCATAGCGAAAATGATTTGTGACAGCAAATGGCCACATTGTGCTACAAAGAAATTAAAGAGGAAAAAAACTACTCTGAAAATTCAAGCTTGCTCGTCGTTTGTTTCATAGACGACTTAGATTTTACGACAGAGATTATTTCGGGATTGTGAAAGAATCTAATGATACAAACAGAAATTTCTGTGATAAGTACCCAAAATCATTTTGGGATAAAATTAACCGCTCAGATCCAACCCGAGATACTAGAATACCCAAGGAAGTTTAAGCTGAGGACGGAACCATAAACTGAAAAACACTAGATAGGGTTATTTGTGCGCAAAGCACACAATGCTATATTCCCGCATTTCCGCTGAAACACATTAGCATAGTTTAAATATTTCGAATTAAATACCCTAGGAGCCTTTCGATGAAAACTAATTTTCCAACAATAACAGTGGTTCCACCGGAACCACTTGGGGTTATATCAAAATTCCGAAACCTTCATGAACATCTAGAGATGCTACTTGAATCCATCAGCATAGTTTAAACGTTTTGAATTAACCCTTTACCCAACGTAACGGCCAAAACCGGCCAGCGCTATTCTCAAAAATCGCCAATTAATTTTCATTATTTTTTTTCATTTTTTGTCTCAAAAACATAGGTTATGACCCCTCGTTGGAACGAGCTCGTCGAGCTCGTTCCAACGAGGGGTCATAACCTATGTTTTTGAGACAAAAAATGAAAAAAACTAGTTATTCAAGAATTTTTATTGCAAGTGTTGTCTGCTTTTCATGTTAGGTAAAGGGTTAAATATTCCCTAGAAGACTTTCGGTGAAAACTGATTTTATAATGATAAAAGAAGTTTCACCGGAACCACCTGGGGCCAAAGCAAAATTCTGAAACCTTCATGCACATCTAGAGATGTTACCCGAACACCTTAGCATAGTTCAAATGTTTCGAATGAAATACCCTAGGAGCATTTCGAAGAAAACTGATTTTCTAACGATAAAACTGAGGAAAATGTTAACAAGAAATCCGAGCCCCATAAGAACCTCCATTTCATTGAAATCGCCACCAATTTTGTAAGCCCCTGCGGGACGATTTGGGAAGCAAAGAAGATGAATATAAGATCCGACCAACAGTTGAACCAGTTGTTTCAAATATTTCACTCTCATGTGAAATGGGCCACATTCGAACAGTTTTGAATATTTAAAGTCACTGAGACTTCGAGAAGATGAAACAAACCGAATCAGATAAAATGGGAGACATGTATGTTCGCATCAAAATTCAAAAGACATTCTCTGAGTGCGAGATCAGGCTACATATTTATCATTTAATTCCAGCGTCACGCGAAAAAAAAGGGAAATCGTTAATTATCACCTCGGCACATTGTTCGCAACATTCCCCCTGTGCATCGATCTTTTTTGTAATAACGCAGGCCAAAGTCGCACAATGCATCATTATACTAAGGTGTTACAACGAGGAGAGCCTTGGGAGCACCTACATATGATGGTTAAGTGGAAATGGTACTTCAGACAACCCGTGTGTCATCTCATAAAAGGACAGCCCACCAGGTGGTTGTCTGGTAACAATTTTTCCAGTATATGCCTTGGACGTGTAAGCTTTAAATTTTGATTGTTCGAAATCCACGAGCTGATAAAACATAGAGAGTAATCGCTTGACTGGACTGGTTACGTGAAATAATTCATGAGAGGTGAGGGATGTTGTACAAACACGAGTGCGCGAATGCGCACGAGTGTTTTACAATATAGTCCCTCGCCTCGAACGAATTATTCACGTAACCAGCCCTGTCAAGCGATTACTCTGTTTATTACCTTTCATTATTAACGATAATTATATTATTTAACCCTTTACCTAACTTAACGGCAAGCGCTAATCTAAAAAATCTCCAATTAATTTTATTATTTTTTCATTTTCTGTCTCTAAAACATAGGTTATGATCCTCATTGGAACGAGCTCGTCTAGCTCGTTCCAATGAGGGGCCATGACCTATGTTTTTGAGACAAAAAATGAAAATAATAGTTATTCAAGAATTTTTTTTTTTTTTGCAACTGTCGTCTGCTTTTCTTTCATGTTGGGTAAAGGGTCAAAAAGACAAAAAACAATGAAGTCCCCATTACACTCACGACCAAGCGTCTTCGTTTGCGCACACGGATACATGACACACTTGTTAATTGCATAATTCACTTGTGAAGTTATCGTTTATAATCAAACTCGGAAATCCCAGTAAATCACACTTTGGAAAGTAATAATAATTGATAACGAACACTTTCTATGGTAACTTTTCGGGTGAACAATTTGTTTCATGGCCCTCGTATAACTATTCAATTCTTATGTTTACCAACTGATAAAAACAAACAGAAATATTGCATCCACGGATAAGATATCTTGTCACCTTATCAGAAATGCGCTGCTTTCAATGCGTAAAGTTTGAACAGAACCTCCTTTGCTCACGGGTCATTTTCGAAGAATTTCGACTTTGATGTCACATTGATTCGGGGAACAGTGTATTCCTTGAGATAACAATTGCCTCTTCAAAGAACCTAAACGGAATGTAAAAATCCATTGTTCCGGCACGATATGACCATGCCTGTTGAATGTGTCGTTAAAATAGTCATTGTGTCGTCTACTGCCATTTTCCTCTCAAAAATATACATACGGTGTTGAGAGAGTTACAATGCAGAACATTTCTTCCCCTAATGCAACAAGGCATCATCTGCAATGGTTTTTGTGCACTATTTTAGAAAGGTAGTGTCAGAATTAGTGCTGAAAGTGCAATCTTCTTCTCTGAAACCTGACATAAAATATCATACGAAAGGGAAGAAATCCATCTTTAGTTCATCTCTCACAAAATATATTATAAGGTCGAAAACGTTCAAGGTGCCACCCGTCTCGGTCTCATAATGATGCAACATTGAGTCATAACGGGAACACGTCTGCGCTAGAATGAACTTGAGTGTAAAGGCGTTGAACGCGATGCCTTTACTAATACCAAGTTGGACTCAGTTTGATACTAGTAATCTGAGCCTTGCGGCTGAACAGAGACAGCAATTAGTTAAATTGTATCCAGTGTAATTGTTGGAACGTAGAATTGTCCAATTATAATGTGAAAATGTATAAACATTAAACATAATTCTGCCGCAACGATTCGTTGCGGCAGAATTATAATTAATGTGTGTACATTTCCATATTGACATAAGTGTAATCAAAAGTTATGTTTATTTTACAACATGGCTTAGATCATTGTGTCAAAATTGCAAGATGAGAAGAAAAAAATATTAATTAGAAGATTATCACATCGCTCACAACTCTGGCATGGCCACTATTGTATAAAGCTTTTCCTCACAATTACTCATGTGGGACCATTTGAGCACGCTCTTGATTCTTACACATTCGCACCTCTGAACTCAGAGTGCGAGCATCCTAATTCGAATCTCAATTATGGAAACACTGGAACTACCAGCGCGACTGAAGAAAACGATAACAGCTCTGGGCGTCTCTTGCCCTGTCACCTGGACTATGCAGGAGACAGGCAAGAGCGTCCATCTGTCTCTTGAGTTCAAGATCGAGGAAGATAAGAGCCAGAGGCGGCCACCACTTCCCCTCCCAATCCCACAGACAACCCCATCCAACTGCCGGCTTCCCAGTCGGTATTGTCGGATGTGGAAGAGTCTGTGGAGACTGAGGTGGAAATGGAAGCTGCCCTCTCGCCTCTTCCTCATCCCCACTCGCCTCTTCCTTCTAAACCAGAATGCCAGGACGCGGACGACAGGATAGAGAACATCTTTCGGGAACACGAAATACAAGGGGACCTTCACAGGCAAAAGATGGACAGGCAATACCAAGTATTCCTCCAAAAAGTCGAAGAAGCCAAAAAACTAATAGACGCCAGAAATCAACAACAACAAAAGACTCAGCAATCACCCACAACCACTCCAGACTCGGCAAGGACCAGACCCTACAAAACTCAGCAACCACCATCAGGCAGACCACCAACAACACCAACTACCACTGTCTCTACTTCCAAACCCCCACCTCTGAAAAAGAAGCAGAAAAGACACAAGCGCCGCTAACAACCCACAACTTCTCCTCCTTTACCACGGTCTGACACTTTCAAATTCTACAGCTAAGGAGGGTCGAAAGGGGCTTGCTCCCCAAATCGTCCCTGCGCGCCTTCGGCGCGGAAAACCATTTGATTTGACTCATGTGGGACAGAACAGGCGCTATGCACCAGGGTGTAGGCACGACGACCGTACACATGTCTTCAACCGATGCTAACCCTGCTTGTGTCGTGTAAGTAAGTTATTAAGTTCTCGCCGTTGTTCGATGGTTCTCCCCAATTACTCTGATTCCTCCACCTATAAAACTGTCCGATACAATATGGCAGTGATTGTTAAAAGTGTCATTAAACCAACGTAAAGAAACAAATGAATAAACTTACAATTACTGTCTACAAATAAGTGGTTATCTAGATTTAGAATTATTACATGGGTGAAACTGTTTCCTAATGCTTTTGCAAACTGTTGCCCCGTCTAAATATTACCAACATCGAATCTATTAAGCTTCCTATCTGGATATGACTTTCAACGCCACCATAGTGAAAACCCCAATTCGCTCCCAATGACATTATATATATATGTTGGTGGTTAACGTCACATATTTATGCACCATGGCAAATCGTGACACAACATGGAGATGAAGTCAAGTGTAGTCAATCGTTGATCAACATGTTGCCCATTTTAGAGGACTTTCACCCCAAGCATTGGTGACTGGGTCCTATTTTACTAGTAAAGCGGAACTGGTTCCCAATGACATTAATTTGGCTGACGGCGTAGCTGACATGGCAAAATAGCCGCTACGACCGACCTTCCGAGTCGCTGTCATCAAAAAGGATTCCTCCTCTGAGGACTGCACAAACCCCGCCGTAATCAAGGAGTTCATACGTGGAAGACATGACTGTGAAGAATCTGTTTTTGAAGATGAAGCTTAGTTTTATAAACTGGTATTGATCGCGGATGTAACAAGCGTCACTTATTCCCAGTTCCTTATTCCACATTCGTTATCAACCGATGCTATCGGTTGATAATGAATGTCGAATACGGAACTGGGAATAAGTAACGGTTGTCACGTTCCCCAACTGAGCTACATTTTCTACAGGGGGCAGGGTGCATCTGAGTTGGTATGTGGTGTCCTATGTTGCTGGTATCTTAAGGGCGTAACTAAATGGGAGGCTTAGGAGAGTCTCGCATCCGCCAATACTTTTTTCCAGTCTGGACCCAATGCTATAAAACGTTTACAATTGTAGTTTTAGAATTGTATTTTCTACCTATTTATATAACTGTCTAAAATTAATCATCAGCATTTAAAAGATATGGCATTTTGCCCGCTGCTAATGGTTCATTTCAACACATTTAAAGTCATAACTAGATAAGTGAAACGTCAAGGGTGGCTATGCCCCCACTGTCAAGCATGAGTTTCTTTCTAGTCATTTATCTTTGTTGATATTGAATTGATAAATATCTTATCTTATCTTACCTCCATCAAACCATAGCACAAATACAGCAGGTCACCAAATGTGTCATGGGACACGAATTCCCCCCGCTTTATGATAAACTATATTTAGTGGTTAACAAAGTCCAAAATGGAGCCTAACTCAGATAAAAAGTATTGTAACACACCAAAATCAAATCCTCCTGGTAAATTGTCTACAGTAAACTATATTCAAAGTTTGGTTGAAATTGGACACCTTTTACTCAAGTTACCATCCGGAAGCCATTATCAACATGTCTTCTAAGTCGGAAATGGGCCATAACTCGGTCAAAAAATATCGGACCAGGCCCACTATCAATCCCAACCTGTATTTTGTGGTTATAAACATAGGTATAAAATTTTTTTTCATTTCGTTCAGTCAAACGAAAGTTATCGTCCGGAAACCATATTCGAGACGGACGGACAGATAAGGGTAGCACTTAATGCCACCCCCCCCCCCCCCCCCCCCCCCGCCAGAATAGCATGGGCATAAAATGCAATTCTAGAAAATACAATTGTAAAAGTTTTATAGTATTGGCTCCTGTGCATTTTATACTGGATTGTAGTCTTTGATATCGATTCACCCTTGCAAGTTATGTATTTACTTACGAGATGGGATTTGATACTTGGACTTATGTCACAAATACAGTCGGTCATACCGATTCTCGTGTAAAGCATGACCAATTTTGTATTAATTGAATAAAACTGACTACAATCCCGACAGGCTGATATTCCAATTACATCATGAAGGCATGATGTATATGGAATATGTTATTTGTAGGGGCTAAAACCACCACAGTAGGAGCAAATGATGTTTACCATGAACCCTCGAATCCGCCTTCTTCGCGACGCCCTTGTATATCTTTGTGCAGTCTGGCGATGGTTCTTCAGGTCACGTGTTACAATCAATCGCCGACAATTTACTGGATTCCCTATGTCCCACGATTCACTTCATGTTAGATACATGCTAGATACAAATTCACTGTCGAAATGTTGACGTCAGGCGCGGACTCGGGTGACTAATACTTCTACACTTCATAACTCCACTAAGAGATGTTTTGAGGAGGGGGCTACCCAGGTGCAAATACCATCTCTGACTTATATCATCATGGAAATCGACTTTCTATGAAGTTAACTCCCTTGAAATTATAAACGAGCGAGGAAGGTCCAAGTAAGAAGCAAGTTATTGTTGAGAAAGCCCCTATGGCATCAGTAAAAAATAAAGACAGATTTCTCTTTGTTACTTCTAATAAACGAAAACAACAGACAGCTCTCAGATATTTATGGCAAGCGATTTGTTCCCAGGAAAAAAAATTAGAAAATCTCAGCTATTAGACTTTTATATTAATGGAAAGGACAGAATCTGTATCAGGGTTGGGGTATTCATATTCAGTATTCGTATTCAGTCGTATTCAAATACAGTTTATCAAGTATTGACATGTATTCAGTATTCACTGAATGTTATGAATACATGTATTCGAATTCGTATTCAAATACATTAAAATTTGAGCTGTATTCATGAATACATTTTGAATACTTTCTATATTTTGGAATTAAAGAACCATATACTGAATAAAAGGTTTTCACAGATCAAGCCCATGGACTCCCGACAACAAATTCACACCTCATATCAATATGAAAGACTTGCCGAACGAAATGGTTTCGCGCGCCGGAGGCGCGCAGGGACGATATGGGAACAAGACCCTCTTTGATTGTATGTGATTTTGACTTTAGTTTTTGGCTTGTCTGGACGTGAAAAAGTAGGAAGAGTTAAGGTAATCAGGGGCGTCTGTGCCTCCTGTGGTTCTTCTTTGGAGGAGGAGGGTGTGTTGGAGAGATAGTAGTTGGTGGAGTGGTCGGATCAGGCGGAAGGGTTGGTTCTTCTTTAGCTTTGTACGGCCTGATCCTTGCTGCTGTTTCTTGATGTTCTTTTTTGGACCCTGGGACTCAAGGCATGAGGATTTTCTTGACAGCATCTGCTGAGAATTTTTCTTTTAGGAAGAAGTCGTACTGAGACTGGATCGTGCTTCGGAAAAAACTCGTTTGGAATCCCTTTCCCAAGGAATGCCTCCACGGACTCCGGGAAGCTCTCCTCCTGGTCGGACTCCTGGTCCAAAGAAGCTGGAGAAGCAAGAGCAGGAGGGGTGGAAGGTGCGTCATCTGAGACAGCTTCCTGCACCATTGACAGAGCATCCTCCTCCATCTCCTCTTCAGATGAAGAGTCTGATGAGCTGGAGAATGAGCTGTCGCCTGACGACCCACAGTCCTCCGGACCCTCTTCCTGGAAGGGGAGTACCGGGCTGGACAGAGGTTGTTCAGGGGTGACAGGAGTCGTCCCTTTGACGCCCTCACTTGCCTCCTTCTCTTCCTTTTCCTTCCTCTTCTTCTCCAGGAACTCCGTCATTCGGCGGGCATCACGTCGTCTGGCGGAGGGTCCCTTCTTTCTCGTCTTCTTCTTCTTCTTGGTGGCTGTGTTGTTCCGGTGGCCTTCATCCAGCTTATCCGCGTCACTAGGAGGGTGACCAGTGTGAGGGGAAATCCCCTCACGAAAGGTGCTACACCTCTCCAAGGACGGCGGTTCCGATTCTCTGTCAAAATTCACTGTCAGGTGAATTTTACCCTTGAGCACCTGGATACTCCAGGTGGTGGCAAGGGTAGCCTTCACTCTGACAAGTGTCTCTTGGATAACAGGTGGGAGCTCCATTGTCGAGTTGTTAGCACCTCGGAGTCTAAGGTGCGAAGACTTAATAATCCCTGATATTATTTATACACCACCAAACACCTTGTCTGAAATTTATACATTGAAAACAGACAATAGACTTAATTATCAATTAACTTGTCACAATACAACCTATTTATGTAACAATGGCCACATATCCCCATGGCTTTTTAAATTGTTGTAAACATGGACAATAAAAATAAAACAAAAAATCTTGTGTTATTGGACACAACTCAGTTATTCAATGATATTATATTCTAAAATTTTTGAATTTATTTAAAATTTTTCTATTTATCCATTATTTCACAGTGAAAACACACATTTATTCCTGTTTAAGGTCTCTTTTGTACAGCTCAGTATGTCTAATTATAATCGATGAAAGCACGTAAATATTATAAAGAAAATACTACCGCTGTTAGCAGACTTTCAGCCAACAGACCTCCAGGTTTAACCATGAAGTGCATTGGCTAAAATTTTCCTAGTCTTTCTTATGTGGTGTCATTGCAATTGATACTTAACGTTCAGGAGGAAATGCCAGTCTGTGATTTTTTAGAGGTAATCCACTCACATTCTGTGATGTGTTGTCCATGGAGAGTAGTCTAATTACTATGACACCCATAGAGTAGATTTCCCGTCAGGTAATTACTTTAGTTTTCCAACAAAGCATGGTAAGCACAATTAAAGAATGACGGAGATAAGCCCTGGTGGAGAAAAGCCCTAAGGAGAAAAGTCCTGGTCATTTTTGCAACAAAGGAGAAAAGCCCTGGTCCATTTTTTCAAGGGGGGAGAAAAGCCCTGGTTGAATTTTTTTTTACTATTTTATCAATTCCCTTTGGTTAATAAACATATTCTAGAATAACTAAAGATTTTCAATTTAGGTCTCAAAAACATAGCTTATGACCCCTCATTGGGACGAGCTCATCAAGCTCATCCCAATAAGTAGTCATAAGCTGTTTTTAAGACAAAAAATGAAAATCTTTAGTTATTCTAGAATATGTTTATTGTAGTCTGAATGGATATTTGGATAAGATCACCTTGCATCTCTCTCTCTCTCTCCCTCTCTCTCTTCCTGTATGTCCCTCCCTCTCTCTCCTTCCTCTCTCTTTCACTTCTCTCTCTCTCTCTCTCTCTCTCTCTGTCTCCTTTTCCCTCTCTCCATGAGAGTGAGAGAGAAAGAGGGAAACAGAGATAGGGATAAGTATTCTAGTATGGAACTAAGTTAATCCCGCTCTCTCTCTCTCTCTAAAACGGAAGTAACTTTTTGTGACACATAGAAATTTGAACATTTAACATTTTATTTTTAATATTATTCATCCAAGCCACAGTTCCATTTTTTCTGTTGTTTT
This sequence comes from Pictodentalium vernedei, assembly GCA_031216915.1. Taxonomy (NCBI): domain Eukaryota; kingdom Metazoa; phylum Mollusca; class Scaphopoda; order Dentaliida; family Dentaliidae; genus Pictodentalium; species Pictodentalium vernedei. Next base: position 314,331,598 of record CM062291.1, read on the forward strand.
GTTAAGAATCTACTTGTAAATATTGCCTATTTAATACAAAGCATCAGAAGAATAAATTGCCTCCTATCTGTTTAAATTACCTGGCAGTACTGTCAATGTTTGCAAAACAATTACCAAATATAATTGTTGTAAACACAGCTCATTGTGTTTAGAAATTCAAAAATATTATCAAAACATCCCTCTGCTGTTCACTTGTCTTAGAATAAATACCACCTGTCCATGTTTGTAAATTAATTAATGTTTATTGTTGTAAACATATGAGCCAAGCCAAAGTCTATTGCAGCTTTTACCTGAATTAAAATAAAAGTGAATGAAAATTTAAAAAATAAAAATTTCACAAAGAATGAAAAAACTAGACATAAAAAAGGTGATTACTGTACAAAAAAACAGGCAAAACAGTAAAAAAAAACGAATAAAATATGTGATTTCATGGTAATCGGAAAAAAAGTAACAGGAAAAAAAGTAACAGATTTGGGTAGGAAAAAAAGAAACAGGAAAAAAAGTAACACTTTCTTATTTTTATAAGGTAAAAAAGTAACAGGAAAAAAAGTAACAGATTTGGGTAGGAAAAAAAAAACAGGAAAAAGAGTCACACTTTCTTATTTTTATTTCATAAAAGTGATAGATTACTTAATTATGATTTAGTTATATTATTACATATCACACCTTGAAACTAGTTGGATTATTACATATCAGTATAAGTACTACATAGTACATAGTTATAAAATAATTTAACAAACTTAATTATGATTTAGTTAGATTATTACATATCACACCTTGTGTAATCTAATATTCTGGCCAATGCCAGTAAGAAAAGCTGAAATAGTAAGTGAACCTTGGGAATATAAACCACACAGATTTTTCAGTTTTCTATTCAGGGATTCAGCTGACTTCTGTTTGCGGATAACAGGCAGCAAACCAACTGACACCTGTTGAATAATTGTATTGGTCAGAGCTTGCTCTTTTTGAAACCATTGGATAGTTTTCCAGACTAATGGGTGCTGGTGGCCAACAAGATTGTAGAACTTGTTGTTCCAGCCTTCACATTCAAATTTTTTGGCCCAACAGGTCTGTACCCATCCTACTTAAATGCAATCCGTCTCGCCCATACAAAAAATGTACCGACATAAATGACGCTGACGATTCACCTTTTAAAGACCATTCTGAATGTACGTACTATCTATCTGTTTGATGATTTCAGTCGTCTGTTGGAAACACTGGATACATCTTCATGATTTCTCATCAATGTCCAAAGCCTAACTGCTCATTGGGATTCCCTAAGTGACCTTTTATCCTCTCTTCAGAAATCGGAGAACAAATCTGCTGTCATAGCCATGAGTGAAATATTTCAACCGCTTCCCAATATGTCATACAACTTAGCTGGTTATCATAACCTTTTGAAAAACGTAAGACCGAGTGGTGACGACGGCCGGGGTGGGTGGGATTTTATATTAGATTAAACATATTTTTATTTGCCATTCAACAATGCAAATCAGGATTGGAGGACAAGTGCTGGCCACTTAGAAAACCCTCCGCTCCTGTACAAAGACTAATAGATTACAAAAAGCAGAACAAAATATAACAATATGTAAACATTATACACAAAAGAAGTTAACTCAAAAGAGAGAGAGACAAATGAAGAAAGAGAGAATAGAGAGAGAGAGGGAGAGAGAGAGAGACGGGTAAAAGAAGATTGAAATCAAAGAAGACAAACAAAAAAAGAAGAAAAAAAAACAGTATACAACAGAAATTCCAGTAATGATGACACCCCCCTCCCCCCCCCCCCCCCCCCACACACACAATTTTATTCAATTCTAAATTTAGTTTAATGCCGCTGAGGAACGTTCACAGAACATTGTTGAGACAGTTGATCTTTGCGTGCTCATTCCTCGTCCGTACTAACCTAACATCCACCGTGTTGTCCTCACACAGATTGATTGTCAGGCCCCACTGCGAGAGGACACCCACAGTGGAAGTTAGATCGCCTGTATAACCTTGGGACACTCAGACTTGCTGAGAGGCGCAGCTAATTCAGCAACTGTACATCAAATCTATGCGAGTCACGAATAAATTTTTGAACAGATAAGAAAACTAATACATTGCTGCTTTCGAGTAATGACGGGCTTCCATATAAAATTAAATCCAATGAATTCCAGTTGGGCGTAAGTTTCGACAAATCATCTTTGAGGATACAGCGAATATCAGAATTTAAAGAACACAGGAAGAAATAATGTTCTGCATCCTCAACGCCGTCGTTACATAAGCAAAATGGAGAATCTGAGATGTAGTTGCGGAACTTGTCACCATTAAGGTCACTACTTCCAGTTCGTAATTTTGAGTGAATAATATTGTATTTCCTTATACCGGTTGAAAAATATGTTGGAGGCTTACACAAGGGTGGTGAGATGGACTTTTTGAATTCCCCAAGTGACCGACTGTTTCGAACAACCTCCGGTAGGGTATTCCACACTTCAATACACGAAGGGAAAAATGATCGTTTGAAGAGTTCCGTTCGACAGAAATAAGGGACAAAATTAGATGCGTTTCATAAATTGTATTGGGATTTTATATAAGAGATGATATTAGCTACAAAGTACGAGAAGATTTGACAATATTTATTCCTCATGTTATATAATCCCTTTTTGTAGAAGTTAAATATGGCAAATCGTCTCGATTAATTGAAGTTATCTATAGACCAAATACGTCCCTAAACCTGACTTCGACCTTTTTCTACTTAATTTAAATTAGTTTAAACAATATTTATTCATGAGAAAATATGATACATACATATCATTATCTACAAGATGGTTGTTAAACAGAATACGTAATACAATGATATGCATTAAAGTTATGTGTCAAGAACGAGATTTGTCGGAAGGATTCATCATTAAGCTTTTAGCTTGTATAAGCTGTCTCCTTGGGAAGACTGACGAAGTTTAAAGGTAGCTGGAAACACTAAGTAAAATATTGTTTAAACATGAGAAATAGAGAGAGTAAGGAGAGTAATAGAGAGAATAGAAGAATAAAAAGGGACAAGGAACTTAACCCCTTTCCCAACACGTGTAGAAGACGACACTTGAAGAATAATTTTTGAATAACTAGAAATGTTCAATGTCCGTCTCAAAAGCACAGCCCATGACCCCTCACCGGAACGAGCTCATCGAACTCGTTTCATTGAGGGGTCACTAGCCATGTTCCCGAGACGAAAGCTGAAAATATAAAGTGGGTTAAATGGTGATTTTCTTGGATAACACTGACCGTTACATTGGGTAAAGGGTTAACTAGGAAATGGGGAAACAACCTGAATTCAATGTTGGCTATCACAGAATATTCAATAGGGCAGCCTCAAAGAACAAATCGGTAACGGTGGCCCATATGTGTGGCAAATAATACCAAAATGTCTTTAGGCTCACTGTTACGTATTAAAACGTCCACTCACCATGATGAAGTCCTGCACAGCTCTGAAGACAAGAAAGTTTTCATTGTTATTCAAATGTTCGGATCCAAATAAAAGTGTTGACACCTCAAAAGTAAATGGCAATGTATTGATTGTGGTATCACGAGCATCGTCATAGATTGGGCAGTGCATAAGAAAGTGCTCAGTATTTTCAAGATCCCCACACTGGCAACGTGGAGATGGTGAGAGATGGTTATCGTATAAGTGGGCGTTGATATTACTGCAATGCAGGCGTAACCTGCAATGATAAATCTGGGCAGCACGAGATTTGGCGCCATAGTAGAAAATTGGTGGTCGCAGGTTCGCACTATTTATAAACGTCTTGAAGTTTATGAGGGAACAATTTTCTCTTACTGAGGGGGGTATTCCATTCCACTGGTCGGTAACTTGCGGGATAAACGAGGACTTATATAAATTGGTGTGGCAAAAAGGAACACGGTGGTTATTTTCCGATCGCAGATTGTGGTTTTGGGTGATAGATGAGATAATTGGTGGCACCTTGTTGGAGATATGTGGAGGCGTTAATTTATGATACATCTTAAAAAATTGGATAAGCTTGTGCTTTCGGCGTCTTTCTTCCAGTGAATCCCATTGAGTTTCTGTGTAGAGAAGTTCTTTTCTGCAGCTCACAGTGGCGCCAGTGACTATTCTTGCTGCAGCTACTTGTATTTTCTCCAGGTCAGCAGCTTGAGTTGCTGAGCAGTTGTCCCAGACAGAGTCAGCGTATTCTAAAAGAGGTCGGATAAATGCGAAGTATATCTTTTCAAGGACTTTCCGGTCAAGTGTAAACTTATGGGCCCTGAGCAAGTCAATACGTGTCCAGGCTTTAGCGCACATATCATTGATATGGTCGTTCCATGTACAACCTTTATTCAAAATGACACCCAGATGCTTGTGGCTACACACCTCCGAGATTTGAGTTCCGCTTAAATATATTGGTGGGTGCACTGGAACGTTAATTTTACGTGATATGATCATGGTTTCCGTTTTATGGGGGTTGAACTCAACGAGCCAAGTTTTAGCCCAATGTTCAATTGTGGCTAAATCACGGTTGAGTATGATGGCACCTTGGTCAGGATTCTCAATTATAAGATAAAGGGATGTATCATCTGCAAATAAACGTATGCTGCTAAGTAGGTTTACAGTAATATCGTTGATGTAAATCAGGAATAACAGGGGACCAAGGATAGAACCCTGTGGAACACCAGACGTTATTGGTTTCCAAGGAGATGCCTCAGAGGCTACAAGGACGCGCTGGTACCGATCAGAAAGGTATGATTTTAGGAAACATAGCAAGTCACCAGATATTCCTATTCTCTCGAGCTTGTGAATAAGACCAACATGCCAAACTTTATCAAATGCCTTACTAACATCACAAAAGACGACCCTTACTTCTTTTCCTTCGTCAAGAGCGTGACAGAATTCATCATAGAGGTCTGTCAGTTGTAGAACCGTAGAGTCACCAAATACGCCCCTAAAGCTGACTTCGACCTTTTTCTACAAAATTTAAATTGTATTACAGACGCACTCAACAGGGAAACGACACCGCCGTACATTGTGGGAGTCATAAATGTAGATCTTTTAAAGTTGGAGTCCCACCACAATCATCTAGCTATAAAGATCTAATGTTTAGTAAAGGGTTTTTACCCTTCATCACCAGATCTACCAGAGTAACCACGCACTCAGCTACACTGATTGATCATATTTATGCAAACCATATAACCAACAACATTATTTCCGGAATTATAATAAGTGACGTGTCTGACCACTTTGGCATATTTCTGATCGGAATGGAACACAGGAAGACCGTTAACCCAGCTTCCGTTTTAAGACGTGAAATCAATCAGGGGACCATGTAACAACCAGTAGTGTAATAATCAACCAGTAGTGTAATATTAACCAGTAGTGTAAAAAAAATTAACCAGTAGTGCAATAAAAATTAACCTGTAGTGTAATTCAAATCAACCAGGAGCGTAATAACCAGTAGTGTAATAAACTTAACCAGTGGTGTAATAAACATTCATGAAAACCCACAATTTTTCAACAAAATTTGAAAATTTTTTAGGTTGGCTCAAATCATAGTTTGGGTACATCTTATCGATTGCTAATCATTTTATCGATCATTTTTTTATTATTATTTAGGATTAACGACACATTAACAGCCAGGGTCATATCATGTCGGTGACAGTTTTACGGGTGGAGGAAGCCGGAGTACCCGGAGAGAACCACCGAGCAACGACGAGCAGCTGTCAGCTCCCCAACATCGTAACTCTGAACTCTGCACCGCGGCACAGGCAGGGTTAGATTGGTTGAAGACATGTGCACCATCGACGTGCAGTACGCCTTAGTACACAGCGTCATCGTGCCCCCATGCAGGCAAGCGGGGTGAAGTGTCTTGCCCAAGGACACAACGCGGTTGCCGCAGGTGGGATTCGAACCGAGGACCTCTCGGCTCGCAGCCTGCACCTCTACCTACTGAGCCACCGCGCCCCCTATCGATCATTTAAAGGCGTTTTGCGGGTCAAACATCATTTCATGGGTTCAATACGGCGAAGAAAGGTATTTTTATGTGATGTGCGTATTTTCTGGTGTTTAATGTCACTTTCTGCACTTGTGGCTTTATGTAAATTCAAAGTTGGCCAATTATTTATGATAATGTTGTGCCTTTGAGAGACTTCTTACCCAAGGCATAAGTTGTTAGGTTCCATGATAACAGAATAAATTGTTAAGGTAAGTTACAGGTGCTGAAGTATGACATTCAAGGACGTGTCTCCTGCGTGTTGTCTTGATCTTCACTTATAATATTTAATACGGCCCTGGCGGATCACTAACGGTCTCCCACACACCCATCTCCCGCTTTACGCGTCTACCTTGACGGGGGGGGGGGGGGGGGGTATTTTATTGTTGACATTATACGTTGTTCATTTAACTTTTACCCGGCGTAAAGGAACATCGATCTCACTGCCTGCTAAAGAAGTGTTAATTCTATTAGTTCTGGGTGAGACATTGTTTGTAACTTTCTATGTGGCAAATCTCAATCCAGCGATAGTAAGTTATCCGCAAAGACCACAATTCTCCATCCCTTGAATAAGCTTGTTTGTATTAAATCTGGTATTAGCTATTAAATTGATTCCCCAGGACAGCAGAACGACGGGGGGGGGGGGGGGGGGGTGCTGTGGTGGATGGTGGAGCTTGGGGAGTATAGCGGTATGTGTGTTTAATCCACAAACTGCAGACTTGATCACTTCACATTAAGATTTATGTTTGACTAAAGGAAAAATATACATACTGGGTGTGTATTTGTCCACTGATGCGATTTACGTGTATGTTCAGTTATTGCCAGCTGAATTCCACCAGACCCAGCTCCAAGAGCTCAGTAAGGTGGGATAAAGCCACTTAGTCATCAGTAGATAACTGCACTAATTTACACAAGGTTGTACTACATGTCCATTAACCCTTAACCTGTGACATGCAGAAAATTAACATACTAGGTAGGGTTTGGTCAACTGATAGTGGACGGAAAAATTAACCCTCAAACCCGAAAAAAGGTTGGAAACTATACACAATGGATATGGATTGATCCATTGGTCACGAATTACGTGAAATGCAGTTAATACCAATTATGTCCCATCTTCGATAACCAAATAACTTGGCAATAATAATAAGATTTTTTTAGGCGTTTCGCTCCATTATCGGACCTCCATCAGTGATGGCGGTCGTTTACGGAGCGAAACGCCTTAGAAAATCTTGTTACTGTATAAATATACTACAAGATTGAAAGAACTGGGTGGTTGTGATGATTATTGTAAGTTGCAACTACATGTATATCATTCATGGTGTTGATCGTCCCACCAAAATCTGCTTTGCAGCATCGCCAGTGTATTAGCTCATTATTTCTAGACTTTATTCTATACTTATATCCTTCAAATACCAGAGACAAAAGGAAACGTTGTGACCCGTCATCGTCAGACTAGTTTAGTTGAGTGTCAATAACAAATCGAAATAACGTGATCAGCCATCATTGTCGAAAACTGAACAGACTGTACGTTGTTTATTTAAGATATTTGCTAACTGCTAACCGGCAATAATAATAATAATAATAATAACACTTTGGCCAGCCGCTGATTTGTCGCGGTTCTCGGACGAGAAGGCTATGGTTACCCCTGTACTCCCAACTGCCTCCCTATTCCCACGCTTCTCCTCTCCTCCCAACACTCGGAGACGAACTGCTTGATGATATCCCTTGTCCCATTCTTCCCAATCTCTCCGATTAGCATATTAACCCTCTCCTTTGAGTCTCCCCCTAACCACATGTCCTTCATTCTCCCATCCCACTTCCCCATTATACTCCCAGTGAATCTCATTCTTTTAGGCTGATACTTTGGGCATTCAAGAAGAAAGTGTTCCAGGGTCTCCACCATGTCCAAGTTACACATCTGGCACTCCCTTTCACCGTCTTTCCCAATTTTTCCCCTCAGCTCCAGGGATCGCGACCTCAGCTTGAACAACAGTGACCCCCCAAAGGTGCCATCAAGGTACTCTTCAAAACCTGGCTTCTCTTTATCACGCAGGCCACCCAAAGACCTCTTTGATTTGACCCCCTCTCGCCAATTACGGTTACAATCTTCCATGACCCTTTCTCTGACGATTTTTTTACCCTGGTTTGCCCCAACGTCCAGGTCCGAGATCTCCAATGAGTAGTTCTCTACTAGCTCCCTCATTTGGACCATCCACCCCGTTTTGATATTTGAGTTGAAAATTCTCAGGAACATTACTTTACACCATCGGCTGTCGAAGAGATTTACCAAATAATTAAGATAACCGAGCTTCAACAGGTCTATCCTGTCCTTGATCCTCATCCACCCAAGCTCACCCCTGATTGCTTCTAGCGCTGCGGCATTACTCGACCCCGTTATCCATCGGCCTGCATCGTTCTGCAGGATTTCCAAGCTCTTTACGGCCGTCTGGTTTAGGGGTACCACTTCCGTACCGTATGTTATACTTGGCAGCCCCACCATTTCCCAAATGGTTTTCCCCACGAAAACCTTATTGAAACTGTTTCTCCCTATAAGTTTCATTTGGTTAAGGATTCGCTTCCCCTTCAGAATCAATTTATTTGTGTGGTTCCGGTAGATGCCTCTTCCTGTAATGTTTATATTTACCCCCAAATACTCGTAATCACCCGTCTCTCCCACACTGAGAAGTTTGCTGCTCCCTTCCGGAATGCAGAACTCACCCACTCTCCACCTTCGAGTGGGGTCCACTTTGCGGCCCACAGGTATAACTTTGCTCTTGCTTTCATTAAGTTCGAGTCTCCATTTGCTCCCATATTTCCCAACAATTCCCCGCATTTTCGTTAGCCCCTCTTCGCTCTCTGACACTAGAACCATATCGTCTGCAAAAAATAGCCCTGGGATCTTCACGTCACCAACTGCTACCCCCTCCTCGCTACGCAGGAGTTCATCTCCTAAGCCTTTGATGTACAATGCAAACAGGATCGGCGAAAGGATACACCCCTGTTTTAGGCCTATCTCCATAGGCACACGTTTCGTTGTAATGTTTCCCAGGCTAAGTTCACTCTGTACATCTTGATATAATGCTTTCATAATTCTAACAAACTCGCCTCCTAAGCCCATAGCCTCCAGCTTGCGCCACATACCTTCCCTCCATACTCTATCGCATGCCTTCTTGATATCCAAAAAGGCCATAAACATCTTTTTCTTTTTTGCTTTCGCGGATTCTATCATTTGGGATAGTGTGAAAAGGTGGTCAGTAACTCTCCTTCCCTTCCTGAAGCCATTCTGGATTTCTCCCAAAAAACCCTTCTCCTCAATTACCTCCTCTAGTCTCCCATAAAGGACTTTACAGAAAACCTTTCCAATGTTGCTACTGACAGAGATCCCTCGATAGTTATCCAAAACGTCTTTTTCCCCCTTTTTGTGAATAAATGTCACTTTGCTTTCCCTCCACTCCTTTGGGACCTCTTGTTTTTCTATGGCTAAATTGAATAGGGCAGTTAGGCTTTCCAAGAGTTCCTAGCCCCCTTTTTTGATAAACTCGTTAGGAATTTCGTCCACCCCTCCCGCTTTTCCATTCCTCAATTTTGAGATCACCCTTCGCACCTCCTCAGTTTTGATTTCGCTGCACACGAAGTCCGAGAGATTTTCCTCGACCCGGTTCGGACACTCCGGTGGGTTCCCCATGCCCCATCGCTTATCGTTTACCTTTTCCCAGTGCTTGACTAGTTCTAATGCGATTTGATCTCGCTCTTCTGTAACTCTGCCATCTACTTTAATGCTCTGTTGGTTATTCCCTTTGTTACGTTTGTTCACCCATTTCCAAAATACGCTCGAACTCGACCCCCCTGTCGTTCTTATCGTCCTAATAAGACTGCTATTTCCCACTCTCCGGTTGTCGTCTTTTATCTTGTTTACTTTATTTCGTGCTTGTTGGTATTCTTCCTTTGCTACCATGGCCTCATTGCTTTCCACCCCCTTAAGTTTTCTCCTTCTCCTGTATGCAGCACATTTAGCTTTTCTAACCTTTATGGCCCTTTTCAGTTCTTCGTTCACTCTGTACCCAAGTTCCCGTGTTGGCACCCTAATCTTTCCTACACTTTCCTTCCCTGCCTCCACTAGGCTCGCAACTATGGCGTCGGCCATCTTCTGGACACTACCCCCCTTGTGTACGGCTGCAAGCTTTGGTTTCAGTTTTTCTTCGAACTTTACCCAGTCGGCATCCTTTTTGAGTTCCCAAATATCCTTGAAGCTTCCTTTCATTTTCTCTAGGTTTTTGGCCCTCATCGTCACTGTAATCAAGTTGTGATCACTATCCAACTCCATTTTGCCCTCATCATCCACTTCTGCCCTTATCACCTCCCTCCATAAATTCATATCTATGAGAATGTAGTCAATTATTGATTTTCTGTCGTTTCTCTCCCAGGTCCATTTCCCCTTACATCTAGCGTCCCTGTTCAGAATCTTCAGACCGAGCTCATTTGTGAAGTTCAACAGCTTCCTTCCATTCCTGTTGACTTTCTTGTCCCCACCCTCTATGCCTTCTTCCTTGTCACCTATGTGTCCATTAAAGTCGCCCATCAGAATTATACCGAACCCCCTGTTTTCTAGTTCAGTGATATTGGACCTTAGTGTTGAGTATATCGAGTCATTCCACTCGGGTTTACTTCCCTCCACCGCACAGTACACAATCCCAAGGGCAATACTTTTGTTTCTCAGACTGATCTTTACCCATCCAATTTCTTTTGACACATCAGCCGAGGTGATAATATCTTCCAGATCTGTAATCAGCGACGGTTTTAAATCCTCTTTAATGTACATGCCTACCCCTCCCCCTTTTTTCTGGCCTTCCGTTCGCCCTACACCTATCCACACACACCCGCTTACTTGGTCTACCCGTTCCTCGTGTCTTACCCACGTCTCGCTTAAGCCCATGACATCAAACTCCTCTGCCTCGATCAATGTAGCAATTTCACTTACTTTCCGGTGGAGACCCTGGATGTTGCTATAACCCACTTTCAGGGTACCGAGGTTCATTGCCTTCCGCCTATTGGGCCCATTGTTTTCTGGTGCTAGTCTTGGTAAACTTATTCTGTCCCCCTCACTCTTGTTCACCCCACCTATGTCCACTCTCGTTATACTTGCCTCTGACCTCCCACCCCGCTCCTCTCCAAAAAAGGCTCTGCTACCCGTAGAATTTTATCCCCTAATACCCGTTTCCCCGCCCTGCTAAGATGCAGCCCGTCACGCCCGTACATGCTCCCATTGCCCCAAAACGGTCCCAATGGTCGATAAAGGGAATTCCCAGATCAACACAGTAGTCCTCTAACTCTTCATTTAGCGCCAAAATCCTTGAGTTCCGTTCGTCCCCACCTCCAAGGACAGGAAGGACCCCGGATACGACTACCCTTGCATTCCTACTTAGCAGTTTGCTGACTAAGCCTCTATACGACTCCACCAAACCTACTGACCTTCTCTCCCTGATATTGTTGGTCCCCACATGGACCACCACTACCGGTTCCGGTCCTGACCCTGCCACAATGCCATCTACCCGGTCCCTGAGATCCTCCACCTTCGCCCCCGGAAAGCACAAGACTGTTCGATTGGAACTATCAGGACCACAAACTACATTGTCAATCCCACGTACAATGCTGCTCCCCGCTACCACTAATTTTCTTCTTCTGGCCCCAGTTCCTATATCATCTGCACCTCCTCTCGTTTTGCAAGCTCCTGGCCCCCTCTTTCTCTTGACCGCCCTCCTTACCCCGACTGGCCTATCATCATCAACAACCATCTCACCCCCCACACTTTCCCCCTCACTCTCGTCCCCAGGGGTATCAGAGTCTAAAACACTAAACCTGTTTTCTAAACACCGCCTGGCAACCTTGGCAGCCTTACGCCGACTCTGGCTTCCGGACTCGACACAGCCCTGACCTGACGCCACCTTCCGAATTTTCCTACTAGAACCCCCCTCCTCAGTTACACCCCCCCCCCCCACATCAAGCATTATTCCCCCACGTTTCCTGCTTCCCAGTTTCCTCCTTGAGTCCACAACGACCTTCCACCCACCTTCCACCTCACCATCGTAGGTAACCTTCAACGGGGTAACTCCAGATACACCGGCCCTCCCCAACCTCCCTCTCAGCTCTGCAATCTCCCGCTCGAATCCAACACACTTCTCTAACAACTGTAAAATATCCCTGCAATTCGCACATACCCCACTACTCTCCATTGACCGACCACCACCATACTTCATATTACACTGTCTGCATGCCTCCGAATCCTCACTCTCCCCCACCTGCAGCCCTCGACTCGCCTCCCTCAGACCTCCCTTAACACCCATACTTACCTCCGTCTGAACACCCGTCGTACACTTACCACTCATGATTACAAATAATTACAAAGCCAAAATTACAAAGAGGAACTAAAAATTTGAGAAAGCGGTCGAGAACGTAAACACAACAAAACAAAACACCGAAAATGACCCGCGCGAAGATAGGGAACACGCCACTAAAACCCGACAGTGAAACTAAACTAAACACTAATATAACTATCTTTTATTACAAATCACACCTATACAACACTAAGACACTATATCGATCAGCAAAAACACCTGGAAGAAAAGTATGAAATTATTAAAGCTAAATTTTGACAAACTGAAATGGCTATACTCCCTGTTGGTTTCCGAGATGGACACAAGTGTGTGAATGTGGGTATAACCCGTTTTGGTTTGTTCATTTGAAACAATTCAAGTGATTGCGTTTGTGGATTTATTATGTCGAAAGGAAAATAAAATTCTTAGAAATCAACAGATATTTTTAGTTTAAGCAATATTTATTCAATATATTCAACCGAATATTCAAAATACATCAAAATAGAAGGTGGATCCGACAGAAAGCTATAAAGCTTATACAAGGTCGTTTCCACGTACAACATTTTCTTAAAATATTAATACAGTACGATAATTGACATATGCACAGTTGTAGTTTTTGTTCAAACTAGGCCTGTTAAAGTAAAATAGGTCAGAATTGGAGACAAAGGGCAAAAGGGGGATATACAGAGAAGAGGAGAAAGGTCGAAAGAGGAATCCAACCTGGGTGTGAAACTCGATCGCAGACCTGCCCGGTAGTGCTGAACACATACGATCAGCATAGAGTTGTAACATTCGGCCGAAATGACCATATAGATACATGGCTACCATATTATTTTTAACGGAAGTGTAATTACCCGGGAATGGGGGGGGGGGGGGGGTGGCGCATCGCCAGTCATACTTATCTTGGAACTACCAACAATTTGCATAATCTGTGATTTTCGTATCCGTTTCAGCATGCAGCACGTGGATAGCAGACTTTAGCTTTCGGGAAGGGTGGGTTTCCAAACATTTGTGATACAAATTGCAGTTAATGTTGAGTGGGTTTGAAAAGTGTGGAAAACAAAAATCCCACCGCGGAAAGGCGCGCCATTAGGCGCGCCATTAGACGCACGAGCTCAAGGCCAGTAGAATTAACAACTCGTTTGCTCACTGTACAAGCAGAAACAGAAATAGGATGGCCAATGTAATCTTTGTCTTCAAAATCGGAGCCAATTCTTTAAAACTTTTACAATTGTATTTTCTTGAATTGTGTTTTCTAGTTATGACTTTAAACGGGTTAAAATGAACCATTAGCACTTTCAAAGATCTGGCAATTTGCCAGTTGGCAAATTGCCATATCTTTTAAAATCCTAATGATTCATTTTAGTCAGTTATATTAATAGATAGAAAATACAATTGTAAAAGTTTTATAGTATTGGCTCCTGGTAACGGACATGAAGAGGGGCGCCGTGGCGTTGTGGTAACCGGTTCTCGTCAGAACACCGAAGTTAAGCAACGTCGAGCCCGGTTAGTCCTTGGATGGGTGATCATCTGAGCGGACAATTCGGACTTCCACGTTGTGTCCTTCGACAAAGCACTTAAAACCAATTGTCCACATGGAGGCACGATGACGCCGTGTACTAATGCGTACTGCACGTCGATGGTGCGCATGTCTTCAACCAATCTAACCCTGCCTGTGCTGCAGTGCGGAGTTACGATGTTGGGGAGCTGGAAGCTGCTCGTCGTTGCTCGGTGGTTCTCTCCGGGTACTCCGGCTTCCTCCACCCGTAAAACTGTCACCGGCACGATATGACCTTGGCTGTTAAAGTGTCGTTAAACCCTAATAAATAAATAATAAACGGACATGAATGTAATAATTATAGGTCTAATAGTGTATTGCCATTTCTTCCCATAATGAGAAAAGAACGACGGATGTCTGATAGAATTGTTTTCTAAATGTGTTGATACATTTGAAGGTTTTTTTTCATTGTCAGTTCAGATTTAAAAATGACATTCTTCTATACACCTCGGACAGCAAAATCTTTAATATATTGGATCGGACAGAAATAAAAAAAAAAAACTGTGCCACGATTCCTTCATGTATACTTTAATTATTCGTTTGTAAATTCTTTACATATCTCAGCTGCATGTCTTGCGATTTTTAACTGTTATCTCGACTGGCTGATATTCCTACGACATCATCAAGGCATGTCTTCCACGACGGCATGCCTTGATAGTGCAGTCGGGATATTAGTCAGACTGAAATTGAACCATCAGAGAAGGGACAAAAAGGGTTTACACTAATGCCTACCCCATCCAGTCGAACATCTTCGCGATGTCCTGGTGAGGACTGTGATAACAAGCCTTCATAAGCATATAATTGATTAATTTTCATTTTATTTTAGTGGGGAATAACGACACTTTCGACAGTCAGTGTCACCTCGTGTCGGACAGTTTTACGGATGGAGGAAGCTGAATTACCCGGAGAGAACCACCGAACAGCATCGAGCGACTGCCAGGCTCCCCGATATACCAACTACACATAAGTAGGATGAGCATTAGTTGAAGACAACTGCACCATCGACGTGCAGTACGACACCGTAACCCAACGTGAGCAATCGGGATTAAGTACCTTGTCCAAGGGCACAATGCAGTTACCACTGGTGGGGATCGAGCCTTATAATTTGTAAGATAACATAACAGTACCCCTGAACCGCATAATTGACAACTCGTTTGTTGATGGGTGAGACCGAGACAGAAATAAGATAATGAAATTTGCGAAGACAATAAACTCGATAATCACAGTCCCGTTTGTATTTTACCTGTGTTTCTCAGTGTCAAAACAACACATATCAAATAGCATAACAACAAGCTGAGATACATTGACAGCCTTTATCATTACCAATACGGAGTTAGAAAGTTATATTCTTCCAGCATTCATTTGCAACCTGTGAAGAAGCGCATATGCAAGGGGCACGGTGGCTCAGTACGTAGACGTACATGCTGCAAGCCTTCCTTTCCCACCTGCGGCAACCGCGTTGTGTCCTTAGGCAAGACACTTCACCCATATTGCCCACGTTGGTGGGGTTGTGCACCAAGGCGTACTGCACATCGATAGTGCACTTGTCTGCAACCAATGCTAACCCTGCTTGTGTCGAGTAAGTATGTTGGGGAGCTGACAGTTGCACGCCGTTGCGCGGTGGTTCTTTCCGGGTACTCCGGCTTTCTCCACCCTTAAAACTGTCGTGGCCATGATTAGCCATTGTGCAGAAATATGTAACCTTAAACACCAATAAAAAAGTAAATAAATAACGCATACGTAGGGAAAATAATACTCTAGCAATCTTTTTAGATCTTTCAAGGCCTTTTGATACAATACATCATAATATTTTGTTTTGCAAACTGAAGCAATATGGAGTGAGTAGGATAAGTAATAACGGGTTCATGTGCTTCCGATCAAACAAGATTCAGTTTATTCAATATGGTGACTACAAATCTGATTTAGCCAAAATAAAATGTGGCTTCCCACAAGGTTCAACAATTCGATCTACATTATTTCTGTTGCAATAAGTAAAATTAGTTCCTTGGCATGGTAAAATACTCTATTATTTGCCGATGAGTCTCTTGTCTATCGCACGTCAGTCATGCGTATTAATAACGAAGTTAATAAAGTATCCCAGGCAGTGCGGCTAACTAATGCAATCATAGTGATGTATATGTAGATTACTCTAGTAGTATTAGTAGTATATGTTTATTGTCGTGAGAGGTTCTTTCAAAATTTAGTACAGTACATGAGTATAGTGCTGAAACCGCACCGGCCCAGTTGGACCTATATGTCACCTTTTTAATTTGATTTTTTCTGTCTTTTTTTTTCTAATTCATAAGAAAGGGGCCTGAAAAATCTTGCGTTTATAAACAATTACAAAATTGATGGAGTTGGACTTCAAGACGAAAAACAATCTTTGAAATTGTGGGGAACTAGAACTGAGCTCACCGAGCTTCCATAGCGAAAATGATTTGTGACAGCAAATGGCCACATTGTGCTACAAAGAATGTAAAGAGGAAAAAAACTACTCTGAAAATTCAAGCTTGCTCGTCGTTTGTTTCATAGACGACTTATATTTTACGACAGAGATTATTTCGGGATTGTAAAAGAATCTAATGATACAAACAGAAATTTCTGTGATAAGTACCCAAAATCATTTTGGGATAAAATTAACCGCTCAGATCCAACCCGAGATACTAGAATACCCAAGGAAGTTTAAGCTGAGGACGGAACCATAAACTGAAAAACACTAGATAGAGTTATTTGTGCGCAAAGCACACAATGCTATATTCCCGCATTTCCGCTGAAACACATTAGCACAGTTTAAATATTTCGAATTAAATACCCTAGGAGCCTTTCGATGAAAACTAATTTTCCAACAATAACAGTGGTTCCACCGGAACCACTTGGGGTTATATCAAAATTCCGAAACCTTCATGAACATCTAGAGATGCTACTTGAATCCATCAGCATAGTTTAAACGTTTTGAATTAACCCTTTACCCAACGTAACGGCCAAAACCGGCCAGCGCTATTCTCAAAAATCGCCAATTAATTTTCATTATTTTTTTTCATTTTTTGTCTCAAAAACATAGGTTATGACCCCTCGTTGGAACGAGCTCGTCGAGCTCGTTCCAACGAGGGGTCATAACCTATGTTTTTGAGACAAAAAATGAAAAAAACTAGTTATTCAAGAATTTTTATTGCAAGTGTCGTCTGCTTTTCATGTTAGGTAAAGGGTTAAATATTCCCTAGAAGACTTTCGGTGAAAACTGATTTTATAATGATAAAAGAAGTTTCACCGGAACCACCTGGGGCCAAATCAAAATTCTGAAACCTTCATGCACATCTAGAGATGTTACCCGAACACCTTAGCATAGTTCAAATGTTTCGAATGAAATACCCTAGGAGCATTTCGAAGAAAACTGATTGTCTAACGATAAAACTGAGGAAAATGTTAACAAGAAATCCGAGCCCCATAAGAACCTCCATTTCATTGAAATCGCCACCAATTTTGTAAGCCCCTGCGGGACGATTTGGGAAGCAAAGAAGATGAATATAAGATCCGACCAACAGTTGAACCAGTTGTTTCAAATATTTCACTCTCATGTGAAATGGGCCACATTCGAACAGTTTTGAATATTTAAAGTCACTGAGACTTCGAGAAGGTGAAACAAACCGAATCAGATAAAATGGGAGACATGTATGTTCGCATCAGAATTCAAAAGACATTCTCTGAGTGCGAGATCAGGCTACATATTTATCATTTAATTCCAGCGTCACGCGAAAAAAAAGGAAATCGTTAATTATCACCTCGGCACATTGTTCGCTACATTCCCCCTGTGCATCGATCTTTTTTTGTAATAACGCAGGCCAAAGTCGCACAATGCATCATTATACTAAGGTGTTACAACGAGGAGAGCCTTGGGAGGACCTACATATTATGGTTAAGTGGAAATGGTACTTCAGACAACCCGTGTGTCATCTCATAAAAGGACAGCCCACCAGGTGGTTGTCTGGTAACATTTTTTCCAGTATATGCCTTGGGCGTGTAAGCTTTAAATTTTGATTGTTCGAAATCCACGAGCTGATAAAACATAGAGAGTAATCGCTTGACTGGACTGATTACGTGAAATAATTCATGAGAGGTGAGGGATGTTGTACAAACACGAGTGCGCGAATGCGCACGAGTGTTTTACAATATAGTCCCTCGCCTCGAACGAATTATTTCACGTAACCAGCCCTGTCAAGCGATTACTCTGTTTATTACTTTTCATTATTAACGATAATTATATTATTTAACCCTTTACCTAACTTAACGGCAAGCGCTAATCTAAAAAATCTCCAATTAATTTTATTATTTTTTCATTTTCTGTCTCTAAAACATAGGTTATGATCCTCATTGGAACGAGCTCGTCTAGCTCGTTCCAATGAGGGGCCATGACCTATGTTTTTGAGACAAAAAATGAAAATAATAGTTATTCAAGAATTTTTTTTTTTTTGCAACTGTCGTCTGCTTTTTTTTCATGTTGGGTAAAGGGTCAAAAAGACAAAAAACAGTGAAGTCCCCATTACACTCACGACCAAGCGTCTTCGTTTGCGCACACGGATACATGACACACTTGTTAATTGCATAATTCACTTGTGAAGTTATCGTTTATAATCAAAGTCGGAAATCCCAGTAAATCACACTTTGGAAAGTAATAATAATTGATAACGAACACTTTCTATGGTAACTTTTCGGGTGAACAATTTGTTTCATGGCCCTCGTATAACTATTCAATTCTTATGTTTACCAATTGATAAAAACAAACAGAAATATTGCATCCACGGATAAGATATCTTGTCACCTTATCAGTAATGCGCTGCTTTCAATGCGTAAAGTTTGAACAGAACCTCCTTTGCTCACGGGTCATTTTCGAAGAATTTCGACTTTGATGTCACATTGATTCGGGGAACAGTGTATTCCTTGAGATAACAATTGCCTCTTCAAAGAACCTAAACGGAATGTAAAAATCCATTGTTCCGGCACGATATGACCATGCCTGTTGAATGTGTCGTTAAAATAGTCATTGTGTCGCCTACTGCCATTTTCCTCTCAAAAATATACATACGGTGTTGAGAGAGTTACAATGCAGAACATTTCTTCCCCTAATGGAACAAGGCATCATCTGCAATGGTTTTTGTGCAC
The DNA here is from genome assembly GCA_031216915.1 of Pictodentalium vernedei. Taxonomy (NCBI): domain Eukaryota; kingdom Metazoa; phylum Mollusca; class Scaphopoda; order Dentaliida; family Dentaliidae; genus Pictodentalium; species Pictodentalium vernedei. Next base: position 314,350,659 of record CM062291.1, read on the forward strand.
TATTTTAGAAAGGTAGTGTCAGAATTAGTGCTGAAAGTGCAATCTTCTTCTCTGAAACCTGACATAAAATATCATACGAAAGGGAAGAAATCCATCTTTAGTTCATCTCTCACAAAATATATTATAAGGTCGAAAACGTTCAAGGTGCCACCCGTCTCGGTCTCATAATGATGCAACATTGAGTCATAACGGGAACACGTCTGCGCTAGAATGAACTTGAGTGTAAAGGCGTTGAACGCGATGCCTTTACTAATACCAAGTTGGACTCAGTTTGATACTAGTAATCTGAGCCTTGCGGCTGAACAGAGACAGCAATTAGTTAAATTGTATCCAGTGTAATTGTTGGAACGTAGAATTGTCCAATTATAATGTGAAAATGTATAAACATTAAACATAATTCTGCCGCAACGATTCGTTGCGGCAGAATTATAATTAATGTGTATACATTTCCATATTGACATAAGTGTAATCAAAAGTTATGTTTATTTTACAACATGGCTTAGATTATTGTGTCAAAATTGCAAGATGAGAAGAAGAAAAATATTAATTAGAAGATTATCACATCGCTCACAACTCTGGCATGGCCACTATTGTATAAAGCTTTTCCTCACAATTACTCATGTGGGACCATTTGAGCACGCTCTTGATTCTTACACATTCGCACCTCTGAACTCAGAGTGCGAGCATCCTAATTCGAATCTCAATTATGGAAACACTGGAACTACCAGCGCGACTGAAGAAAACGATAACAGCTCTGGGCGTCTCTTGCCCTGTCACCTGGACTATCCAGGAGACAGGCAAGAGCGTCCATCTGTCTCTTGAGTTCAAGATCGAGGAAGATAAGAAATCACCACCCTACTCGGGGAGAGGTAGTACCTTTGATGAGAGGATCCCCTCTCACACACTGGTCCTCACCCGAGTAGGTCAGGAGGCCCTGAAAAGAGAAAGAAAAGAAAGAAGAGCCCGTCCACCAAGCGGAGGGATTCCCGACGCTTGGAGGCATTCTTGGAGATGAAGAAAGAGAAAAGTGAGGAAAAGAAAGAGCCAGAGGCGGCCACCACTTCCCCTCCCACTCCCACAGACAACCCCATCCAACTGCCGGCTTCCCAGTCGGTATTGTCGGATGTGGAAGAGTCTGTGGAGACTGAGGTGGAAATGGAAGCTGCCCTCTCGCCTCTTCCTCATCCCCACTCGCCTCTTCCTTCTAAACCAGAATGCCAGGACGCGGACGACAGGATAGAGAACATCTTACGGGAACACGAAATACAAGGGGACCTTCACAGGCAAAAGATAGACAGGCAATACCAAGTATTCCTCCAAAAAGTCGAAGAAGCCAAAAAACTAATAGACGCCAGAAATCAACAACAACAAAAGACTCAGCAATCACCCACAACCACTCCAGACTCGGCAAGGACCAGACCCTACAAAACTCAGCAACCACCATCAGGCAGCCCACCAACAACACCAACTACCACTGTCTCTACTTCCAAACCTCCACCTCTGAAAAAGAAGCAGAAAAGACACAAGCGCCGCTAACAACCCACAACTTCTCCTCCTTTACCACGGTCTGACACTTTCAAATTCTACAGCTAAGGAGGGTCGAAAGGGGCTTGCTCCCTAAATCGTCCCTGCGCGCCTTCGGCGCGGAAAACCATTTGATTTGACTCATGTGGGACAGAACAGGCGCTATGCACCAGGGTGTAGGCACGACGACCGTACACATGTCTTCAACCGATGCTAACCCTGCTTGTGTCGTGTAAGTAAGTTATTAAGTTCTCGCCGTTGTTCGATGGTTCTCCCCAATTACTCTGATTCCTCCACCTATAAAACTGTCCGATACAATATGGCAGTGATTGTTAAAAGTGTCATTAAACCAACGTAAAGAAACAAATGAATAAACTTACAATTACTGTCTACAAATAAGTGGTTATCTAGATTTAGAATTATTACATGGGTGAAACTGTTTCCTAATGCTTTTGCAAACTGTTGCCCCGTCTAAATATTACCAACATCGAATCTATTAAGCTTCCTATCTGGATATGACTTTCAACACCACCATAGTGAAAACCCCAATTCGCTCCCAATGAGATTAATTTGGCTGACGGCATAGCTGACATGGCAAAATAGCCGCTACGACCGACCTTCCGAGTCGCTGTCATCAAAAAGGATTCCTCCTCTGAGGACTGCACAAACCCCGCCATAATCAAGGAGTTCATACGTGGAAGACATGACTGTGAAGAATCTGTTTTTGAAGATGAAGCTTAGTTTTATAAACTGGTATTGAGCGCGGATGTAACAAGCGTCACTTATTCCCAGTTCCTTATTCCACATTCGTTATCAACCGATGCTATCGGTTGATAATGAATGTCGAATACGGAACTGGGAATAAGTAACGGTTGTCACGTTCCCCAACTGAGCTACATTTTCTACAGGGGGCAGGGTGCATCTGAGTTGGTATGTGGTGTCCTATGTTGCTGGTATCTTAAGGGCGTAACTAAATGGGAGGCTCAGGAGAGTCTCGCATCCGCCAATACTTTTTTCCAGTCTGGAGCCAATGCTATAAAACGTTTACAATTGTAGTTTTAGAACTGTATTTTCTACCTATTTATATAACTGTCTAAAATTAATCATCAGCATTTAAAAGATATGGCATTTTGCCCGCTGCTAATGGTTCATTTCAACACATTTAAAGTCATAACTAGATAAGTGAAACGTCAAGGTTGGCTATGCCCCCACTGTCAAGCATGAGTTTCTTTCTAGTCATTTATCTTTGTTGATATTGAATTGATAAATATCTTATCTTATCTTACCTCCATCAAACCATAGCACAAATACAGCAGGTCACCAAATGTGTCATGGGACACGAATTCCCCCCGCTTTATGATAAACTATATTTAGTGGTTAACAAAGTCCAAAATGGAGCCTAACTCAGATAAAAAGTATTGTAACACACCAAAATCAAATCCTCCTGGTAAATTGTCTACAGTAAACTATATTCAAAGTTTGGTTGAAATTGGACACCTTTTACTCAAGTTACCATCCGGAAGCCATTATCAACATGTCTTCTAAGTCGGAAATGGGCCATAACTCGGTCAAAAAATATCGGACCAGGCCCACTATCAATCCCAACCTGTATTTTGTGGTTATAAACATAGGTATAAAATTTTTTTTCATTTCGTTCAGTCAAACGAAAGTTATCGTCCGGAAACCATATTCGAGACGGACGGACAGATAAGGGTAGCACTTAATGCCCCCCCCCCCCCCCCCCCCCCCGCCAGAATAGCAGGGGCATAAAAATGCAATTCTAGAAAATACAATTGTAAAAGTTTTATAGTATTGGCTCCTGTGCATTTTATACTGGATTGTAGTCTTTGATATCGATTCACCCTTGCAAGTTATGTATTTACTTACGAGATGGGATTTGATACTTGGACTTATGTCACAAATACAGTCGGTCATACCGATTCTCGTGTAAAGCATGACCAATTTTGTATTAATTGAATAAAACTGACTACAATCCCGACAGGCTGATGTTCCAACTACATCATGAAGGCATGATGTATATGGAATATGTTATTTGTAGGGGCTAAAACCACCACAGTAGGAGCAAATGATGTTTACCATGAACCCTCGAATCCGCCTTCTTCGCGACGCCCTTGTATATCTTTGTGCAGTCTGACGACGGTTCTTCAGGTCACGTGTTACAATAAATCGCCGACAATTTACTGGATTCCCTATGTCCCACGATTCACTTCATGTTAGATACATGCTAGATACAAATTCACTGTCGAAATGTTGACGTCAGGCGCGGACTCGGGTGGCTAATACTTCTACACTTCATAACTCCACTAAGAGATGTTTTGAGGAGGGGGCTACCCAGGTGCAAATACCATCTCTGACTTATATCATCATGGAAATCGACTTTCTATGAAGTTAACTCCCTTGAAATTATAAACGAGCGAGGAAGGTCCAAGTAAGAAGCAAGTTATTGTTGAGAAAGCCCCTATGGCATCAGTAAAAAATAAAGACAGATTTCTCTTTGTTACTTCTAATAAACGAAAACAACAGACAGCTCTCAGATATTTATGGCAAGCGATTTGTTCCCAGGAAAAAAAATTAGAAAATCTCAGCTATTAGACTTTTATATTAATGGAAAGGACAGAATCTGTATCAGGGTTGGGGTATTCATATTCAGTATTCGTATTCAGTCGTATTCAAATACAGTTTATCAAGTATTGACATGTATTCAGTATTCACTGAATGTTATGAATACATGTATTCGAATTCATATTCAAATACATTAAAATTTGAGCTGTATTCATGAATACATTTTGAATACTTTTTGAATACTTTCTATATTTTGGAATTAAAGAACCATATACTGAATAAAAGGTTTTCACAGATCAAGTCCATGGACTCCCGACAACAAATTCACACCTCATATCAATATGAAAGACTTGCCGAACGAAATGGTTTCACGCGCCGGAGGCGCGCAGGGACGATATGGGGACAAGATCCTCTTTGATTGTATGTGATTTTGACTTTAGTTTTTGGCTTGTCTGGACGTGAAAAAGTAGGAAGAGTTAAGGTAATCAGGGGCGTCTGTGCCTCCTGTGGTTCTTCTTTGGAGGAGGAGGGTGTGTTGGAGAGATAGTAGTTGGTGGAGTGGTCGGATCAGGCGGAAGGGTTGGTTCTTCTTTAGCTTTGTACGGCCTGATCCTTGCTGCTGTTTCTTGATGTTCTTTTTTGGACCCTGGGACACACGGCATGAGGATTTTCTTGACAGCATCTGCTGAGAATTTTTCTTTTAGGAAGAAGTCGTACTGAGACTGGATCGTGCTTCGGAAAAAACTCGTTTGGAATCCCTTTCCCAAGGAATGCCTCCACGGACTCCGGGAAGCTCTCCTCCTGGTCGGACTCCTGGTCCAAAGAAGCTGGAGAAGCAAGAGCAGGAGGGGTGGAAGGTGCGTCATCTGAGACAGCTTCCTGCACCATTGACAGGGCATCCTCCTCCATCTCCTCTTCAGATGAAGAGTCTGATGAGCTGGAGAATGAGCTGTCGCCTGACGACCCACAGTCCTCCGGACCCTCTTCCTGGAAGGGGAGTACCGGGCTGGACAGAGGTTGTTCAGGGGTGACAGGAGTCGTCCCTTTGACGCCCTCACTTGCCTCCTTCTCTTCCTTTTCCTTCCTCTTCTTCTCCAGGAACTCCGTCATTCGGCGGGCATCACGTCGTCTGGCGGAGGGTCCCTTCTTTCTCGTCCTCTTCTTCTTCTTGGTGGCTGTGTTGTTCCGGTGGCCTTCATCCAGCTTATCCGCGTCACTAGGAGGGTGACCAGTGTGAGGGGAAATCCCCTCACGAAAGGTGCTACACCTCTCCAAGGACGGCGGTTCCGATTCTCTGTCAAAATTCACTGTCAGGTGAATTTTACCCTTGAGCACCTGGATACTCCAGGTGGTGGCAAGGGTAGCCTTCACTCTGACAAGTGTCTCTTGGATAACAGGTGGGAGCTCCATTGTCGAGTTGTTAGCACCTCGGAGTCTAAGGTGCGAAGACTTGAATGAATGAATGAAAGGTTTTAGCGCGCCGAAGGCGCGCAGGGACGATGTGGGATTTACAAATCCCTTGCGACCCGGTTAGCCTTATTTTATTTCACTTGGATCTTGGATCACACAGGCCTAGCTTTCCTATTGCCTCAGATGGGGTCTGAAGGGGTATGCACGCGGTTAGAATTCCCGGCAGTTTGCATTTGAGTGATAGATTGTCAGTCAAAGTCCAAACCCTCAACGCCATTAAGACTATTAGAGAGTGGGCTCTATTCGGTTCCAGCTTGGCGATGGTAGAGGTTTGAGTCCCACCATGGTGGCGAGCCAGAATATAATGTTGTGCGATGGCAATTTTAAGGGAAAAAGAAAAAAGAAAACCAAACAGCAACGCCGGTTTGGTAGCGGCCCCGGTATATGACCATAGCGGTTACAAAAAAGGAATGGAGAAAGCTTAAATAAAAAAGACTTAATAATCCCTGATATTATTTATACACCACCAAACACCTTGTCTGAAATTTATACATTGAAAACAGACAATAGACTTAATTATCAATTAACTTGTCACAATACAACCTATTTATGTAACAATGGCCACATATCCCCATGGCTTTTTAAATTGTTGAAAACATGGACAATAAAAATAAAACAAAAAATCTTGTGTTATTGGACACAACTCAGTTATTCAATGATATTATATTCTAAAATTTTTGAATTTATTTAAAGTTTTTCTATTTATCCATTATTTCACAGTGAAAACACACATTTATTCCTGTTTAAGGTCACCTTTGTACAGCTCAGTATGTCTAATTATAATCGATGAAAGCACGTAAATATTATAAAGAAAATACTACCGCTGTTAGCAGACTTTCAACCAACAGACCTCCAGGTTTAACCATGAAGTGCATTGGCTAAAACTTTACTAGTCTTTCTTATGTGGTGTCAATGCAATTGATACTTAACGTTCAGGAGGAAACACCAGTCTGTGATTTTTTAGAGGTAATCCACTCACATTCTGTGATGTGTTGTCCATGGAGAGTAGTCTAATTACTATGACACCCATAGAGTAGATTTCCCGTCAGGTAATTACTTTAGTTTTCCAACAAAGCATGGTAAGCACAATTAAAGAATGACGGAGATAAGCCCTGGTGGAGAAAAGCCCTAAGGAGAAAAGCCCTGGTCATTTTTGCAACAAAGGAGAAAAGCCCTGGTCCATTTTTTCAAGGGGGGGGGGGAGAAAAGCCCTGGTTGAATTTTTTTTTTACTATTTTATCAATCTCCTTTGGTTAATAAACAAATTCTAGAATAACTAAAGATTTTCAATTTAGGTCTCAAAAACATAGCTTATGACCCCTCATTGGGACGAGCTCATCAAGCTCATCCCAATAAGTAGTCATAAGCTGTTTTTAAGACAAAAAATGAAAATCTTTAGTTATTCTAGAATATGTTTATTGTAGTCTGAATGGATATTTGGATAAGATCACCTTGCATCTCTCTCTCTCTCTCCCTCTCTCTCTCTGGTGGGTCTGCCAAGTATAACATACGGTACGGAAGTTGTACCCCTAACCAACACAGCCGTAAAGAGCTTGGAAATCCTGCAGAACGATGCAGGCCGATGGATAACAGGCACGAGTAATGCCGCAGCGCTAGAAGCGATCAGGGTTGAGCTTGGGTGGATGAGGATCAAGGACAGGATAGACGTATTGAAACTCGGTTATCTTAATTATTTTGTAAATCTCCCCGATAGCCGATGGTGTAAAGTAATGTTCCTGAGGACTTTCAACTCAAATATCAAGACGGTGTGGATGGTCCAAGTGAGGGAGCTAGTAGAAAACTACTCATTGGAGATCTCGGACCTTCATGTTGGGGCAAACCAGGGCAAAAAGATCGTCAGAGAAAGGGTCATGGAGGATTGTAACCGTAATTGGTGAGAGGGGGTCAAATCAAAGAGATCTTTGGGTGACCTGCGTGATAAAAAGAAGCCTGGTTTTGAAGAGTACTTTGATGGCACCTTTGGGGGGTCACTGTTGTTCAAGCTGAGGTCGCGGTCCCTGGAGCTGAGGGGAAAAATTGGGAAAAACAGTGAAAAGGAGTGCCAGATGTGTAACTTGGGCGTGGTGGAGACCCTGGAACACTTTCTTCTAGAATGGCCAAAGTATCAGTCTAAAAGAATGAGATTCATTGGAAGTATAATGGGGAAGTGGGATGGGAGATTGAAGGACATGTGGTTAGGGGGAGACTCAAAGGAGAGGGTTGATATGCTAATCGGTGAGATTGGGAAGAATGGGACAAGGGATGTCGCAGTTCGTCTCCGAGTGTTGGGAGGAGAGGAGAAGCGTGGGAATAGGGAGGCAGTTGGGAGTTCAGGGGTAACCATGGCCTTCTCGTCCGAGAACCGCGACAAAACAGCGGCTGGCCAAAGTGTTATTATTATTATTATATTATAATATTATTTTGTTGAGTGGGTTTGAAAAGTGTGGAAAACAAAAAAATCACACAGCAGGAAGGCGCGCCATTACACACACGAACTCAAGGCGAGTAGAATTAACAGCTCGTTTGCTCACGGTACAAACAGAAAGAAGATGGCCAATGTAATCTATGTCTTCAAAATTGGAGCCAATACTGTAAAACTTTTACAATTGTATTTTCTATAATTGTATTTTCTAGTTATGACTTTAAATGGATTAAAATGAACCATTAGCACTTTCAAAGATCTGGCAAGTTGGCAAATTGCCATATCTTTTAAAATGCTAATGATTCATTTTAGTCAGTTATATTAATAGATAGAAAATACAATTCTAGAAAATACAATTGTAAAAGTTTTATAGTATTGAATTCTAGTAACGGATATGAAGAAGGGCGCGGTGGCGTTGCGGTAACCGGTTCTCGTCAGAACACCGAAGTTAAGCAACGCCGTGCCCGGTTGGTCCTTGGATGGGTGACCGTCTGAGCGATCCATTCGGACCCCCGCGTTGTGTCCTTGGGCATGGCACTTAACCCCGGTTGTCCACATGGGGGCACGGTGACGCTGTGTACTAAGGCGTACTGCACGTCGATGGTGCGCATGTCTTCAACCAATCTAACCCTTCCTGTGCTGCAGTGTGGAGTTACGATGTTGGGGAGCTGGCAGCTGCTCGTATTTGCTCGGTGGTTCTCCCCGGGTACTCCGACTTTTTCCACACGTAAAACTGTCACCGACACGATATGACCTTGGCTGTTAATATGTCGTTAAACCCTAATAAAATAAAATAAATAAATAAATCCACTTTAGGAATGTAACAAAAAAAGAAGTTCTTGTAATTTTAACCCTTTACCCAGCGTAACGGCTAAAACCAGCCAGCGCTATCTCAAAAATCGCCAATTAATTTTCATTATTTTTTCATTTTTTGTCTCAAATACATAGGTTATGACACCTCGTCCAGTTCGCTCCAATGAGGGGTCATAACCTATGTTTTTGAGACAAAAAAAATTAGTTATTCAAGAATTTTTTTTACAAGTGTCGTCTGCTTTTTATGTTAGCTAAAATGTTAAATATGGGACAAAGATATACTTTTTACTGATAAATACATACAGTATTTGATGAACAGAAGGTCTTTGATCGCGAGCAAATGTCCTCGCCAAATCGGGCAGCCGGCATCTGGGTGCGATAATTTTTAAAATTTATCTTAATAGAGGCACTTTAAAAGGTTTAAAAAATATACACATCGTGTGTATGTGTTAGACTACGCATCAGGAGTAAGGGGATTCAAAAAATATTCAAACATAGACAGTACACAAAAGATAGCTTTAAGATATTTTTAGGTGTGCCAGATTTACCCCTACTTTGGCAGTTAGTGGTGATATAGATGCAAGAACCTCTATAGAACGTATATGGGTTAATATGGTTAGGTTTTGAAATAATTTAATAACTAGAGTGATGTCACGCATGCAGCCCAACTGTCCCAGCAATGACAATACTTAGACACAAAATAGTCTGAGCCATTTTTGTGAACCCTTTACCTAACTAATCTGCCATATCTGCATTCTTGACAAACAAAATTTGCTATTTAAATTTTATTTTTTCATTTCTATACTCCAAAACATACCTCATGACCTATTAACTGGTAGAGTGCTGGAAGCCCATATCTGGGCTTTATTCTAAACGGTAGGTACTGTAACATAAAAGCTTCATATTCTGTGAACGTGCTTCATATTATCTTAAAAGTGAAATTATTTAGTCTGTGTGGATTTTCATGATACAATTTATGGGAGAGTGCCCTTTGGCACTCTCCCATAAATTGTAACAAGGCAAAGACATGTGAACAAATTCTGATGACCAAAAATAACTTAGCACTCTACCAGTTAATGGAACAAGCTTGATGAGCTTAATAAGGACTAATAAGCCATGGTTAGAAGTAAAAACAAAATGAAACATCTGATGTTTCAGAAAAATAATTTGTACTCTTGGCTTCAACTTGTGTCAGGTAAAGGATTAAAGATGCAGTACATAAAGCAATGTTGGACGAAAGGAGTAAATTTTTCTTTTTTGCATGTAATAACCCCAATCCTTCAAAATGCATTTTGGGAATAATTGCCTAAGTGACACGTGTGTGTGTGTTTGGGGTGGGGGGTGGGGGGTGGGGGTTGTGGAACCTATATTCAAACCTGGCCTGTATTACTAGCTGGAAAACACACATAATCAAATAATCCAAACTGGAGTTATCGGTCGAAATATTTATTTATTTATTTATTTATTTATTTATTTATTTATTTATTTATTTATTTATTTATTTATTTATTTATTTATTTATTTATGTATTTATTTGTGTTTAAGGTCACATACTTATGCACAATGGCTAATCATGACAGTGGCAGTTTTACGGGTGGGGGAAGCCGGAGTACCCGGAGAGAACCACCGAGCAACGACGAGCAGCTGCCAGCTCCCCAACATCATAACTCCGCACTGCAGCACAGGCAGGGTTAAATTGGTTGAAGACATGCGCACCAGCGACGTGCAGTACCCCTTAGTACACGGCGTCATCGTGCCCCCGTGTGGACAATGGGGGTTAAGTGCCTTGCCCAAGGACACAGCGAGGGAGTCCGAATCTATCACTCAGATGGTCTCCCATCCGAGGACTAACCAGGCTCGACATTGCTTAACTTCCGTGATCTGACGAGAAAAGGTTACCGCAACGCCACCGCGCCCCCTATCGGTCGGAAGCCAATTGTTTACAGACAAATGGATGGACCGACGGATGGGCGGACGAAAGCCATGACTATAGCCCTGACTGTAGACTACGCATCCGGAGTAAGGGAGTTCAAAAAATATTCAAACATAGACAGTATACAAAAGATAGCTTTAAGATATTTTTTAGGTGTGCGCAGATTTACCCCTACTTTGGCAGTTAGTGGTGATATAGATGTAGGAACCTCTGTATGGGTTAATATGGTTAGGTTTTGAAATTTAAAAAAAAAGGTTCCGCACGTAGTGACTGTAAATAGTGAAAATTACTGTAGAAATGTTCAGTAGATAGTAGACATTATCCCAAATAAGAAACAGTGACATTCCACTAAACTGTTTGAAGAATTAAAGGTGTAATTTTAACACTTCCCCCCCCCCCCAACCAAAAAAAAACTTTAACCAAAAACTTTAACCTGGAAGTTACAAGTTAAATTGCCATACAAAAAAGGGTTAAATATTTCCCAAAATAATATGAAACATAAAAAAATAAAAACAAAATGAGAATGATACAATCAATAGTAATATCAATTTAAAAGAAAAAAAAACAAAAAACTTTAAGGTTGACTAAAAAACTTTAACCACAAACTTTAACCAAAACTCCAAAAGTTAACAGACAGACAGAAGAAAGTCATGACTACACAGAAAAAAAACACTTGAACCTTCAGTAAAAAAAACTTTAACCACAAACTTTAACCAAAACTCTAAATGTTAACAGACGGACGGACAGACAGAAGGACAAAAGTCATGACTATAGCCCTCACTGTAAACAGTCGGGCTAAAAATGGGCAACAACCGACTGACAGATCGGATTGTTATCTGGGATTATACACACAACTCAAATGGCTGGTGGGTCGACGCAAATAAAATTTTGGAATGTCCACACAAAACTGGTATTTTTGAATGCATGTCATTGTGCTGTATTAGTAAACGTACGATACAATGATTAAAAATCGATAAAATGTACCGAAACTATGATTTGAGCCATCCGAAAAAAATTTCAAATTTTGTTGAAAAATTGTTGGTTTTCATGGATGTTTATTGCACTACTGGTTACGTTTATTACACAACTGCTTATTACACCACTAGTTGGTTTGTATGACACTACTGGTTGATTATTACACTACTGGATAACTTTTATTACACTACTGGATAATTTTTATTACACTACTGGTTAATATTACACTACTGGTTGATTATTACACAACTGGTTGTTACAGGGTCTTCAAGCTCAGTCGGTTGAAATTGTTTTCTCCAAATGTGCTAACAGGCTGTACATAAAAGGAATGCCGGCTACAGTAATTTCACACCTCTGCCTTCACAGCGAACAGACGTATCGTCCAGCAGTAGTGATTTCACACAAAACTGATTATCGCTCACTCGGAAGTTCAACAACGCTATTGCAATTTGCACTATTTCTGTGCATCTTTTTGTATCACTGTAAGTGTTTACTTTTTTCTCTTGCTATTTCTATCTGCATTTTTCCGCTAAAAACGAATATTTAAGTCAATACAATTAAATTAAAATCTCTAATAACTTAAAAAATAAATTTTAGAATTTTAGAATTATTTACAAATAAAAACAATGGATAAACAAAGTCAAGCTCAGTTAAACAGTTCTGTCTTTAATTCTGGTTGTCTGAGCAACAGTGGAAATTCCACTAATACTGATATGACATCGATGATGTCTGGCTTCCAGAAAGAAATAGCCAGATTAAATGACACCATAGAGGGTTTGGGGTCAGAGCTTCAAGCCCAGAAGCGGCAGGCAAATAAAGAAAAGGCTGAATTGAGAAGGGAATTGGAAAAGGCAATTCTGAAAGCCAAACCAGGTAAGGAGGACCATGCTCCTCCAGTTCCTGATTTACCATGTATTGACGCCGCTACAGAAATGAGAAGACCTGCGTCCGCCGGCTCACTGGCGGGGATATCTGAAATAGATTCAGATCTAATTACCCCCAGCCAGGATAACTGGCTGCGTTCCATAGTAGAAGAAGCTACCAACACGGTCGCAGTTTCCCCGGCCGTGGCGGTTGAAATTCAGTTGGATAAAAATTCAGCTAAAGTCCCCAAATCGCAGCGACAGAAAAAATCACCAAACCAAAATCGGTCGAAAAGGACACTCTCCATTGAGTTCCGTAAAAATGATGAAACCGTGGACGTCGAAGACGAAAATGGTTTCTGTATGACTATTGATCGGCATGTCAAGAAGACAAAAATCATCAAGAAAAATTCACAGAGCACCGCTACTGAAAAGGACTCGGTGGTCACACCAAGAAATGGGGGCTCTGTTAACGCAACAGAGTCTACATCATCGGAAATAGTGAATGCGACTGCGACAGCTAGCCCAACCGATAGCGCGACGTACGCCGATAAAGTAGAAGCCAAAACGCCCCCTAAGGTGACCAATAAAAGCAACAAGACACGGGGCCATCCGCAACCAAACCCCTGTGTCGTAATCACACGCGTCCACCCCAAAACGGAAAAAAAACTCGATTGATAAAGCCCTTCCAGGATGCTCGTGGGAGAGACTAATCTCCAAAGCCACGGGTAACCATACTTGGAAAATAAAAGTAAAATGCCCTAATAGAGCAACGAAATTAAATCTGCTAAGCAAAGGGGTAATTATTAATGGCAAAAAATACGAAACCGAGGAATATCGTGTTCTTCCGCAACCCGTTCAGTGTCACAAGTGTCAGAAATTTGGGTACTTGTCACACAAATGCAACGGGGAGCAACGATGTATAAAATGCGGTGACAAACACATCGCGAAGGCGTGTAGTGCTAAAACTCTGAAATGCCCAAATTGCGGTGGTCAACACCCCAGCAACTACCGGGGTTGTAGCCACTTCAAAAAAGTTAAAATAAACATCCAGCTTAAAGCTCTAAATGTAAGTAATGTCGAGAACTCATCTTCCCCTTATTCCACGTGTACTCTCATGGCTGGATCTATTTTCAGCATAATGAAGAAACACTTGGACACCAGTCTTTCGGACATTTGCAAAGAGATTAGTAAAACAGCCTCTAAGTTATATAATACTCAAATATCTCACACGCTATTAGAAGCGGTCGTCAACAGAATATAATTATGTAACAATATTACAAATAGTAATTAAACTTAAATAAACTTAGTACAGTTATTCCTAAACCATTCATGGATACATTAAAAACAGTCCAGTGGAACGCTCGAACCTTTAATCAGAAAAATTTGCAAATGTCACATTATTTAAAAAATACGGACGTAATTGGAATTAGCGAAACATGGCTTAAACCAAACAAACAATTCTCGTTATGTGGTTTTGATATTATTAGAAGAGATCGCCCCGCCCAAAAAGGCGGCGGTGTTGCTCTGCTAATAAGGCGGGAGATTAAATACAAATCAATACCATGCGACCACCTCAATGCTGAAGTGATTGCAGCTGAAATTGAACTTGACCACAAACACATGGCCATCATATCATATTATAACAAGTCGCAAGCAACAGTAGACAGTAAAGTATTTGAATTTTTTACCAACAAGTACAAGCACTGCATATTCTTGGGTGATTTCAATTCCAAACACCAGGTATTCGGTTGCCATAAGACTGAGCCTAATGGTGACGCGCTTTTCCACATCATTGAAGAACTCGAACTATTCGTGGTAAATAACGATCAAGACGTAACATACATAAGCAACAACCCATTCCATCAATCAGATATCCTAGACTTGATTATCAGCAGCAAATCACTAACCAGCCAAATGAAAGACATATTTGTAGGAGATGATGAACTAGGCAGTGATCACCTGCCGGTTCACGCCACTTTGAAATGTAATACTGGTCCGGCAAGGTATCCTCCCGTGAATAGGAGGAACATATCAAAAATTGACTGGAACCTCTTCAGAAACATTATCGAAGTAAAAATAAAGGCAAATGACCCCTCAAATGCTCATGAACTAGAAAAAGCCTGCACCCACCTTAACGAGGTTATCAACAGTACACTAGATGAAATTTGTCCCAAGGAAACAGTAAAGACGCGGGTAAACAGAATAACCCAAACAACTCTTCAAATAATCAAACAAAAAAGAAAAGCCTTCCGGGCTTACCAATCAGAGAATAATCAAATGAAAAGAGCAGAACTTAAAACCGCGTATAATCGCCTACACGGGGAAGTAAAAAAGGCCATAGCTAACGACAATCGCGTGAGATGGGAAAAAGCAACCGAAAACCTAAATGGGCTGAGAGAACCTAAGAGGTTCTGGGATACATTTAAAACTCTTACTGGCCAAAAGAGCAAACTTGCCAATAATACTGCGCTGAAGACTGGCGACGGAACTATGGCCATAGACGACAAGGCAAAGGCCAGTGCTTTTGCCGAACTTCTAAAGAAGGCGCATCGTCCACAAGAAGGGAACAGATATGACAACGATTTTAAGGTAAAAGTAAATAAATTTGTCCAAGATAACAACTCAATTTTCAATGAACCGAACTTCGACCAAAGGCATGAAGACGGGGACGACCATGAATTAACCGAACCAATAAGCGTACAAGAGGTCATGGGTATAGTCAGAAAATGCAGGTCGTCTTCGTCCCCAGGAGAAGACGAAGTCTCTTACAAAATAATGAAACAGTGCCCCAACATCTTCTACTGCAGACTTACCAAACTCCCAAACTGCTGTCTCTCCTGTGGGTACTTCCCAAAGTGCTGGAAAGTGGCCACAGGAGTCATGATACCTAAACCCGACAAAGACCGTACCAATCCTTCTAACTACCGCCCAATCAGCTTGCTTAGCTGTGTTGGGAAAATATTTGAGCGGATTCTCACTAAAAGACTTCGCAGCTATCTCGAATCAATCAACTTTTTCAACAAATGGCAAAGAGCGTATAGGAGTCAGAAAGAGGGAATCGAACACGTATATCGACTGGTCGATTATATGAAAACAGCATTTCGTCAAAACGAAATCGGAACAGCGCTTTTCTTGGATGTAGAAAAAGCGTTCGACTCGGTATGGCACAATGGCGTGAGATATAAACTAGCGAAAATGGGATTACCTACTAAAATTCTGAGGATCATATCATCATTTCTAACTGACCGAAAAATCAAGGTGAGGATTAATCGCGAGGTGTCAGAGGAAATAATACTCGAAGCGGGAACACCACAAGGGTCGGTTCTAAGTCCGCTTCTTTTCATAATATATGTGAAAGATATAGAAAAAGTAGGGAAAAACTTTGTTGAACTATCGCAGTTCTCAGACGACAAAGGCATTTGGACGGCCAGCAAGTCCAGAAACATAATTAAAAATCGTCTACAGGATATCATTCGCGATCTTGAGAGCTGGTGCACCCTGTGGCGCATCAAACTCAATGCCGCCAAAACTCAAAAAGTTACGTTCTTCAAAAAGCAAAGGAAAAAACCAGTCCCCAGTATCGATCTCCAGTTATACGATCACAAACTAGAAGCAAACAAAGAGGCCAAATTTTTAGGATTTATCCTAGATAGCAATCTCAGTCTAAACAGTCACGTAAACTCCATTACGGTTAGAGCTACTAAACGTATCAATTTTCTGAAGATGATCAGAGGTAGAAATTGGGGAGCAAACAAAAATGTGCTTCTCAAGCTCTACAAAACAGTTATACGTCCGGTACTAGAATACGGTGCTATAATAACAAGTGACCTAAACAAAACCAACATTCAGAAGCTACAGAGGGTTCAAAATTATGCCCTGCGAGTGGCACTGTGCAAACCAAAATGGACACCGCTAAAGGAACTTCACGAGCTAGCAAAAACAGAAACTATTGATACGCGATTACAAGACCTACAAAACAAAACCCTCAACAGACTCCAAGATAGTGAATTAATGGTTGAGCTGAACGAACACCGATCCCTTAACAGAAAAACAAAATAAGTTTCCGAAAAAAAAAATAATAAAATAAAATAAAAATTATACAATATAACTAAATCGCGTGGAGTCAGTGAGGATTGCCTCGCTGCTCATTGAGAACTTTAGGATAGGGTCTGTGAGGACTGCCTCGCAACTCTGCTGAAGCGCGATTTAAATGCGTTTAATAAGATCTATATAACAAAACACTCCACATACTCCAGGATAGTGAAGCTGAACGAACACCGAACCCTTAACAGAAAAACAAAGTAATCCACAGTAAATTAAAATTACTCAATAGAATTAAACTGCGTGGAGTCGGTGAGAATTGCCTCGCTACTCATTGAGATCTTCAGGATTGAGTCAGTGAGGATTGCCTCGCAACTCTGCGTGTGGGGAGTGGGCTCCGAAGAAACACACCCCTTACCCCATCCATAACAACAATCACACAGCAGGCACAATATACAATAGCGGATACCTATCTTTCTCTCTACCTATAACTTTTCTAATTGAACATTCTCAAATTTTCTTGCAACACTCTTATCAAGAAGACGCATGGAAATGGTAGACAAAGCGTAGGGGGAATTGGTGCAACCTACCTTTCTGCAGCATATACAAGAAACCACCAAACACTAGGCAAGAATTGAAACAAGCTTGCCTGGCTGGGGACGAGTGTACATTTTATATAAATAAACATTTAAATAAAGATTTAATAGCCCTTTTAAGGGCTTGGGTGTGTGTCAGTGAGAGGGTGTTTTTTTTCTTTTTTTGGGGGGGGGGGGAGGTCATTTGGAATTCCCGAAGGATAACCAGATACCTCAAAATCGCATACGGCATCCTATCTCTCAGAAGACTTGATGGATGACTCCCGGTTTTTCAAAACTGAACTGTTGGAGCTTTCTCCACTTCTTTTTTGTAACCGCTATGGTCATATACCGGGGCCGCTACCAAACCGGCGTTGCTGTTTGGTTTTCTTTTCTCTTCTTCCCCTAAACTTGCCATCGCACAACATTACATTCTGGCTCGCCACCATGATGGGACTCAAACCTCTACCATCGCCGAACTGGAACCGAATAGAGCCCACTCTCTAATAGTTTTAAAGGCGTTGAGGGATTGAGTATTGACCATCTAACACTCCAACGTAAACTGCCGGGTATTCTAACCGCGTGCATACCCCCCTCAGACTCCATTTTGGGCAATAGGAAAGCTAGGCCTGTGTGATCCAAGTGAAATAAAATAAGGTTGACCGGGTCGCAAGGGATTTGTAAATCCCACATCGTCCCTGCGCGTCTTCGGCGCGCTAAAACCTTTCATTCATCTCATATTGTAAGCTTGAGCCCAATCTCTAATAGTCTTAATGGCGTTGAGGGATTGAGTATTGACAATCTATCACTCAAACGTAAACTGCTGGGAATTCTAATCGCGTGCATACCCCCTCAGACCCCATTTGAGGCAATAGGAAAGCTAGGCCTATGTGACCCAAGTGAAATAAAATAAGGTTAACCGGGTCGCAAGGGATTTGTAAATCCCACATCGTCCCTGCTGGACTTCGGCGCGCTAAAACCTTTCATTCATTCATTAATTTCACAAAAGTTGGAGGATAAACTTGTCATCCAATTAAGTACCCGATTGGCCGGCCAACAGAGACTAACCCTTCGATAACCAAATGACTTGATAATAATAATAATAAGATTTTCGTCGGCGTTTCGCTCCATTATCGGACCTCCAACAGTGAAGGCGGTCCCTTTATGGAGCGAAAAGCTTTAGAAAATCTTGTTACTGTATAAATATACTACGAGATTGAAAGAACTGGCTGGTAATAATAATAACACTTTGGCCAGCCGATGATTTGTCGCGGTTCTCGGACGAGAATGCCTTGGTTACCCCTGAACTCCCAATTGCCTCCCTATTCCCACGCTTCTCCTCTCCTCCCAACACTCGGAGACGAACTGCTTGATGACAGTCCTTGCCCCATTCTTCCCAATCTCTCCGATTAGCATATTAACCCTCTCCTTTGAGTCTCCCCCTAACCACATGTCTTTCATTCTCCCATCGCATATACTCCCAGTGAATCTTATTCTTTTAGACTGGTTCTTTGGGCATTCTAGAAGAAAGTGTTCCAGGGTCTCACCAATCCCAAATTAAACATCTGGCAGTCTTTTTCAATGTTTTCCCAATTTTTCCCCTCATCTCCAAGGATCGCGACCTCAGCTTTAACAACAGTGACCCCCCCCCCCCCCCCAAAGGTGCCATCAAGGTACTCGTCAAAACCTGACTTCTCTTTATCACACAGGCCACCCAAAGACCTCTTTGATTTGACCCCCTCTCGTCAATTACGGTTACAATCCTCCTAGACCCTTTCTCTGACGATTTTTGTACCCTGGTTTGCCCCAACGTCCTAATCCGAGATCTCCAATGATTCGTTCTCTACTAGCTCCCTCACTTGGACCATCCACCCCCTCTTGATATTTGAGTTGAAAATTCTCAGGAACATTACTTTACACCATCGGCTGTCGGGGAGATTTACCAAATAATTAAAATAACCGAGTTTCAACAGGTCTATCCTGCCCTTGATTCTCATCCACCCAAGCTCACCCCTCATTGCTTCTAGCGCTGCGGCATTACTCTACCCCGTTATCCATCGGCCTGCATCGTTTTGCAGGATTTCTAGGCTCTTTACGGTCGTCTGGTTTAGGGGTACGACTTCCGTACCGTATGTTATACTTGGCAGACCCAAATGGTTTTCCCCACGAAAACCTTATTGAAACTGTTTCTTCCTATAAGTTTCATTTGGTTAAGAGTTCGCTTCCCCTTCAGAATTAATTTATTTGTGTGGTTTCATTAGATGCCTCTTCCTGTAATGTTTATATTTACCCCAAATACTCGTAATCACCTGTCTCTCCTATACTGAGAAGTTTGCTGCTACCTTCCGGAATGCAGAACTCACCCACTCTCCATCCTCGAGTGTGGTCCACTTTGCGGCCCACAGGTATAACTTTGCTCTTGCTTTCATTAAGTTCGAGTCTCCATTTGCTCCCATATTTCCCAACAATTCCCAGCATTTTCGTTAGACCCTCTTCGCTTTCCGACACTACCATCATATCCTCTGCACAAAATAGCCCTGGGATCTTCAAGTCCCCAACTGCTACCCCCTCGTCGCTATGCAGGAGTTCATCTCCTAAACCTTTGATGTACAATGCAAACAGAATTGGCGAAAGGATACACCCCTGTTTTAGGCCTACCTCCAAAGGCATACGTTTTGTTTTAATGTTTCCCAGGCTAAGTTCACTCTGTACGTCTTTGTATTATGCTTTCATAATTCCAACAAACTCGCCTCCTAAGCCCAGAGCCTCCAGCTTGCGCCACATACCTTCCCTCCATACTCTATCGTATGCCTTTTTGACATCCAAAAAGGCCATAAACATCTTTTTCTTTTTGCTTTCGCGGATTCTATCATTTGGGATAGCGTGAAAAGATGGTCAGTAACTCGCCTTCCCTTCCTGAAGAGATTCTGGATTTTTCCCTAAAAAACCTTTTCAATCACCTCCTCTAGTCTCCCATACAGAAATTTACAGAAAACTTTTTCCAATGTTGCTACTGACAGAGATCCCTCGATAGTTATCCAAAACGTCTTTTCCCCCTTTTTGTGAATAAATGTCACTTTGCTTTCTCTCCACTCCTTTGGGACTTCTTGATTTTCTATGACTAGATTGAATAGGGCAGTTAGGCTTTCCACAAAATCCTCTCCCCCTTTTTTGATAAACTCGTTAGGAATTTCATCTACTCCTCCCGCTTTTACATCCCTTAATTTTGAGATTACCTTTCGCATCTCCTCCGTTTTAATTTCGCTGCACACCAAGTTCGATAGGTTTTCCTCGACCTGATTCGGACACTCAGGTGAGCTCCTCATGCCCCATCGCTCATCGTTTACCTTTTCCCAATGCTTGACTAGTTCTGATGCGATTTGATCTTGCTCGTCTGTAACTCTGCCATCTACTTTAATACTCTGTGGGTTACTTCCTTTGTTACGTTTATTCACCCATTTCCAAAATACGTTCGAACTCGACCCCCCTGTCGTTCTTATCGTCCTAATAAGACTGCTATTTCGCACTCTCCGATTATCGTATTTAATCTTATTTACTTTATTTGGTGCTTGTTGGTATTCTTCCTTTGCTACTGTGGCCTCGTTGCTTTCCACCCCTTAAGTTTTCTACTTATCCTGTGTGCAGCACATTTAGCTTTTCTACCCTTTATGGCACTTTTCAGTTCTTCATTCACTCTGTACCCAAGTTCCCGTGTTGGCACTCTGATCTTTCCTACACTTTCCTTCCCTGTCTCCACTAGGCTCGCAACTGTCGCGTCGGCCATCTTCTGGACACAGCCCCCCCCCCCCCCCCCCTGGGGTACGGTTGCAAGCTTTGGTTTCAGTTTTTCATTGAACTTCGCCCAGTCAGCATCATTTTTGAGTTCCCAAATCTCAAAGTTTCCTTTGCTTTTTACTAGATTTTTGGCCCTGATCGTCACTGTAATCAAGTTGTGATCACTATCCACCTCCATTTTACCCTCATCATCCACTTCATCCCTGTCACCTCCCTCCATAAATTAATATCTGTGAAAATGTAGTCTATTACTTATTTTCTGTCGTTCCTCTCCCAGGTCCATTTCCCATTACACCTCGCGTCCCTGTTCAGAATCTTCAGACCAAGCTCGTTTGTGAAGTTCAACAGCTTCCTTCCATTCCTGTTGACTTTATTGTCCCCACCCTCTATGCCTTCTTCATTATCACCTATGTGTCCACTAACGTCACCCATCAGAATTATACCGAGCCCCTTGTTTTGTAGTTCTGGTTATGATGATTATTGTAAGTACTAAGTTGTAATTATATCATTCATTGTGTTGATCGTCCCACCACAATCTGCTTTGCAGCATCGCCAGTGTATTCGCTCATTATTTCTAGACTTTATTCTGTACTTATATTCTTCAAATACCAGAGACAAATCGAAACGTTGTGACCAGTCATTATCAGGCTGGTTTAGCAGAGTGGGTGTCAATAACAAATCGTAATAACGTGATCAGCCATCATTGTCGAGGCACAAAATAACTGAACAGACTATACGCTGTTTATTTAAGATATTTGCCGACTGCCAACCGGCAATGTTGGAATAACTCGTTTTGGCTTGTTAATTTGAAATAAATCAAGTGATTGCGTTTGTGGATTTATTATGTCGGAGAGAAAATAAAATTCTCAGAAATCAACAGATATTTTTAGTTTAAACAATATTTATTCAATATCTTCAACCGAATATACAAAATACATCAAAATAGAAGGTGGATCCGACAGAAAGCTATAAAGCTTATACTAGGTCGTTTCCACGTACAACATTTTCTTAAAATATTAATACAGTACGATCAATGACATATATACACATGTACAGTAATATTTTTTGTTCAAACTAGGCCTGTTAAAGTAAAATAGGTTGGAATTGGAGACAAAATGAGATATATATACAGAGAAGAGGAGAAAAGTCGAAAGAGGGAGCCAACCTGGTGGAAACTGGACCGTAAACCTGCCTGGTAGTGCTAAACACAAATGATCAGCATAGAATCACAGCATCAAATATTACATATAAAGTTGTTATATATTTATTTATTGGTGTTTAAGGTCTCATACTTATGCAGAATGGCTAATCATGATCAAGACAGTTTTACGGGTGGAGCAAGCCGGAGTGCCCGAAGAGAACCACTAAGTAACGACGAGCAGCTGCCAGGTCCTCAACATCGTAACTCCGCACTGCAGCACAGGCAGGGTTAGATTGGTTGAAGACACGCGCACCATCGACGTGTAGTACGCCTTAGTACACGGCGTCATCGTGCCCCCGTGTGGACAATCAGGGTTAAGTGCCTTGTCCAAGAACACAACGCGGAAGTCCGAATCGATCGCTCAGACGATCACCCATCCAGTGACTAACCGGGCTCGACGTTGCTTAACTTCGGGGATCTGACGAGAACCGGTTACCACAACGCCATCGCGCTTCTCTTCATGTCCGTTACTAGGAGCCAATAGTATAAAACCTTTACAACTGTATTTTCTATCTATCAATTTTACTGAATCAAGATAATGAAACTTGCGAAGAGAATAAACTCGATAATCACAGTCCCTTTAGTATTTTTCTTGTGTTTCTCAGTGTCAAAACAACATATATCAAATAGAATAACAAAATGCTGAGATATATTTGACAGCCTTTATTATTACCAATACGGAGTTAAGTTATATTCTTCATTCATTGCAAACTATGAAGAAGCGCATATGCAGGAGACACGGTGGCTCAGTAGGTAGACGTGCAGGCAGCGAGCCCAGAGATCTTCGATTCGAATCCCACCTGCGGCAATAGTGTTGTGTCCTTAGGCAAGATACTTCACCCCCATTGCCCGCGTGGGTGGCGTTGTGCACTAAGACGTACTGCACGTCGATGGTGAACGTGTCAATACTAACCCTGCTTGTGTGGAGTTAGCATGTTGGGTAGCTGACAGTTGCACGCCGTTGCGCAGTGGTTCTCTCCGGGTACTCCGGCTTCCTCCACCCGTAAAACTGTCGTGGCCATGATAAGCCATTGTGTAGATATATGTGGCCTTAAATATCAATAAATAAGTAAATAAATAACGCATATGCGGGAAAAATAGTACTTTAGCGATTTCAAGGCCTTTTGATACGACATATCATATTTTGTTTTGCAAACTGAAGCAACATGGAGTGAGCAGAATAAGAAATAACGGGTTCATGAGCTTCCGATCAAACCAGACTCTGATTTATCCGAAATAAAATGTGGCTTTCCACAAGGTTCCACAATGTTCAATACTTCGACCTACATTATTTCTGTTGCAATAAGTAAAATTAGTTCCTACTCTATTATTTGCAGATGATTCTCTTCTCTATCGCGCGTCAGCCATGCGTATTAATAACGAAGTTAATAAAGTATCCGATGTAGTGCGGCTATCTAATGAAAACATAGTGATGTGTTTGTAGATTACTTTTGTAGTAGTAGAGTAGTAGTATATCTTTATTGTCGTGACAGGTGCTATCAAAATTTAGTACAGTACATGAGTATAGTGCTGAAACAGCACCCGGTACAGTTGGACCTATATGTCACCTTTTTAATTTGATTTTTTCTGTCTTTTTTTCTAATTCATAAGAAAGAGGCCTGAAAAATCTTGAATTTATAAACAATTACAAAATTGATGGAGTGGAACCTCAAGACGAAAAACAATCTTAGAGCCGAGCTCCCATAGCGAAAATAATTTGTGGCAGCAAATGGCCACATTGTGCTACGAAGGAACTAAAACGAAAAAAAAACTACTATGTAAATTCAAGCTTGCTCGTCGTTTGTTTCATAAACGACTTAGTTTTACGACAGAGAATATTTCGACATTATAAAAAGAATCTAATGATAGAAACAGAAATTTATGTGATAAGTACCCAAGATCATTTGGGGATAAAATTAACCGCTTAGGACCAACCCGAAATACTAGAATACCCAAGGAAGTTTAAGCCGAGGACGGAACCATAAACTGAAAAACTCAAGACGCCCTTAATCCACGGGCCTTTGAGTTTAACCCTTTACCTAACATGAAAAGCAGACGACACTTGCAAAAAAATTCTTGAATAACTAATTTTTTTCATTTTTTGTCTCAAAAACATAGGTTATGATCCCTCGTTGGAACGAGCTCGTTCCAACGAGGGGTCATAACCTATGTTTTTGAGACAAAAAATGAAAATATTTTGAAAATTAATTGGCGATATTTGAGAATAGCGCTGGCCGGTTTTGGCCGTTACGTTGGGTAAAGGGTTAAAGGGCTTTATAATCCCGACCCGCAGTAAACATACGAAGAAACATTTTATCAGACTGTTAAAGATGAAAAGCCTTTTCTCAAAGATAGATTTCTTGACCCTTTGAAAGAAGTAAACGTCGATTTAAATCATCCCATACAACTAGATGAGATTTAAAATGTCATGGACAAGACAAATAAAGAAAAATAAATTGGTAATGATCGAATCCCGTACGAGGCAATTAAATCGTCTGCTGTTATGGAGGAACTATTGACCAGTTTACTGCCACGCCCACGTTAGCCATATATGGAGAACCTCTATGTACGCATGTATGCGATGAAGTTTATTACCATTTATGACATACTTGAAACTGGTAGGATTTTGATATCATCTTGACGATTCGAAAACATCCAAAACGAGTCATCGTAATAGAAGAGTTCAAGAGGAGACAGACAATTCGAAAACTTCAGAAACGAATCATTATAATAGAAGAGTTCATAAAATTTCATTGTAGTGGGGTTCATTTTCGAATATATATACAAACTATACTTCAGACTATTTAAATTAACTCTATATTAACCAAATTGACCAAATTCATCATTCAAATTAAAGTATTCGATGTTTCTCTACTGAGTATTGTCGCCCGGCTAGTTGAAACTCTTGTATTGAACATGATATCAAATGCGCAAGCACTAGTATAGAATCATTTAATATAAAAATATCGTTTTAATATAAGTTTTTTTTTAAATAAATCAATCTAACTGGGGAGAAAATAAATTAAACCATTCGAAATAATAAAAACAATAATGACTTGGAGTGAGGGTAACATTGCAGATTGCCTCCCCTTGGAACCAAATTGGTTCCTCAGAGAGACAATCTGCAATGTTACCCGCAAACCAGGGCATTATTTTTATAGTATCAAACCTAGTCTAGGAAGAACGTGGTTGATTTTAGCAAATGTAAATGATATTTAAGGCTCCAATCCAAAGATAAAAAAATGGCCCTACTGTATAAAGTATTGAGACCCATCCAAACCCCCATTTGCGACGTTCTCGTTTATGTGTAGTGAAATTACAAACCCTCTCATGGTTCACATCCATCGTGCACTGGTATTCTTCACTTGTTCATATCTCCGACTCTTGCAAGCGTATATTTCTGGCTAATAAGCACTCGTAACTCACCGTACGCAGCCTTTTCCTGTCCTTCATTTCTCTGGCCATTCTATAGCGAATGATGATATACACAATTCCGTTAAGCACGCCTCCTAAATTCGGTAAGGTTGTAACGAATCGAAACAATACAAGAGGCGCTGGGGAATCAAATAGTTGCCAAACGCCCAAAACCGAAACCGGCGACCACTGAATGAAGAATACCGCAACAAAGAGCATCATGGATTTAGCAGCATTTGTCGAAGATTTGGCCGTTGTCGCCTGTTGTCCCAGTCTGCTTCTTATGTCGGCACACTCCTTGTTGATGCGATACCATGTCAAAAAGTAAAGGATACAGTTGACGATCAGCACTAGTGTTATTGGTCCTGTGGTTAAAAATATAATTCCCAGTTTCCCCTTTACTGGATCGAAGGCACAACTAAAACAAAAAATAAATCATTGTTAAGCCTATCAAAAAACCCTTTATTTCTCATTTGTCTGCGCATGCTTTCTATCAGAATTACAGCTTTTTATTCACCCGAAAATTTCGCCTGTCCACCAGTCCATTTGTAGGTGGAGTTGCTTTCCACTTTAGCCAATCGAAACCAAACTTACCTGTGGGTTGGTTGGTTATGATAAGGGGAGAACACTATTTATTTTGGGGTCATTACACCGGAAGTCAGGATCATAGAGGCCGTAAAGTTGAACATTTTTTTTATATTTGGTTTCCGTTCTCGTCTTGAAATCCCGCTGCCCCTATCGAGACCAAACTTGACATGTGTATTGAGGATGAGGAAATAAGACCCCTTTTTATTAATGAGGTCGTTGTTCCAAAGGTCATGGTCACCTTGAAATTACAATTTCTTTCTGGTTACTAAAGATTCGCTGGGACGTTCGGAACCGTACTTGACATGACATGTGGGATATGTATGATGAGACAAAGAACCCTATTCATTTTGGACCGCTCTCTAACTGAAGCTCTACTGGGGGTCGGAACCAACCTCATCATGTGAGTAGGGTATGGTAAGACGAAGAACCTTGTTTATTTGGGGTCATTGAGCTCATGGGCAAGGTCAGTGGCCTTTTCGCTCTCTAACTAAAGCTCTGCTGGGTCGATCAAAATCGAACATAACAAGTGAGTTAAGGATAACAGGATGGAGAACCTTATTATTTTAGGATCACTGTGCCAAAGGTCAATATCACTGTAACATACAAATTAAATTTTTCCTGGTTTCCGCTCTCTAATTAAAGCTATACTTGGACGATCGAACCAAACTTGACATGTGAGTTGTTAGAGATAAGAGGAGAAGCCTTATTTATTCTGGGGCTAATGTGCCAAAGGACAAGGTCACAGTGAATTTAACATGCAAATGTCCCTGGTTTCTGCTCGCTAATTGAAACCCCATTTAGCGTATCGAAACCAAACTTAACATGTTGATTGGGTATAATAAGAGGAAGAACCCTATTTATTTTGGGATTATTATAACGAAGATTAAGGTTATAGTTACCTCAACTCAACTTACAAATTGTCCAGGTCTCCGCTTTTGTTACAGTATCAATACATTTTCGCGGGGGGGGGGGGGGGGGGTGTCTACTCCTGGCGGTCAGCTCTAGTTTAATCCTTAACAAAAGTGCAAGGGCAATACAAAGTCACCACCATTCACAAACATCGTCAATAATTTTTGTTTTTATTTCTTTTAATGTTTGCCCCCAATACAACTACCTCGATAGACAGTGGTGGAAGTTAGCCACATCCTTATGACAGTTGAACTTGTGGTTCATGCTAATACAAATAAATGGTGGCGCTAGGTGTAATATATGCTGGCTATCCCGGCTGTATTCAAGACGACACCAACCACCCCTCTCCCATCTCCCTGTTTTTTTTAACTGGGCGGTTTGTCACAAGCAACGAGAGCAAGGGACAAGGTATTATCTGCGAAAACACATGTACATCCACTATCGCGGATAAAACCATAACCCGAGCATACAGCTATGTGACAGATTGAGAGAAAAATGCGGGGTCCGAGGCTCCAACCGTTGACCCCTATCGCACAAAGTGGCCGATTTATCACGAGACCAAGTTCCGGACCAAACAGTCCTATTGGTACAGTACGTGGAGAGTGTATTATCACTAAATCACCCGCAGAGTGGAGATTCCACCCAAGCAATAATTGCAAATTTGTTGCAACGCATGACCAGCACAAGCAAAGTTTCAGCCCATGGACCTCCGGGTTAAACCCGGAGGTCCATTGGCTGAAACTTATCTTGTGTTTTTTGTCAATATGTGCACAATTTGAAAGCTATAGCTTGGGTGATAACTCCACTCCGCGGGTGATTTAGTTACAATCCACTCTCCACGTACTGTAAATAGTGACGGAACTGAAAAAAGTTTAGTCGTTTTGGAATAGATAAAAAGAATAACAAGTCCAAATTTTCGTAAATGCAGGTTTATTTCGACGATTTTCGAAGGAAATTATGATATGTTCACGATGTTTCTTGTCAATAATATTGTCACTTGTCAATTATGTCATTTGCCAACCGCCCAGACGGAACCTAAATAAACTAATTAGCGGTCGATCACTGAGTACACGGGCCGAATCTTCCCGCCGAATCTTTCCAGGGCCGAAAAATCCAAGGTCGAATCTTCCCAGGGTCGAATCTTCCCGATCCCAACAAATCGGCTACGTGTGCTCCAATCAAATAAAATTCGCCAAATATAGTTATTCACACATACTTTTTCTCTTTAAACGCATAACTTGTGATCAGTTGTAGGAACGAGCTTGCATGGGATTCACCATTCATCATCATAAACTTTTGGCTTTTGTTGAGTAATGCTTTTGTTCTTCTTTCCAGAAAAAGATTTCCATACCTTAACTGTTAGTATTTATGTCACGTGATTTAATATAATTCAGTGCATTGCTAGATAAGACTAATCCTAATTTTTAAATATATCTGTCAGAAATAATTTCGTGTTTATTCATTGAAAGATCGCCACTGCAGCGTTTTCAACGAATAAACGCAAAATTATTACACTGTTTTCAGATTTAATATTATTTAATAAACTGGTACTATGGGCTCGTGACTTTTCGGCCTCGAGACGTTTCGGCCTGGGACGTTCCGGCCGGGATGTTTCGGCCCCATAAAAGGCCGCCACGCCCAACTTTAGGAGGCCGAAACGTCTCACTTTTCAAACTTTTATTTATTCGGCCCCAATAAATAAATATTTGCTTATGAGTCAACAAATATTTTTAAATATTATTCAACATTTATACTTCGAGAGGTTTTTTCACACATCAGTACATAATTAAACACTGTGACAAGAGGTTAGTTGTCACTCCTATAGATGATTCTTGAGTTGGTTCTACGCAACTCATTTTGCGTTAAGGGGTAGTCCAACGTAACTTTGGTCAATTTGTTGACATTTTTCCCAATGCCTCAGAAACAGATAAGAGAAGTAAGGAAAGGCAAATTATATTTCAAAATAATGAGTAATGTGCACAGAAAAGGTTCATATAATTTCTTTCAGGACAAAAAGTGAATTTTATGATTTTGAACATTAATTTGCCAATGCCATAAGTAACGAACCGGTAAAACCACAAAATGATCGGTAATTTGAAAGCTTTGTCTTCAATGTAATGATAACGTACTGCAGACTCGGAGAAAGCATTTTATGACACACACTCTAGTTTGTTTTGATGTTGGAATGCAATACAACCAACAAATTTTGGATGTTCCGGATGTAGCCATTTTTCAATGATGTTTATTCCGGTCATGTCATTACAATGTGGTTCTTGCGGGAATACTCATTTTGGGCGAGAATGAAAGGACGTGATCACGTTCTTAATTTGCTCGAGACAATGTATGAGCGGATTTGCAAAGAGATTACAGCAAATACTTGAGCTGTTAATGTCATAACTGCAAGATATGGTTAGAAATTCCCTTCCGTGTTTACAGGCCGTCTGAACTTTTTTGTTGACAAAAAATCTGAATTATTGCGCACTAAAAAGACAACTTGAACCACTTGTAAAAAAATAAGGAATGGAAGTCCGTAGGAACGTTAGTCCCTCTGGACTATTATTCCGCGGAATTATAATCCTAGGTCTAACATTTCTAGGAATAGTAGTCCGACGGACTACTATTCCTAGAAATGTTAGACCTAGGACTATAATTCCGCGGAATAATAGTCCAGAGGGACTAATTTTCCTACGGACTTCCATTCCTGTTACACCGGCTTTCAAAAACACATATTGGTGGATTTTTTTCCTTTTTGTAACCTTTAAGGATAATATGCTGTGGCTGCTCCCAAACCCGCGACTGTTTGGGTTTCCTTCTCTTTTCTAAAATAACCACCAAATTGTGGTATCAGTATTACCATAAATATGTCCATCTCCCCAAGCAAACACAGAGTAGAACTCTTGTAGTTATGCCAATTTCCTAGCCATTTTTCAGCTCGAGGTTCTCGGGGATCTCAACCCACTACCCTACTGCCAGTGCGCACACTTAAACTAAATAAGATTATCGGTTCTCGCTTCCGACTCTCGTGGACTCATACGCAAACAAAGCTATAAAGCAAATAAAGTTATTCGGGTCACAAGGGATTTCAATCCCACATCGTCCCTGCGCGCTGAAACTTTTCATTTCATTTCATTCATGTTTGTCTATATGAACAAAGTGCCAAAAGTAACAAGTGTTGAAAAAACAGTTCTACTACAACTCTTGGTCAATTTATGTATATTTGTAATAGAATATTTTAGTCTCTTGTCTGCACTATTTGAATATACTTGTTTGAAGATTTGAACATTTGTTGAAGCCAATTTTTATTCTTTGTTTCTTATGATGTCAAGAAACAAATACATCAACAACAAAAATAGTTCAAAGAACCAGGGGGCGAACAGTCTCGGGGGGCGAACAGTCTCGGGGCGAACAGTCCAGAAAAACCCGGGGCGAACAGTCTCCGGGGGCGAACAGTCTAGTAACCGTTCTTTGTACTCGCCTTGTAGGTATATTTAGAGTGGCCATCGGTGACGGGGCCTTCGGTAGCATTTGAAAATAGTTTCTTTTTTCAATATAACAAATTTGAAGAAAGAGTGTTACAAACGTTCGCTCTACGATAAATAAAGACTGTTTGACTTCCAAAATGCTTTTAAATGCCGGTGCTACTAAATAACGAAAACAAACTAATATAAACGAAAACAAGTAAAAAATGGCAAAATATAGGCTAATAAAAATTTAAAATGGGTAGAAGGTGCGTGTACGGGTAGTTTTACTCACGTGTGAAATTTTATCCACTTTTGATGAGTATTTTGGTCATAAAGAGGATTTAAAATGTGTTGCGTGAAGCAGAACTTCTGTTTGTTAATTAGTCGCAATGACCTGCCCTACTAAATAACGAAAACAAGAAACGACTAATAATGAAAACAAGAAACTACAGTGTGTAATTAATTAGCTGTCAATATTGAATCGGATTAGCAAATGGCTGGTTTAAAATTTTGTCTCTTTTATATTTTATATTGTTGATAAATTTTCATAATTGGGTAAAACATGCCCGTACACACACCC
Organism: Pictodentalium vernedei; assembly: GCA_031216915.1. NCBI lineage: Eukaryota > Metazoa > Mollusca > Scaphopoda > Dentaliida > Dentaliidae > Pictodentalium > Pictodentalium vernedei. The sequence goes on from CM062291.1 coordinate 314,381,809, forward strand.
TCTACCCATTTTAAACTTTTATCAGCCTATATTTTGCAATTTTTTACTTGTTCTCATTTGTGTTCGTTTATGTTCGTTTATGTTCGTTTGTTTTCGTTATTTATTAGCACCCTTAAATGCAGCAGTTTTAATTATATTGGGCGGCCTTCGATAGCCATCGGTGGCATTCAGGCTTGGGGCGAATACTTTGTAAATGTATTCGAATACGAATACGAATACTTTGAAATTTCATGAATATGAATACGAATACAAATACACAAATTTTCAAATGTATTTGAATACGAATACAAATACATTACAAAGTATTCATGAATACATTTTTGAATACTTGAATACTTTTTAAATTAGAAGTATTTATGGAGATAGGCCTAAAACAGGGGTGTATCCTTTCACCAATTCTTTTTTCATTGTATATCAAAGGTTTAGGAGATGAACTCCTGCATAGCGACGAGGGGGTTGCAGTTGGTGACTTGAAGATCCCAGGGCTATTTTTTGCAGACGATATGGTGTTAGTGTAAGAAAGCGAAGAGGGGCTAGCGAAGATGCTGGGAATTGTTGGGAAATATGGGAGCAAATTGAGACTCGAACTTAATGAAAGCAAGAGCAAAGTTATACCTGTGGGCCGCAAAGTGGACCCCACTCGAAGGTGGAGAGTGTGGGAGTTCGGCATTCCGGAAGGTAGCAGCAGACTTCTTAGTGTGAGTACCTGGGGGTAAATATAAACATCACAGGAAGAGGCATCTACTGAAACCACACAAATAAATTGATTCTGAAGGGGAAGCGAATCCTTAACCAAATGAAACTTATAGGGAGAAAGAGTTTCAATAAGGTTTTCGTGGGGAAAAACGTTTGGGAAATGGTGGGTCTGCAAGTATAACATACGGTACGGAAGTGGTACCCCTAAACCAGACGGCTGTTAAGAGCTTGAAAATCCTGCAGAACGATGCAGGCCGATGGATAACAGGGTCGAGTAATGCCGCAGCGCTAGAAGCAATCAGGAGTGAGCTTGGGTGGATGAGGATCAAGGACAGGATAGACCTATTGAAACTCAGTTATCTTAATTATTTGGTCAATCTCCCCGATAGCCGATGGTGTAAAGTAATGTTCCTGAGAACTTTCAACTCAAATATCAAGACGGGGTGGATGGTCCAAGTGAGGGAACTAGTAGAAAACTACTCATTGGAGATCTCGGGCCTTGACGTTGCGGCAAACCAGAGTAAAAAGATCGTCAGAGAAAGGGTCATGGAGGATTGTAACCCTAATTGGCGAGAGGGGGGCAAATCAAAGAGATCTTTGGGTGGCATGCGTGATAAAGAGAAGCTTTGTTTTTAAGAGTACCTTGATGGCACCTTTGGGGGGTCACTGTTGTTCAAGCTGAGGTCGCGGTCCCTGGAGCTGAGGGGAAAATTGGGAAAAACAGTGAAAAGGAGTGCCAGATGTGTGATTTGGGCGTGGTGGATACCCTGGAACACTTTCTTCTAGAATGCCCAAACTACCAGTCTAAAAGAAAACGATTCACGGGGAGTATAATGGGGAAGTGGGATGGGAGAATGAAGGACATGTGGTTAGGGGGCGACTCAAAGGAGAGGGTTAATATGCTAATCAGAGAGATTGGGAAGAATGGGGCAAGGGATGTCATCAAGCAGTTCGTCTCCGAGTGTTGGGAGAAGAGAAGAGGCGTGGAAATAGGGAGGCAGTTGGTAGAACAGGGGTAACCAAGACCTTCTCATACGAGAACCGCGACAAATCAGTTAACATCACTGGATGCACTGCTGCACTCTATGTTCTATTTGTGTACTGTCCATTATCAGACTTATCTTTGTAGAACTTTATATTTGTATCATTCCAGTATCTTTTGTATTATTCTAAATATGTTATTACTATAAATTTGTTATTTTTACATACGGGTTGTTATCTTTACTTGGCTCAAGACAGTCATTACCCTGTGTACGAAACGCCCTAGCTTGTGTACGGTACGTCCTAAAAGTTTCTCGTGTACGAAACGTCCAGCTCCCTTTATAGCAAGTTTTTTGTTTGTTGGTTTAAAAATCATTTTTAAACTGATGGTCCTTTGGTGACGGGTCGTCTCGTTCCTTTTCCTTTTTGCCCCCCGGGTCGTTTCGTGCCTTTACCTTTTCGTACGGGGTCGTTTCGTACCCTTTTAGGTACGAAACGACTCACCAAAATAAAAAGGAACGAAACGACTCACATAAAGGGGGACTCAGTTTTAGAGGGGACTAGTGAGCGGGCCTAAATGACCGCTAAAAATGAACGAAACGATCCACTCAAAAGATGATACGACAAAAAGGAGATATTCGAAGTATTTAATTCGCCGGACCGGTAGTAGATTGCCAATAGAGAAGAGTGAGGAAAAAACGGAATAATTTAATAAGCTAATACTCGAAATAGTGATTGCTATGCAATTGCAATGACACCACATAAGAAGGACCAGTAAAGTTTTAGCCAATGCACTTCATGGTTAAACATGTAAGTCTGTTGGCTGAAAGTTTGCTAACAGCAGTAGTATTTTCTTTATAATATTTACGTGCTTTCACCGATTATAATTAGACATACTGAGCTGTACAAAGGTGACCTTAAACAGGAATAAATAAATAAATAAATAAATAAATAAATAAATAAATAAATAAATAAATAAATAAATAAATATGTGTTTGTACTGTGAAATAATGGATAAATAGAAAAACTTTAAATAAATCCAAAAATTTTAGAATATAATATTGAATAACTGAGTTGTGTCCAATAACACAAGTTTTTTTTATATTTTTATTGTCCATGTTTTCAACAATTTAAAAAGCCATGGGGATATGTGGCCGCCATTGTTACATTGCATTGTGACAAGAAAATTGATAATTTAGTCTATTGTTCGGTACTACTAAATAACGAAAACAAACGGACATAAACGAACACAAACGAAAACAAGTACAAAACGGCAAAATATTGGATAGAGGGAGGGAGGGAGGGAGGGAGGGAGGGAGGGAGGGTGGTTGGGTGAGTGGGTGTGTGTGTGTGTGTGTGTGTGTGTGTGTGTGTGTGTGTGTGTGTGTGTGTGTGTGTGTGTGTGTGTGTGTGTGTGTGTGTGTGTGTGTGTGTGTGTGTGTGTGTGTGAGGGTATGGGTTTGTCTTACCAACTTGACGAGGTAACTAGACAAAAGAGTTTGAGTGTTTTGCCTTACCGAGGTACAAAAGACAAAATAAATCCTTTACCTCGGTTGTTTTCCCAGAACTGTACCGGCAAAACGAGGTAGAAACCGTTAGTCCACACAAAGGACAAACAATGGGGTACCTCGGTATGTAGGGAAGACAATACTCTGTGTGTGTGTGTGTGTGTGTGTGTGTGTGTGTGTGTGTGTGTGTGTGTGTGTGTGTGTGTGTGTGTGTGTGTGTGTGTGTGTGTGTGTGTGTGTGCGTTTGTCTTACCAACTTGACGAGGTAACTAGACAAAAAGAGTTTGCGTGTTTCGCCTTACCGAGGTACAAAAGACAAAAGAAACCCTTTACCTCGGTTGTTTTCCCAGAACTGTACCGGCAAAACGAGGTAGAAACCGTTAATCCACACAAAGGACAAACAATGGGGTACCTCGGTATGTAGGGTAGACAAGACTCTCTGTGTGTGTGTGTGTGTGTGTGTGTGTGTGTTTGAGGTTAAAAAATCGCACTGGCACAGACATTTCATACTGAAACGTTTTTTTCTTTTAATATGCCGCCGAAAAATTGTTTTCATTTACTGAACCCAGATGGGTTTCAAACATGACAAAAAATTACACCACATTTGATTTAAACTAAGTGATGAGCTTAGGAACTGGTTAAACTGACTGGCAATAATTGATGTTATTCATTGATGGGCTCTAATTTAGTCCTTACAAGGATGTTACGCAAGCTTTTGTTTTTCTTATAGGCGATGACAGGTCGAAGATTCAAAGGTTCATTTAATTTAGCATTGGTAAAATTGAATTCATCTTTTAACATTTTTGCTATTTCGATATTCATTCTGTTGTACGTTAAAGTGAAAGGAATGATGGACCTCCTTTCGCATTCGCCCTCTGATATGTTCATACCAAATGGCCAGAGGGTTTGAAGCGTATTGATCCAAAAAGCTTCACGTTTTTTTCTAAATTCATCCGTTTCTTCTAATGTGTCTTTAATTGGTGGTTGTTCAATTGGGTGGATTTCGAAATCGTCCAAAGAATGGCCAGGAAGGTTAAAATGTTGTGCTACTGGGGCATCAGCATTATGTTTTATATCCTGTTTGTGTCTAGTAGCACGTTCTCGAAAAGGATTTTGACTTTGACCAACATACTGTTTCCGACATCGCTTACAAGTGATAAGGTAAATAATGTTTGGTGAATCACAATGGAGGGGGTTACGGATCTGATAATGATTTTTCGTTTGTTCGGAGGAAAATTCCTCTTTCTGATCAGGCATAAAAGTATGCAGTCTACAACGAGGCTTTTTGCAATTAACTACCGCGCCACTACTATTTTGCAACGGTCTGTTGTGTTCAATCTTCAGTGGTTCGAAATCGGTAGTTTCAGCTGGACTTTCGAGCTTTTTCAAGGTTTGGGATTTCAGGCTACGCAAAAGGCGCAGCGAGTACCCTCTCGATCTGAGGGCGCCAAATAGAGTAGAACAAGCCTCATTGAAATTTACCTTATCACTTGAATTGCGGTGGAAACGAATGAGCTGTGATTTGATGATACCTTTAAATGTATGTTGAGGATGAAATGATTTAGTGTGCAACAATTGATGTGAATCAGTTGGTTTAAAATATACTTTATAATCTAAATGACCGGATGACTGAAATTGCTTGCCTTTATACACGGTTACATCGAGAAAATCAACAGAATTTTCATTGATAGTAGCTTTCAATTTAATATTTGGATCGTGATTATTCAAAATTTCTAAAAATTCATCAAAATCTTCTTTTGAATGTTCCCAAATAATAAAAATGTCATCTAAATATCTGAGATATACGAGAGTATGCTTTGCACATTTGCTTAAGGCATTTTCCTCCCATTCCGCTACATAAATGCTTGCAAAATTAGGACTGAATCTTTTACCCATAGGACAACCCATTATTTGTAGAAAATATTCTCCATTGAATTGAAAGTCATTACCCTTTAAGCTCAGCTCTAAAAGATCCAAAATTTGTTCATCCGGGCGTTTCGCATCCGGATATTTTTCAAATGCATTTTTAACTGATTTAACACCTTTATCAATATCAATGTTCGTATACATACTGTCGTGTGTGTGTGTGTGTGTGTGTGTGTGTGTGTGTGTGTGTGTGTGTGTGTGTGTGTGTGTGTGTGTGTGTGTGTGTGTGTGTGTGTGTGTGTGTGTGTGTGTTGAGGTTAAAAAATCGCACTGGCACAGACATTTCCTACTGAAACGTTTTTTTCCTTTTAATATGCCGCCGAAAAATTGTTTTCATTTACTGAACCCTGATTGGTTTCAAACATGACAAAAAAGTACATAAAATTGATTTAAACTAAGTGAAAACAAGACTGTGTGTGTGTGTGTGTGTGTGTGTGTGTGTGTGTGTTTGTCTTACCAACGTACCGGCAAAACGAGGTTGAAACCGTTAGTCCACACAAAGGACAGACAATGGGGTACCTCGGTATGTAGGGAAAACAAGACTGTGTGTGTGTGTGTGTGTGTGTGTGTGTGTGTGTGTGTGTGTGTGTGTGTGTGTGTGTGTGTGTGTGTGTGTGTGTGCGTTTGTCTTACCAACTTGACGAGGTAACTAGACAAAAGAGTTTGCGTGTTTCGCCTTACCGAGGTACAAAAGACAAAAGAAACCCTTTACCTCGGTTGTTTTCCCAGAACTATACCGGCAAAACGAGGTTGAAACCGTTAGTCCACACAAAGGACAAACAATGGGGTATCTCGGTATTTAGGGAAGACAAGACTGTGTGTGTGTGTGTGTGTGTGTGTGTGTGTGTGTGTGTGTGTGTGTGTGTGTGTGTGTGTGTGTGTGTGTGTGTGTGGGTTTGTCTTACCAACTTGACGAGGTAACTAGACAAAAGAGTTTGCGTGTTTCGCCTTACCGAGGTACAAAAGGCAAAAGAAACCCTTTACCTCGGTTGTTTTCCCAGAACTGTACCGGCAAAACGAGGTTGAAACCGTTAGTCCACACAAAGGACAGACAATGGGGTACCTCGGTATGTAGGGAAAACAAGACTCTGTGTGTGTGTGTGTGTGTGTGTGTGTGTGTGTGTGTGTGTGTGTGTGTGTGTGTGTGTGTGTGTGTGTGTGTGTGTGTGTGTTACTCATGTGTGAAATTTTATCCACTTTTGATGAGTATTTTGCTCATTAAGAGGAATTAAAATGTGTTGCGTGACGCAGAACTTGTGTTCGTTAATTAGTCGCAGTTGATCTACCCTACTAAATAACGAAAACAAGAAACGACAGTGGATAATTAATCACCTGTCAATATTGAATCAGATTAGCGCTTGCATAAATGGCTGGTTTAAGATTTTGTCTCGTTTATATTTTATATATTTATTAATATTATTGTTATTATTTTTTAACTGGGATCTATTTTAATTTTCTTTGTTGCCTATCTGCTATGTTGGATGCTTTATTGCTTGTCAAACAATTCTACTGATGTACAACATAGTTGTATTTTGTAATAAGCGACGCACTTTTGATTTTTTACTTCCTTGTTTTTATAACGATAATGTAGAATGGTTTGAAGAAAACTCTTGATATTCGTTTGCATATTTGATAACCGTGTCTTTTGAACAAAAGCTTGGTTGTACCGGCAATAATAATTTTCAAACTCATGTGCGTACCAATCAGTGTATAACATGGCTCATTTGCCTAACTTTCCAGTCACAGTAGTTATCAATAGAATTAAACTGCGTGGAGTCAGTGATGATTGCTTCGCTACTCATTGAGAACTTTAGGATTGAGTCTGTGAGAATTGCCTCGCAACTCTGCGTGTGGGGAATGGGCTCCGAAGAAACCCACCCTCACCCCATTAATAGCAAAAATTACACAACAGTCACAATACACAATACCTATTTTTTATTTAATCTTATTTGTTTTACAAGGATTGGCGAACAAGTTATGCAACTTATATTAACGCCTCTCCTTGGCCCAATGGCGTAGGTGTGTGGGATGACCTTCATAGCGGCAACTTCGTGGGCTAGGTCTTCTCGAATACTACGAAGGGATCTTTAGCCTGCACGGAGTGTGTCTCTCTCCGCACAGAGGACAGCCATTTTAGGTCCCCACCCGATAGGACGGTACGCTGTGACAGCATCAACCCCACAATTGATGCTGACAGAGAGTGTTCGGACACCTCGAGAACTTTCCCCGACCGGGGTCGATCCCGGGACTTCTGGCATGAAAGACCAGCGCACTTATCCACTCGGCCATCACTCTCATACCTATTTTTCTATGTACCTATAACTTTTCTAATTGAACATTCTCAATTTTTCTTGCAACACCCTTGCCAAGAAGACGCATGGAAATAGTAGACGAAGCGTAGGAGGAATTTTTACAACCCACCTTTCTGTTAACATACACAGGAAACCACCAAACACCAGGAAAGGATTGAAACAAGTTTGCCTGGCTGGGACGAGTGCACATTTTATAGAAATAAACATTTGAATAATTTAACAACCCTTTTAAGGGCTTTCGATCGGGTGTGTGTCTGTGAGAGGGTTTGTGTGTGTGAGGGTGTGTGTGTGTGTGGGGGGGGGGGGTCCCTTCAATCACCCCGTAATCTGTTCCCCCTGAAGGCAGACCAGACGGCCAAGGCTCAGCATCCACTCTCCCTTATATGCTGATGGATGACTCCCAGCTTCCAAAAACACATATTGGTGGATTTTTTCCTTTTTGTAACTGTTAAGGATAATATGCTAGGGCTGATCCCAAACCAGCGACTGTTTTGGGTTTCTTTTTCTTTTTTCTAAAATAACAACCAAACTGCAGTTTCAGTATTTCCAAAAATATGCCCACTTCTCTAAGCATACACGGAGCAGAACTCTTGTAGTTATGCAAAATTCCTAGCCATCTTCCAGTTCGAGGTTCTCGGGGATCTCAACCCACTACCCTACTTCCAGTCGCACACTCAAACATAATAAGGGTAGTACTAAAATGAGTCCGCAGGTAGAAAAAGAGACCGTAAGAGTCCGTAAGAGAACGCAAGTAAACTATGGGGGTTAATGTTTTGAAATGAATGGTTTCTGGTTCGTTGGGTTATAAATAATACACATCCGAAGTTTGGTATCGATATTTCAACTTTAACCCCTAATATTTCACAATTATTGTATAGCTCGTTTTCAAACTCACAGACTCATATTTCGCAACACGGGCCAAAGAGTCCGCAAATGAACTACTAGTCATAAAAATATCAAATGAACTTTTTCTGATTGAAAACATTATAAATAATACATATCCGAAGTTTGGTGTTGATATTTCAACGTTAACCCCTAAAATTTCACTGTTGACTGGGTTTACTGACGTTTCGGCCTTGGGACGTTCCGGCCTTGGGACGTGTCGGTCCTGGACGTTTCGGCCTAGACGTTTCGGCTTCCAATCGGGCCGAAACGCCCTGCCTATCGGGCATAATTTTTTTACATATTTTGGAACTTTTGGATTTCCTTCATGCTGATGGTCATAAAAGGCTGTCTTTGAATAAAAAAACGAACTTACCTTTATCGAATTTTTTAATTTATCCGAAAACATCCACGAAATAAAGCAGGAATTAATTATATTTCATTTTATTTGCAAGCACAAATAAAGTATGTTCACTATTGTGAAGACGCATCGAAATAAATGAAATACAAGTTTTTCCCAGCAAGTGTTGTTTTGACAAAACAAAAACCACAGCTGTCTGTCGCTGTTGCTACTAGTCTTTTCATACTTTGTTTGACGCTGCTGATTAAAAGTTACTGATGAACTTTTTTGAGTTTGTACATCTTTTGGGAATAAAAGTGACTGATGAACTGTTTGTATGTGTTGATACAGCACTCTCGGTGTGGTATCTTTGGTGATACTCAAGGAAATATGCGACAGTCGAGAAAAATTCGCCAAAAACGGTCTAACCACTAAACAGAGAGAAAAACGGGAATGTAACACCCTCGGGTGTGGTATTGTGTGTTAACCTGTCCTCTGCTCCGAACAAAAGAAAAATGAAATAACGACAACCCCGGAAGATCCCAAATGCGCTGGTAGCCGTTACCAATCCCATTGGTGCTAGCAGTCCGAGCACATTTTTGCGCGATTTAAGCGGCAGACTACACTTGCCTGAAAATCACTCAACAGAAATTCATCCAGAAAAGACTTAACAAATGCACATACATTCCTTACTCCACTCTATCTTTTGCCGCTTTAACTCTAAGTTTGTTTACTATTTTTTAGACTCTACCTTTCTCCCCAATAACCACTATGGATATTAGTAACCGCTATGGCAATTCAATAACCGTTAGCACATCCTTCACTCCATCCCCGGAGGTTGGCGTCCACCCCCAGGGAGGCGAGCGTTGGTCCTGCGCCCCGATTTCTCGGCCAATTTTTGTAAAGTGCTTCTTCAGCGCACAGCATGTCCCGATCCAATTAAAATAGCAGGCCTGTTACCTGAATCAGAAATGTTCAGGTTGGATGGCACCTTGTTAAGGTCCGTTGGTTTCTTTCGCTTGTCAAGTCGCCTCAATCGTACACTCCAGCAAAGAGCCCAATGAAGGCCCACCTTGTCTATAAAACCACAAGCGGCAGACTATACTTGCCCGAAGAATAACAACAAGAAACATCAGCTTCCATGTTCTTCCGCCTATACACCGCTCAAACATGATGCAGATGACGCTGTCTCAAATCAATGGAATTATACCATTCTGTAAACGAGGGTCGAAAGGGGCTTACCCCAAAACCGTGTATTTTCAATCAATTAATTCCCTAATCCATATTAACAGGGTCATCGGTGACGTCCACCCACGTTGAAGTCGACCCGAGTGAAGTCGACCCCAAAAAGTTAAGAAGTTATTAGGTTGTTAAACTGAAAAATACTGATCAATTAACACCTCTTAATATCCTCTATTATCTATCCTGGTGGACGAGATAACCCCCTTCACTAATGTCAATATAGGAGGCCGAAACGTCCAGGGCCGAAACGTCTCGAGGCCGAAACGTCCCATTACCGTTGACTGTATAGCGCGTTCACAAACTTACCGACTCATTTTTTCGCAAGACGGGCCAAAGAGTCCGCAAATGAACTACTAATCCTAAAAATACCAAATGAACGGTTTCTGGTTGAGAACAGTTAAACTAATTCATCCCCGAAGTTTGGTAACGATATTCCAACTTTAACCCATGAAATTTCACTATTAATGTATAACGCGTATTCAGTCTTACGGACTCATTTTTCGCAAGACGGGACAGAGAGACCCCAAGTGAACCACAGACTTTAAAAAATTCAAATAAGCACTCTCTGGTCGAATTAACAATTAAGTAGATGTCAAAATTATATTGGATTATCGCTAGGTCTGATGACTGCTTTCCCATTACCAATTTATCAGGGGATTTCAAGAGTGCAGTTAATACCGTTCAAGTACATACCCACACTTAATCTTAATTCATCAATAATCTTTATATCCGTGTCATACTAAATACTAATTGGGTTTTGGAGTTAGAAATCCCAAATTTCACTATTACTATATACTGCTGCGTATTGCATCTAACGGACTCATTTCTAGGGACACACTAAAAAGTGTAGCCCGAGCCCGAGCTGAGAATATGGTGTAGCTGAGAAATAAAGTTTCGTTTTCTTTATTATTTGTCGTTAGATTTCAGTTATTTTTGGTATATAAATCATTTGTAAACAAATGAATCCAGACAAAGTGAATGGGTGTTTTTAAACGTATATTTAGTGAAATATACGATAAAATTGCTCCGAGAGACACTAAAACGTGTAGCCGAGAATCTGGTGTAGCCGAGTAATAAAGTGTCGTTTTCTCGTTTGTTTATCGCTCAATTTCAATAATTTTTGGCATATATATTAGTGATAGCCAGGCAAATCCAGATAAAAAGAAACGGATATTTTAAAAGTATATTTTATGAGAAATACGAAAAAAATAACTTCGAGAGACACAAACAAATGTAGCTGAATTGCCGAGCCGATTAATTAACTAGTATGTTGACATTATTTTCACAACAAAGGCGATTAACAGTAATCCTAACAATAGCATCATAACAATAGTCTTGGTGATTATTCTTCATGGCTATTCTATTTTTTGTTTTTAGTTTGAAGATATTAAAATGTTGTTGTTGTCATCTTTTTATATAATTCATATGTGTTTTTAGCATAACGTATGTAAACATCCATTCATTCATTCATTCGTTCCTTCGTTTTTTCATTTATTTATTCATTCATTCATTCTCTTTATTCTGTTCTCTCTACGGAACTAACTCAATCAATTGAGGAAATCCAGCGGAAAGAATACTGTGAATAGAATGAATAAATGGATATATGAATGAATAAAGTAGAAGTAAATTCATTCATTCGTTAAATGGATAAAAAAATAATTGAATAAATAAACAAGTCGTGCAATATGAATGAAATATACACAGTTTACGTCTAAATGTAAGGCTGTTATACACAGAACAGGAAACATATATTCATTGGCCGTACTTTTTTGATAGCAGGCATCATTTGTGATCTTCTTGATTCAGTCTATCACTGGTCATTGTTTGCCGTTTTTCTTCCGAGCGGGTAAATGTGCTACGCTTCAAGTACAAAATCCGGCTGGACTCTCAATTTACAATGAAATCTTTTCTCGCCTGACCGGAGTGGCGCCTCACCAGTGATGTAGCTTTGCCACACGAAAAATAATCTAAAGGTGGAGAGTGGCATTGTTAATTAGGAAAGGCAAGACTTAATGCGACGAAGGCTATGGTTTTCACGCTGATAATTTGCAGAGCTTAGGCCTAGATGCAAGTCCTTTTAGTTTTTTCCATTACTCTATTTCCCAATATTGAAGCGCAGAAACCGGGTGTCGGGGTTGGGGGGGGGGTGTCATTCACCCCAGTTCTCGTACGAATACGATTGCAGACTTCCAGGAACCACTGGTGCCTGCTTTCAACAAAGTACGGTCAATGAAGATATGTTTCCTGCTCTGCGTATCACAGCCGTCATTTAGACGTAAAATTTGTTTTTATTTCATTCATATTCGTGGAATATCTGACGAAGGAATTTCAAAGTAAACTGATTTCCATTACTATTATAGCACCTTAAACGGATCAAACAAAAGCAAAAACCCCGCTTCTATAGTTCTTAGGCCATTACTGCCTTCGCCCATACAATTAAACACTAAGTACAAGTTAACCAGCCATGGGTACGAGTTGTCCAACCTTGGGTACGAGTTGTCCAATTGTGGGTACGAGTTGTCCAGCTGAAAATGGGTACGAGTCGTCCAACTTTGGGTACGACTTGACTGGTACGAGTTGCCGTGGGTACGAGTTGTCTAGAAACCCAAGTCACAAGGACTACTGTGAAAACGAATCCCGGAAAAAACCCCTACCGGAAAAAAACCCTACCGGAAAAAAGCCCTCAGGAAAAAAGCCCTACTGGAAAAAACCCCTACCAAAAATAATGGGGGTAGGAAAAAACCCCTACCTTTTTGGATAGATAATTAAAACAATGAATTTTCAATGAATCTGATCAATTTATTCCATGTAACCCTTTCCACTGCAGTAACCCAATAACACAATGTATGAAATAAGTGATGCATAAGTAATAAATACTATAATAGCACAACAAATAGCACAAAAAGATAAAACAAACAAGATAAGTATACACAAAAGACTGAGAACAGGTGAAAATGAGTTTCAACAAACAGCACAAAAATCGTATACTATACAAGAAAAAAAATGGAGGATCTGGACACTGGTGTTAACCCTTTACCTAATTTAACTAACTGTAACTAATTTAACTGTTTTTGAGAATTTCATAATTTAAGGACGATTGTATTCATATTTTTCAATAAAGCCATGGAGATATGGATAACATTGGAACTGGCTCCATGAGCCGGTTACAATGGCATCCATATTTCCATGGTTTTATTGAAAACTTCTGGTTGTTTTTTGCCGGTAAAGGGTAAACACATGTTTACATGTAGACCTACAATCTGATATTAAAACCAACACCTTTCAAAAAGTCATGTAAATTCTTATTTCCATCTTTGTATTCCACACAAAGTCTTTTCAATCTATCATTCAACATTTTCGTGTTTTTTCGAATTCTTTTTGGTAGTTTCTCACCAATGAGGTTTGCATGTAGCAAATCTCGCACTATGGCATTGTCTTGTTGCATGGCCATAATAACCTTCCATATGGAAGGGTGGTCGTGTCCTAGCAAATGCTGAAAACCATTATTCCAGCTTTCACATAAGTTGTTTGTTCTGGCGCCATCATTAAGCGTAGCACTGTTGACATTCCAAATGTCTGGAGCATATAAGGGTGGAAGCTTTCGAAGTCGTACACTTGGAATGTCACCCTCATTGTTGTTTCTGCTAATTACTTTCCTGTATCCACCAGATACATACGTTGAATCAAAGTAAGTAACTAAGTCACATAACTCCTCTGGGGCATTATCCTTCACCCATTCCATGCCCACAGGCACATCCTCTATGGGCAAAAATGCCAAGGATAGCAATAGATAACACATTTTCAGACACAATTATAGAGCACAAAGGATCTTATAACAACATTAAAAAAATATACTGCAGTGGAAAGGGTTACATGGAATAAATTGATTGATCAAATTCATTGAAAATTCATTGTTTTAATTATCTATCCAAAAAGGTAGGGGTTTTTTCCTACCCCCATCATTTTGGGTAGGGGTTTTTTCTTGAGGGGTTTTTTCCAGTAGGGGTTTTTTCCGGTAGGGGTTTTTTCTGGATCCCTGTGAAAACAGTGCAAAAGTTAGCACTCCAAGAGCAAATCGGAGGCGAAGGAAGCATGTGAAGCTCTATATCGACAAGAAGGCAGCCTCCCCTCCCCCACACACTCACGCGCACGAAATTTATCACTGACATTTCCATGTTTTGTTGAAAATGATAGGCCTTGCTGTGAACTCTTCTATATGTCTCGATTTTGCAAGTAACACACAACACCGAATCGACAGATTCGGTGCTGTGTGTTAGCTGCACAATCACATAATAAAATAAATTATTCGACTTTTACTGGTCTATTCGTAGGACAAAGTCAAATTCATTTTACCAGCTGTGGTTTCCGTAAAATATTCAAGAACTAAACATGATCAGGAATCTGTTCGTGTGAATCGAACATTTCCTTAGCGCGAATTTAGCAAATATCGGCTATATCACTAGAATGCTACATTCACGTAACCACCTTTAAAGGTAAAGTTATTGTTTAGTTACATTTGGGTATCATTTGGGTACATTTGGGTAAAAAGACGTGCCCCTTTCTAGGTTTGCTTGTTTTATTGTATGTCGGACGTGGCTGGAAAGTTGTATTGAGTATTCCTATTTGTAGATCGCTTGGGCCATTAACGACAGGATACATCTTATCTCATCGGCCTTGAAATAACAGTACTAACTGCATGAATTGGGCTTGATCTGTGAATACCTTTTATTCAGTGTATGGTTCTTTAATTCCAAAATATAGAAAGTATTCAAAATGTATTCATGAATACAGCTCAAATTTTAATTATTTGAATACGAATACTGAATACATGTGAATACTTGATAAACTGCATTCGAATACGACTGAATACGAATACCCCAACCCTGGTGGCATTCGGTATTTAGTAGGAACGCTACCAAACGATATCATGTGATCCCTCTTTGGAACGAGCTCGCTCCAAAAAGGGGTCACATGATATGGTTTTGTTGTTTTTCGAAAAATAATATTTTTTCAGCTGCTGAATTTGCATATTACGCGGGCGGATGTGGACGATTCGTTGGGTAAAGGGTTAACACAATAATTCAAAGATCAATCTAATTTTTTAAGTCTTATGAGTTCATGGTATCCTTAAAAGCCACAAGAGCAAAAACAGGCATAAACTATTTTGATGGAAAAGCGTTGCTCCCTTAAATGCAGATATGTCAACATCATAGTGCTGAAGGTTAATGTACAGTACGTGGAGAGTGGATTGTAACTAAATCACCCGCGGAGTGGTGTTATCACCCAAGCTATAACTTGCTGGTTATGCTTTGCAACAACTTTGAAATTATTGCTTGGGTGAAATCTCCACTTTGTGGGTGATTTAGTGACAATACACTCTCCACGTACTGTATAATAATTTATTATTTTACTTACTATGCACCATTTGGTCCAAGTTGATCAAATATTGCAGCAAAAGTTACTCCCACAAAAGGAACACCGAATGTGAAGATCAAAAGTTTCCAATCTCGGTAACCATAGTTAATATTTTTCTTGAAGTACATCAACGCAAAGGCACTAACAGCTATCAAACATACAAGCAGATTCTGTGAAAAACCAAATGCCACGAGCATGAATGCGTATATTTTACATAACCAGTGTGGAGTCACGTGATCCATATAGACTAAATATTGGAGATGATCCAACGAATGTGACACATTAAAGCACACATCACAAACAGCAAGGTAAACAAGCAGTTTTTCTCTCTTTGTCCAGGAAAAAAATGTCTTGAAATGATGCTTTCTGAACAAGATAATCAACACAACAACGCCGCTCAAAAAACTTGTTCCAATGCAAGATAATGCAAGTATATGAAATGGTAGAAAATCCCCAGTTGCCAATCCGTACACTTCAAGGTCATAACCACTCTTGGGCTCAACAGCATTTATTGCAGCACTGGTGGACATTTGAGAATTTGAAGGCTTCCAAAACAAAGACATTTGTTCAGTTGTTGTATTCTCTCCATAAGTATTAGTAGTTGACATAACTGCGTGTTGAAGTGGAATCTTATGTTATATCTGTGAATTAAAAACAAACGTCGTGAATCTGTTGTATGTTGACCAGCCCAAAAAAATACAAACTAAATTATTCGGCTCTCTTGTACGTCCATCCGTGGCATCTATTTGACTCTCCTTTGTCAGAGAATTTATAATGTTTTTATGTCCACCTCACCTGGTGCGATGTTTACTGAACTAACTTAATTCAATAGAAAATGTATTCCATTGTTCTGGTGTGACTGGCTTGGACGCTAGCTTGTGGTAATTGCTTCAGAAACAAAATTCATTAACCTGTTAATTGAACGTTTTGGCAGGGTCTTCCCACTTATCCGGTTGCTATTGTTTTCTCCAAATGTGCTAACATAAAAGTAATGCCGGCTATAGTTAATTTCACAAAAGTTGGAGGATAAACTTGTCATCTAATTAACTACTTGATTGGCCGGCTAACAGATACCTTAATTTTTCATCATCATTGGCTCCATTTCATTCGCACCTCTGAACTCAGAGTGCGAGCATCCTAATTATAATCTTAATTATGGAAACACTGGAACTACCAGCACGATTGAAGAGAACCATAGCAGCTCTGGGCGTCTCTTGCCCTATCACCTGGACCATCCAGGAGATAGGCAAGAGCGTTCATCTGAACCTTGAATTCAAGGTTGAAGAAGAGAAAGAAATACCACCCTACTCGGGGAGAGGTAGTACCTTTGATGAGATGATCCCCTCTCACACTGGTCCTCACCCGAGTAGGTCTGGAGGTCCTGAAAAGAGAAAGAGAAAAAAGAAGAGCCCGTCCACCAAGCGGAGGGAATCCCGACGCTTGGAGGCATTCTTGGAGATGAAGAAAGAGAAAGGTGAGGAAAAGAAAGAGCCAGAGGCGGCCACCACTTCCCCTCCCACTCCCACAGACAGCCCCATCCAAATGCCGGCTTCCCAGTCGGTATTGTCGGATGTGGAAGAGTCTGTGGAGACTGAGGTGGAAATGGAAGCTGCCCTGTCGCCTCTTCCTGACCCACACTCGCCTCTTCCTTCTAAACCAGAATGCCAGGACGCGAACGACAGGACAGAGAACATCTTACGGGAACACGAGATACAAGGGGACCTTCATAGACAACAGATGGACAGTCAATACGAATTATTCATGCAAAAAGTCGAAGAAACCAAAAAAACTAATAGACGCCAGAAATCTACAACAACAAAAGACTCAGCAATCACCCACAGCCACCACTCCAGACTCGGCTAGGACCAGACCCTACAAAACTCAGCAACCACCATCAGGCAGCCCACCAACAATACCAACTACCACTGTCTCTCCTTCCAAACCTCCACCTCTGAAAAAGAAGCTGAAAAGACACAAGCGCCGCTAACAACCCACAACTTCTCCTTCTTTACCGCGGTCTGACACTTTCAAATTCTACAGCTAATGATGGTCGAAAGGGGCTTACTCCCCAAATCGTCCCTGCGCGCCTTCGGCGCGTAAAACCATTTGATTTGAACAGATACTTACCCTTCGATGAGTCTGTGAGGATTGCCTCGCAACTCTGCGTGTGGGGAGTGGGCTCCGAAGAAACACACCCCTTACCCCATTCATAGCAAAAATCACACAATAGCCACAATACACAATAGCGGATACCTATCTTTCTCTCTACCGATAACTTTTCTAATAACATTCTCAAATTTTCTTGCAACACTTTATCAAGAAGACGCTTGGAAATGGTAGACAAAGCGTAGGAGGAATTGGTGCAACCTACTTTTCTGTTAACATTCACAAGAAACCACCAAACACCAGGCAAGGATTGAAACAAGCTTGTCTGGCTGGGGACGAGTGTAAATTTTATATAAATAAGCATTTGAATAAAGATTTAACAGCCCTTTTTAGGGCTTGAGGGTGAGTGTCTGTGAGAGGGTGTTTTTGGGCTTGTTTTTTTTTTTTTTTTTTGGGGGGGGGGGGGGGGGGGGCATTTGGAATTCCCGAAGGATAACCAGATACCCCATAATCACATACGGCATCCTATCTCCCAGAAGGCTTGATGGATGACTCCTGGTTTTTCAAACTAAACTGTTGGAGCTTTCTCCATTCCTTTTTTTAACCGCTATGGCCATATACCGGGGCCGCTACCAAACCGGCGATCTGTTTGGCTTTCTTTTCTCTTCTTCCCTTAAATTTGCCATCGCACAACATTATATTCTGGCTCGCCACCATGGTGGGACTCAAACCTCTACCATCGCCAAGCTAGAACCGAATAGAGCCCACTCTCTAACAGTCTTAATGGCGGTGAGGGATTGATTATTGACAATCTATCACGCCAACGTAAACTGCCGGGAATTCTAACCGCGTGCATACCCCCGCAGACCCCATTTGAGGCAATAGGAAAGCTAGGCCTGTGTGATCCAAGTGAAATAAAATAAGGTTAACCGGGTCGCAAGGGATTTGTAAATCCCACATCGTCCCTTTCATTCATTCATAGCTTTTAAAACCTTTGTTTAACAGCCTTTGTATTAATTAAAAACAAGTCGCTTGATTTCTCCAGCAATGCTGGTCCTCTCGACTTCAACAAATATCATGGCGGGTAACATAACTCTAGACGAGATTCAGAGTGAAATGGAATTTGACTTCGTGACTTTATGTAACAACAAATGTACCGACATAAATGACGCTGACGATTCACCTTTTAAAGACCATTCTGAATGTAGGTACTATCTATCTTTTTGATGAGTTTCAGTCGTCTGTTGGAAACACTGGATACATCTTCATGATTTCTCATCAATGTCCAAAGCCCAACTGCTCACTGGGATTCCCTAAGTGACCTTTTATCCTCTCTTCAGAAATCGGAGAACAAATCTGCTGTCATAGCCATGAGTGAAATATTTCAACCGCTTCCCAATATGTCATACAACTTAGCTGGTTATCATAACCTTTTGAAAAACGTAAGACCGAGTGGTGACGACGGCCGGGGTAGGGTGGGATTTTATATTAGATTAAACATATTTTTATTTGCCATTCAACAATGCAAATCAGGATTGGAGGACAAGTGCTGACCACTTAGAAAACCCTCCGCTCCTGTACAACGACTAATAGATTACAAAAGGCAGAACAAAATATAACAATATGTAAACATTATACACAAAAGAAGTTAACTCAAAAGAGAGAGAGAAATAAAGAAAGAGAGAATAGAGAGAGAGAGAGAGAGAGAGAGAGACGGGTAAAAGCAGATTGAAATCAAAGAAGACAAGAAAAAAACAAAAAAAAAACAGTATACAACAGAAATTCCAGTGATGATGACACCCCCCCCCCCCCCCCCCCTTTAGTTTAATGCCGCTAAGGAACGTTCACAGAACATTGTTGAGACAGTTGATCTTTGCGTGCTCATTCCTCGTCCGTACGAACCTAACATCCACCGTGTTGTCCTCACACAGATTGATTGTCAGGCCCCACTGCGAGAGGACACCCACAGTGGAAGTTAGATCGCCTGTATAACCTTGGGACACTCAGACTTGCTGAGAGGCGCAGCTAATTCAGCAACTGTACATCAAATCTATGCGAGTCACGAATAAATTTTTGAACAGATAAGAAAACTAATACATTGCTGCTTTCGGGTAATGACGGGCTTCCATATAAAATTAAATCCAATGAATTCCAGTTGGGCGTAAGTTTCGACAAATCATCTATGAGGATACAGCGAATATCAGAATTTAAAGAACACAGGAAGAAATAATGTTCTGCATCCTCAACGCCATCGTTACATAAGCAAAATGGAGAATCTGAGATGTAGTTGCGGAACTTGTCACCATTTAGGTCACTACTTCCAGTTCGTAATTTTGAGTGAATAATATTGTATTTCCTTATACCGGTTGAAAAATATGTTGGAGGCTTACACAAGGGTGGTGAGATGGACTTTTTGAATTCCCCAAGTGACCCACTGTTTCGAACAACCTCCGGTAGGGTATTTCACACTTCAATACACGAAGGGAAAAATGATCGTTTAAAGAGTTCCGTTCGACAGAAATAAGGGACAAAATTAGATGCGTTTCGTAAATTGTATTGGGATTTTATATAAGAGATGATATTAGCTACAAAGTACGAGAAGATTTGACAATATTTATTCCTCATGTTATATAATCCCTTTTTATAGAAGTTAAATATGGCAAATCGTCTCGATTAATTGAAGTTATCTATAGACCAAATACGCCCCTAAAGCTGACTTCGACCTTTTTCTACAAAATTTAAATTGTATTACAGACGCACTCAACAGGGAAACGGAACCGCCGTACATTGTGGGAGTCATAAATGTAGATCTTTTAAAGTTGGAGTTCCACCACAATCATCTAGCTATAAAGATCTAATGTTTAGTAAAGGATTTTTACCCTTCATCACCAGATCTACCAGAGTAACCACGCACTCAGCTACACTGATTGATCATATTTATGCAAACCATATAACCAACAACATTATTTCCGGAATTATAATAAGTGACGTGTCTGACCACTTTGGCATATTTCTGATCGGAATGGAACACAGGAAGACCGTTAACCCAGCTTCCGTTTTAAGACGTGAAATCAATCAGGGGACCATGTAACAACCAGTAGTGTAATAATCAACCAGTAGTGTAATATTAACCAGTAGTGTAATAAAAATTAACCAGTAGTGCAATAAAAATTAACCTGTAGTGTAATTCAAATCAACCAGGAGCGTAATAACCAGTAGTGTAATAAACTTAACCAGTAGTGTAATAAACATTCATGAAAACCCACAATTTTTCAACAAAATTTGAAAATTTTTTGGGTTGGCTCAAATCATAGTTTGGGTACATCTTATCGATTGCTAATCATTTTATCGATCATTTAAAGGCGTTTTGCAGGTCAAACATCATTCCATGGGTTCAATACGACGAGGAAAGATATTTTTATGTGATGTACGTATTTTCTGGTGTTTAATGTCACTTTCTGCACTTGTGGCTTTATGTAAATTCAAAGTTGGCCAATTATTTATGATAATGTTGTGCCTTTGAGAGACTTCTTACCCAAGGCATAAGTTGTTAGGTTCCATGATAACAGAATAAATTGTTAAGGTAAGTTACAGGTGCTGAAGTATGACATTCAAGGACGTGTCTCCTGCGTGTTGTCTTGATCTTCACTTATAATATTTAATACGGCCCCGGCGGATCACTAACCGTCTCCCACACACCCATCTCCCGCTTTACGCGTCTACCTTGACGGGGGGGGGGGGGGGGGGGTATTTTATTTAACTTTTACCCGGCGTAAAGGAACATCGATCTCAGTGCCTGCTAAAGAAGTGTTAATTCTATTAGTTCTGGGTGAGACATTGTTTGTAACTTTCTATGTGGCAAATCTCAATCCAGCGATAGTAAGTTATCCGCAAAGACCACAATTCTCCATCCCTTGAATAAGCTTGTTTGTATTAAATCTGGTATTAGCTATTAAATTGATTCCCCAGGACGGCAGAACGACTGGGGGGGGGGGGGGGGGGTGCTGTGGTGGATGGTGGAGCTTGAGGAGTATAGCGGTATGTGTGTTTAATCCACAGACTGCAGACTTGATCACTTCACATTAAGATTTATGTTTGACTAAAGGAAAAATATACATACTGGGTGTGTATTTGTCCACTGATGCGATTTACGTGTATGTTCGGTTATTGCCAGCTGAATTCCACCAGACCCAGCTCCAAGAGCTCAGTAAGATGGGATAAAGTCACTTAGTCAGCAGTAGATAACTGCACTAATTTACACAAGGTTGTACTACATGTCCATTAACCCTCAACCTGTGACATGCAGAAAGTTAACATACTAGGTAGGGTTTGGTCAACTGATAGTAGACGGAAAGATTAACCCTCAAACCCGAAAAAAGGTTGGAAACTATACACAATGGATATGGATTGATCCATTGGTCACGAATTACGTGAAATGCAGTTAATACCAATTATGTCCCATCTTCGATAACCAAATAACTTGGCAATAATAATAAGATTTTCTTAGGCGTTTCGCTCCATTATCGGACCTCCATCAGTGATGGCGGTCCGTTTATGGAGCGAAACGCCTTAGAAAATCTTGTTATTGTATAAATATAATTCAAGATTGAAAGAACTGGGTGATTGTGATGATTATTGTAAGTTGCAACTACATGTATATCATTCATGGTGTTGACCGTCCCACCACAATCTGCTTTGCAGCATCGCCAGTGTATTAGCTCATTATTTCTAGACTTTATTCTGTACTTATATCCTTCAAATACCAGAAACAAAAGGAAACGTTGTGACCCGTCATCGTCAGACTAGTTTAGTTGAGTGGGTGTCAATAACAAATCGAAATAACGTGATCAGCCATCATTGTCGAGGCACAAAACAACTGAACAGACTGTACGTTGTTTATTTAAGATATTTGCTAACTGCTAACCGGCAATGTGGGAATAACCCGTTTTGGTTTGTTCATTTGAAACAATTCAAGTGATTGCGTTTGTGGATTTATTATGTCGGAAGGAAAATAAAATTCTTAGAAATCAACAGATATTTTTAGTTTAAGCAATATTTATTCAATATATTCAACCGAATATTCAAAATACATCAAAATAGAAGGTGGATCCGACAGTAAGCTGTAAAGCTTATACTAGGTCGTTTCCACGTACAACATTTTCTTAAAATATTAATACAGTACGATAATTGACATTTGCACAGTTGTATTTTTTGTTCAAACTAGGCCTGTTAAAGTAAAATAGGTCAGAATTGGAGACAAAGGGCAAAAGGGGGATATACAGAGAAGAGGAGAAAGATCGAAAGAGGAATCCAACCTGGGTGTGAAAATCGATCGCAGACCTGCCCGGTAGTGCTCAACACATACGATCAGCATAGAATCACAGCATCAAATGTTACATATAAAGTTCTAACATTCGGCCGAAATGACCATATAGATACATGGCTACCATAACCGAAAATATTTAAAATATTATTTTTAACGGAAGTGTAATTACCCGGGAATGGGGGAGGGAGGGGGGTGGCGCATCGCCAGTCATACTTATCTTGGAACTACCAACAATTTGCATAATCTGTGATTTTCGTATCCGTTTCAGCATGCAGCACGTGGATAGCAGACTTTAGCTTTCGGGAAGGGTGGGTTTCCAAACATTTGTGATACAAAATGCAGTTAATGCTGAGTGGGTTTGAAAAGTGTGGAAAACAAAAATCCCACCGCGGAAAGGCGCGCCATTAGGCGCGCCATTAGACGCACGAGCTCAAGGCCAGTAGAATTAACAACTCGTTTGCTCACTGTACAAACAGAAACAGAAAGAGGATGGCCAATGTAATCTTTGTCTTCAAAATCGGAGCCAATTCTTTAAAACTTTTACAATTGTATTTTCTTGAATTGTGTTTTCTAGTTATGACTTTAAACGGGTTAAAATGAACCATTAGCACTTTCAAAGATCTGGCAATTTGCCAGTTGGCAAATTGCCATATCTTTTAAAATCCTAATGATTCATTTTAGTCAGTTATATTAATAGATAGAAAATACAATTGTAAAAGTTTTATAATATTGGCTCCTGGTAACGGACATGAAGAGGGGCGCCGTGGCGTTGTGGTAACCAGTTCTTGTCAGAACACCGAAGTTAAGCAACATCGAGCCCGGTTAGTCCTTGGATGGGTGATCATCTGAGCGGACGATTCGGACTTCCACGTTGTGTCCTTCGGTAAGGCACTTAAAACCAATTGTCCACATGGAGGCACGATGACGCCGTGTACTAATGCGTACTGCACGTCGATGGTGCGCATGTCTTCAACCAATCTAACCCTGCCTGTGTGGCAGTGCGGAGTTACGATGTTGGGGAGCTGGAAGCTGCTCGTCGTTGCTCGGTGGTTCTCTCCGGGTACTCCGGCTTCCTCCACCCGTAAAACTGTCACCGGCACGATATGACCTTGACTGTTAAAGTGTCGTTAAACCCTAATAAATAAATAATAAACGGACATGAATGTAATAATTATAGGTCTAATAGTGTATTGCCATTTCTTCCCATAATGAGGAAAGAACGACGGATGTCTGATAGAATTGTTTTCTAAATGTGTTGATACATTTGAAGGTTTTTTTCATTGTCAGTTCAGATTTAAAAATGACATTCTTCTATACACCTCGTACAGCAAAATTTTTAATATATTGGATCGGACAGAAATAAAAAAAAAGCTGTGACACGATTCCTTCATGTATACTTTAATTATTCGTTTGTAAATTCTTTACATATCTCAGCTGCATGTCTTGCGATTTTTAACTGTTATCTCGACTGGCTGATATTCCTACGACATCATCAAGGCATGTCTTCCACGACGGCATGCCTTGATAGTGCAGTCGGGATATTAGTCAGACTGAAATTGAACCATCAGAGAAGGGACAAAAAGGGTTTACACTAATGCCTACCCCGTCCAATCGAACATCTTCGCGATGTCCTGGTGAGGACTGTGATAACAAGCCTTCATAAGCATATAATTGATTCATTTTCATTTTATTTTAGAGGGGAATAACGACACTTTCGACAGTCAGTGTCACCTCGTGTCGGACAGTTTTACGGATGGAGGAAGCTGAATTACCCGGAGAGAACCACCGAACAGCATCGAGCGACTGCCAGGCTCCCCGATATACCAACTACACATAAGTAGGGTGAGCATTAGTTGAAGACAACTGCACCATCGACGTGCAGTACGATACCATAACCCAACGTGAGCAATCGGGATTAAGTGCCTTGTCCAAGGGCACAATGCAGTTACCACTGGTGGGGATCGAGCCTTATAATTTGTAAGATAACATAACAGTACCCCTGAACCGCATAATTGACAACTCGTTTGTTGATGGGCGAGACCGAGACAGAAATAAGATAATGAAATTTGCGAAGACAATAAACTCGATAATCACAGTCCCGTTTGTATTTTACCTGTGTTTCTCAGTGTCAAAACAACACATATCAAATAGAATAACAACAAGCTGAGATACATGGACAGCCTTTATTATTACCAATACGGAGTTAGAAAGTTATATTCTTCCAGCATTCATTTGCAAACTGTGAAGAAGCGCATATTTAAGGGGCACGGTGGCTCAGTAGGTAGACGTACATGCTGCAAGCCTTCCTTTCCCACCTGCGGCAACCGCGTTGTGTCCTTAGGCAAGACACTTCACCCATATTGCCCACGTTGGTGGGGTTGTGCACCAAGGCGTACTGCACATCGATGGTGCACTTGTCTGCAACCAATGCCAACCCTGCTTGTGTCGAGTAAGTATGTTGGGGGAGCTGACAGTTGCACGCCGTTGCGCGGTGGTTCTTTCCGGGTACTCCGGCTTTCTCCACCTTTAAAACTGTCGTGGCCATGATTAGCCATTGTGCAGAAATATGTAACCTTAAACACCAATAAAAAAGTAAATAAATAACGCATACGTAGGGAAAATAATACTCTAGCAATCTTTTAGATCTTTCAAGGCCTTTTGATACAATACATCATAATATTTTGTTTTGCAAACTGAAGCAATATGGAGTGAGTAGGATAAGTAATAACGGGTTCATGTGCTTCCGATCAAACAAGATTCAGTTTATTCAATATGGTGACTACAAATCTGATTTAGCCAAAATAAAATGTGGCTTCCCACAAGGTTCAACAATTCGATCTACATTATTTCTGTTGCAATAAGTAAAATTAGTTCCTTGGCATAGTAAAATACTCTATTATTTGCCGATGAGTCTCTTGTCTATCGCGCGTCAGTCATGCGTATTAATAACGAAGTTAATAAAGTATCCCAGGCAGTGCGGCTAACTAATGCAATCATAGTGATGTATATGTAGATTACTCTAGTAGTAGTAGTAGTATATGTTTATTGTCGTGAGAGGTTCTTTCAAAATTTAGTACAGTACATGAGTATAGTGCTGAAACCACACAGGCCCAGTTGGACCTATATGTCACCTTTTTAATTTGATTTTTTCTGTCTTTTTTTCTAATTCATAAGAAAGGGGCCTGAAAAATCTTGCGTTTATAAACAATTACAAAATTGATGGAGTGGGACTTCAAGACGAAAAACAATCTTTGAAATTGTGGGGAGCAAGAACTGAGCTCACCGAGCTTCCATAGCGAAAATGATTTGTGACAGCAAATGGCCACATTGTGCTACAAAGAAATTAAAGAGGAAAAAAACTACTCTGAAAATTCAAGCTTGCTCGTCGTTTGTTTCATAGACGACTTAGATTTTACGACAGAGATTATTTCGGGATTGTAAAAGAATCTAATGATACAAACAGAAATTTCTGTGATAAGTACCCAAAATCATTTTGGGATAAAATTAACCGCTCAGATCCAACCCGAGATACTAGAATACCCAAGGAAGTTTAAGCTGAGGACGGAACCATAAACTGAAAAACACTAGATAGGGTTATTTGTGCGCAAAGCACACAATGCTATATTCCCGCATTTCCGCTGAAACACATTAGCATAGTTTAAATATTTCGAATTAAATACCCTAGGAGCCTTTCGATGAAAACTAATTTTCCAACAATAACAGTGGTTCCACCGGAACCACTTGGGGTTATATCAAAATTCCGAAACCTTCATGAACATCTAGAGATGCTACTTGAATCCATCAGCATAGTTTAAACG
The DNA here is from genome assembly GCA_031216915.1 of Pictodentalium vernedei. Taxonomy (NCBI): domain Eukaryota; kingdom Metazoa; phylum Mollusca; class Scaphopoda; order Dentaliida; family Dentaliidae; genus Pictodentalium; species Pictodentalium vernedei. The sequence continues at coordinate 314,408,361 of CM062291.1, forward strand.
TTTTGAATTAACCCTTTACCAAACGTAACGGCCAAAACCGGCCAGCGCTATTCTCAAAAATCGCCAATTAATTTTCATTATTTTTTTTCATTTTTTGTCTCAAAAACATACGTTATGAGCATTTCGAAGAAAACTGATTTTATAACGATAAAACTGATGAAAATGTTAACAAGAAATCCGAGCCCCATAAGAACCTCCATTTCATTGAAATCGCCACCAATTTTGTAAGCCCCTGCGGGACGATTTGGGAAGCAAAGAAGATGAATATAAGATCCGACCAACAGTTGAACCAGTTGTTTCAAATATTTCACTCTCATGTGAAATGGGCCACATTCGAACAGTTTTGAATATTTAAAGTCACTGAGACTTCGAGAAGATGAAACAAACCGAATCAGATAAAATGGGAGACATGTATGTTCGCATCAGAATTCAAAAGACATTCTCTGAGTGCGAGATCAGGCTACATATTTATCATTTAATTCCAGCGTCACGCGAAAAAAAGGGAAATCGTTAATTATCACCTCGGCACATTGTTCGCAACATTCCCCCTGTTCATCGATCTTTTTTGTAATAACGCAGGCCAAAGTCGCACAATGCATCATTATACTAAGGTGTTACAACGAGGAGAGCCTTGGGAGCACCTACATATGATGGCTAAGTGGAAATGGTACTTCAGACAACCCGTGTGTCATCTCATAAAAGGACAGCCCACCAGGTGGTTGTCTGGTAACATTTTTTCCAGTATATGCCTTGGGCGTGTAAGCTTTAAATTTTGATTGTTCGAAATCCACGAGCTGATAAATCATAGAGAGTAATCGCTTGACTGGACTGGTTACGTGAAATAATTCATGAGAGGTGAGGGATGTTGTACAAACACGAGTGCGCGAATGCGCACGAGTGTTTTACAATATAGTCCCTCGCCTCGAACGAATTATTCACGTAACCAACCCTGTCAAGCGATTACTCTGTTTATTACCTTTCATTATTAACGATAATTATATTATTCAACCCTTTACCTAACTTAACGGCAAGCGCTAATCTAAAAAATCTCCAATTAATTTTATTATTTATTCATTTTCTGTCTCTAAAACATAGGTTATGATCCTCATTGGAACGAGCTCGTCTAGCTCGTTCCAATGAGGGGCCATGACCTATGTTTTTGAGACAAAAAATGAAAATAATAGTTATTCAAGAATTTTTTTTTTTTTTTTTTTGCAACTGTCGTCTGCTTTTCTTTCATGTTGGGTAAAGGGTCAAAAAGACAAAAAACAATGAAGTCCCCATTACACTCACGACCAAGCGTCTTCATTTGCGCACACGGATACATGACACACTTGTTAATTGCATAATTCACTTGTGAAGTTATCGTTTATAATCAAACTCGGAAATCCCAGTAAATCACACTTTGGAAAGTAATAATAATTGATAACGAACACTTTCTATGGTAACTTTTCGGGTGAACAATTTGTTTCATGGCCCTCGTATAACTATTCAATTCTTATGTTTACCAATTGATAAAAACAAACAGAAATATTGCATCCACGGATAAGATATCTTGTCACCTTATCAGTAATGCGCTGCTTTCAATGCGTAAAGTTTGAACAGAACCTCCTTTGCTCACGGGTCATTTTCGAAGAATTTCGACTTTGATGTCACATTGATTCGGGGAACAGTGTATTCCTTGAGATAACAATTGCCTCTTCAAAGAACCTAAACGGAATGTAAAAATCCATTGTTCCGGCACGATATGACCATGCCTGTTGAATGTGTCGTTAAAATAGTCATTGTGTCGTCTACTGCCATTTTCCTCTCAAAAATATACATACGGTGTTGAGAGAGTTACAATGCAGAACATTTCTTCCCCTAATGCAACAAGGCATCATCTGCAATGGTTTTTGTGCACTATTTTAGAAAGGTAGTGTCAGAATTAGTGCTGAAAGTGCAATCTTCTTCTCTGAAACCTGACATAAAATATCATACGAAAGGGAAGAAATCCATCTTCAGTTCATCTCTCACAAAATATATTATAAGGTCGAAAACGTTCAAGGTGCCACCCGTCTCGGTCTCATAATGATGCAACATTGAGTCATAACGGGAACACGTCTGCGCTAGAATGAACTTGAGTGTAAAGGCGTTGAACGCGATGCCTTTACTAATACCAAGTTGGACTCAGTTTGATACTAGTAATCTGAGCCTTGCAGCTGAACAGAGACAGCAATTAGTGAAATTGTATCCAGTGTAATTGTTGGAACGTAGAATTGTCCAATTATAATGTGAAAATGTATAAACATTAAACATAATTCTGCCGCAACGATTCGTTGCGGCAGAATTATAATTAATGTGTATACATTTCCATATTGACATAAGTGTAATCAAAAGTTATGTTTATTTTACAACATGGCTTAGATTATTGTGTCAAAATTGCAAGATGAGAAGAAAAAAATATTAATTAGAAGATTATCACATCGCTCACAACTCTGGCATGGCCACTATTGTATAAAGCTTTTCCTCACAATTACTCATGTGGGACCATTTGAGCACGCTCTTGATTCTTACACATTCGCACCTCTGAACTCAGAGTGCGAGCATCCTAATTCGAATCTCAATTATGGAAACACTGGAACTACCAGCGCGACTGAAGAAAACGATAGCAGCTCTGGGCGTCTCTTGCCCTGTCACCTGGACTATCCAGGAGACAGGCAAGAGCGTCCATCTGTCTCTTGAGTTCAAGATCGAGGAAGATAAGAAATCACCACCCTACTCGGGGAGAGGTAGTACCTTTGATGAGAGGATCCCCTCTCACACACTGGTCCTCACCCGAGTAGGTCAGGAGGCCCTGAAAAGAGAAAGAGAAGAAAGAAGAGCCCGTCCACCAAGCGGAGGGATTCCCGACGCTTGGAGGCATTCTTGGAGATGAAGAAAGAGAAAAGTGAGGAAAAGAAAGAGCCAGAGGCGGCCACCACTTCCCCTCCCACTCCCACAGACAACCCCATCCAACTGCCGGCTTCCCAGTCGGTATTGTCGGATGTGGAAGAGTCTGTGGAGACTGAGGTGGAAATGGAAGCTGCCCTCTCGCCTCTTCCTCATCCCCACTCGCCTCTTCCTTCTAAACCAGAATGCCAGGACGCGGACGACAGGATAGAGAACATCTTACGGGAACACGAAATACAAGGGGACCTTCACAGGCAAAAGATGGACAGACAATACCAAGTATTCCTCCAAAAAGTCGAAGAAGCCAAAAAACTAATAGACGCCAGAAATCAACAACAACAAAAGACTCAGCAATCACCCACAACCACTCCAGACTCGGCAAGGACCAGACCCTACAAAACTCAGCAACCACCATCAGGCAGCCCACCAACAACACCAACTACCACTGTCTCTACTTCCAAACCTCCACCTCTGAAAAAGAAGCAGAAAAGACACAAGCGCCGCTAACAACCCACAACTTCTCCTCCTTTACCACGGTCTGACACTTTCAAATTCTACAGCTAAGGAGGGTCGAAAGGGGCTTGCTCCCCAAATCGTCCCTGCGCGCCTTCGGCGCGGAAAACCATTTGATTTGACTCATGTGGGACAGAACAGGCGCTATGCACCAGGGTGTAGGCACGACGACCGTACACATGTCTTCAACCGATGCTAACCCTGCTTGTGTCGTGTAAGTAAGTTATTAAGTTCTCGCCGTTGTTCGATGGTTCTCCCCAATTACTCTGATTCCTCCACCTATAAAACTGTCCGATACAATATGGCAGTGATTGTTAAAAGTGTCATTAAACCAACGTAAAGAAACAAATGAATAAACTTACAATTACTGTCTACAAATAAGTGGTTATCGAGATTTAGAATTATTACATGGGTGAAACTGTTTCCTAATGCTTTTGCAAACTGTTGCCCCGTCTAAATATTACCAACATAGAATCTATTAAGCTTCCTATCTGGATATGACTTTCAACACCACCATAGTGAAAACCCCAATTCGCTCCCAATGAGATTAATTTGGCTGACGGCATAGCTGACATGGCAAAATAGCCGCTACGACCGACCTTCCGAGTCGCTGTCATCAAAAAGGATTCCTCCTCTGAGGACTGCACAAACCCCGCCGTAATCAAGGAGTTCATACGTGGAAGACATGACTGTGAAGAATCTGTTTTTGAAGATGAAGCTTAGTTTTGTAAACTGGTATTGAGCGCGGATGTAACAAGCGTCACTTATTCCCAGTTCCTTATTCGACATTCGTTATCAACCGATGCTATCGGTTGATAATGAATGTCGAATACGGAACTGGGAATAAGTAACGGTTGTCACGTTCCCGAACTGAGCTACATTTTCTACAGGGGGCAGGGTGCATCTGAGTTGGTATGTGGTGTCCTATGTTGCTGGTATCTTAAGGGCGTAACTAAATGGGAGGCTTAGGAGAGTCTCGCATCCGCCAATACTTTTTTCCAGTCTGGAGCCAATGCTATAAATCGTTTACAATTGTAGTTTTAGAATTGTATTTTCTACCTATTTATATAACTGTCTAAAATTAATCATCAGCATTTAAAAGATATGGCATTTTGCCCGCTGCTAATGGTTCATTTCAACACATTTAAAGTCATAACTAGATAAGTGAAACGTCAAGGGTGGCTATGCCCCCACTGTCAAGCATGAGTTTCTTTCTAGTCATTTATCTTTGTTGATATTGAATTGATAAATATCTTATCTTATCTTACCTCCATCAAACCATAGCACAAATACAGCAGGTCACCAAATGTGTCATGGGACACGAATTCCCCCCGCTTTATGATAAACTATATTTAGTGGTTAACAAAGTCCAAAATGGAGCCTAACTCAGATAAAAAGTATTGTAACACACCAAAATCAAATCCTCCTGGGAAATTGTCTACAGTAAACTATATTCAAAGTTTGGTTGAAATTGGACACCTTTTACTCAAGTTACCATCCGGAAGCCATTATCAACATGTCTTCTAAGTCGGAAATGGGCCATAACTCGGTCAAAAAATATCGGACCAAGCCCACTATCAATCCCAACCTGTATTTTGTGGTTATAAACATAGGTATAAATTTTTTTTTCATTTCGTTCAATCAAACGAAAGTTATCGTCCGGAAACCATATTCGAGACGGACGGACAGATAAGGGTAGCACTTAATGCCCCCCCCCCCCCCCCCCCCCCCCCCCGCCAGAATAGCAGGGGCATAAAAATGCAATTCTAGAAAATACAATTGTAAAGGTTTTATAGTATTGTCTCCTGTGCATTTTATACTGGATTGTAGTCTTTGATATCGATTCACCCTTGCAAGTTATGTATTTACTTACGAGATGGGATTTGATACTTGGACTTATGTCACAAATACAGTCGGTCATACCGATTCTCGTGTAAAGCATGACCAATTTTGTATTAATTGAATAAAACTGACTACAATCCCGACAGGATGATATTCCAACTACATCATGAAGGCATGATGTATATGGAATATGTTATTTGTAGGGGCTAAAACCACCACAGTAGGAGCAAATGATGTTTACCATGAACCCTCGAATCCGCCTTCTTCGCGACGCCCTTGTATATCTTTGTGCAGTCTGACGACGGTTCTTCAGGTCACGTGTTACAATAAATCGCCGACAATTTACTGGATTCCCTATGTCCCACGATTCACTTCATGTTAGATACATGCTAGATACAAATTCACTGTCGAAATGTTGACGTCAGGCGCGGACTCGGGTGACTAATACTTCTACACTTCATAATTCCACTAAGAGATGTTTTGAGGAGGGGGCTACCCAGGTGCAAATACCATCTCTGACTTATATCATCATGGAAATCGAGTTTCTATGAAGTTAACTCCCTTGAAATTATAAACGATCGAGGAAGGTCCAAGTAAGAAGCAAGTTATTGTTGAGAAAGCCCCTATGGCATCAGTAAAAAATAAAGACAGATTTCTCTTTGTTACTTCTAATAAACGAAAACAACAGACAGCTCTCAGATATTTATGGCAAGCGATTTGTTCCCAGGAAAAAAAATTAGAAAATCTCAGCTATTAGACTTTTATATTAATGGAAAGGACAGAATCTGTATCAGGGTTGGGGTATTCATATTCAGTATTCGTATTCAGTCGTATTCAAATACAGTTTATCAAGTATTGACATGTATTCAGTATTCACTGAATGTTATGAATACATGTATTCGAATTCGTATTCAAATACATTAAAATCTGAGCTGTATTCATGAATACATTTTGAATACTTTTTGAATACTTTCTATATTTTGGAATTAAAGAACCATATACTGAATAAAAGGTTTTCACAGATCAAGCCCATGGACTCCCGACAACAAATTCACACCTCATATCAATATGAAAGACTTGCCGAACGAAATGGTTTCGCGCGCCGGAGGCGCGCAGGGACGATATGGGGACAAGACCCTCTTTGATTGTATGTGATTTTGACTTTAGTTTTTGGCTTGTCTGGACGTGAAAAAGTAGGAAGAGTTAAGGTAATCAGGGGCGTCTGTGCCTCCTGTGGTTCTTCTTTGGAGGAGGAGGGTGTGTTGGAGAGATAGTAGTTGGTGGAGTGGTCGGATCAGGCGGAAGGGTTGGTTCTTCTTTAGCTTTGTACGGCCTGATCCTTGCTGCTGTTTCTTGATGTTCTTTTTTGGACCCTGGGACACACGGCATGAGGATTTGCTTGATAGCATCTGCTGAGAATTTTTCTTTTAGGAAGAAGTCGTACTGAGACTGGATCGTGCTTCGGAAAAAACTCGTTTGGAATCCCTTTCCCAAGGAATGCCTCCACTGACTCCGGGAAGCTCTCCTCCTGGTCGGACTCCTGGTCCAAAGAAGCTGGAGAAGCAAGAGCAGGAGGGGTGGAAGGTGCGTCATCTGAGACAGCTTCCTGCACCATTGACAGAGCATCCTCCTCCATCTCCTCTTCAGATGAAGAGTCTGATGAGCTGGAGAATGAGCTGTCGCTTGACGACCCACAGTCCTCCGGACCCTCTTCCTGGAAGGGGAGTACCGGGCTGGACAGAGGTTGTTCAGGGGTGACAGGAGTCGTCCCTTTGACGCCCTCACTTGCCTCCTTCTCTTCCTTTTCCTTCCTCTTCTTCTCCAGGAACTCCGTCATTCGGCGGGCATCACGTCGTCTGGCGGAGGGTCCCTTCTTCCTGTCTTCTTCTTGGTGGCTGTGTTGTTCCGGTGGCCTTCATCCAGCTTATCCGCGTCACTAGGAGGGTGACCAGTGTGAGGGGAAATCCCCTCACGAAAGGTGCTACACCTCTCCAAGGACGGCGGTTCCGATTCTCTGTCAAAATTCACTGTCAGGTGAATTTTACCCTTGAGCACCTGGATACTCCAGGTGGTGGCAAGGGTAGCCTTCACTCTGACAAGTGTCTCTTGGATAACAGGTGGGAGCTCCATTGTCGAGTTGTTAGCACCTCGGAGTCTAAGGTGCGAAGACTTGATGAATGAAAGGTTTTAGCGCGCTGAAGGGACGATGTGGGATTTACAAATCCCTTGCGACCCGGTTAGCCTTATTTTATTTCACTTGGATCTTGGATCACACAGGCCTAGCTTTCCTATTGCCTCAAATGGGGTCTGAAGGGGTATGCACGCGGTTAGAATTCCTGGCAGTTTGCATTGGAGTGATAGATTGTCAAAGACCAAACCCTCAACGCCATTAAGACTATTGGAGAGTGGGCTCTATTCGTTCCAGCTTGGCGATGGTAGAGGTTTGAGTCCCACCATGGTGGCGAGCCAGAATATAATGTTGTGCGATGGCAATTTTAAGGGAAAAAGAAAAAAGAAAACCAAACAGCAACGCCGGTTTGGTAGCGGCCTCGGTATATGACCATAGCGGTTACAAAAAAGAAAGCTCCAACAGTTTAGTTTGAAAAAACCGGGAGTCATCCATCAAGCCTTCCGGGAGATAGGATGCCGTATGTGATTTGAGGTATCTGGTTATCCTTCGGGAATTCCAAATGACCTCCACCCCCCCCCCCCCCCCACAAAAAAAAGCCCTTAAAAGGGCTGTTTGCTGGCAAGATTGTTTCAATCCTTGCCTTGGTCTTGTTAGGTTTTCTGCACATCTTTGCTTGAGGATTGTTCCAATACTGGATCAGGTGAATTTTACCCTTGAGCACCTGGATACTCCAGGTGGTGGCAAGGGTAGCCTTCACTCTGACAAGTGTCTCTTGGATAACAGGTGGGAGCTCCATTGTCGAGTTGTTAGCACCTCGGAGTCTAAGGTGCGAAGACTTAATAATCCCTGATATTATTTATACACCACCAAACACCTTGTCTGAAATTTATACATTGAAAACAGACAATAGACTTAATTATCAATTAACTTGTCACAATACAACCTATTTATGTAACAATGGCCACATATCCCCATGGCTTTTTAAATTGTTGAAAACATGGACAATAAAAATAAAACAAAAAATCTTGTGTTATTGGACACAACTCAGTTATTCAATGATATTATATTCTAAAATTTTTGAATTTATTTAAAGTTTTTCTATTTATCCATTATTTCACAGTGAAAACACACATTTATTCCTGTTTAAGGTCACCTTTGTACAGCTCAGTATGTCTAATTATAATCGATGAAAGCACGTAAATATTATAAAGAAAATACTACCGCAGACCTCCAGGTTTAACCATGAAGTGCATTGGCTAAAATTTTCCTAGTCTTTCTTATGTGGTGTCATTGCAATTGATACTTAACGTTCAGGAGGAAATGCCAGTCTGTGATTTTTTAGAGGTAATCCACTCACATTCTGTGATGTGTTGTCCATGGAGAGCAGTCTAATGACTATGACACCCATAGAGTAGATTTCCCGTCAGGTAATTACTTTAGTTTTCCAACAAAGCATGGTAAGCACAATTAAAGAATGACGGAGATAAGCCCTGGTGGAGAAAAGCCCTAAGGAGAAAAGCCCTGGTCATTTTTGCAACAAAGGAGAAAAGCCCTGGTCCATTTTTTCAAGGGGGGGAGAAAAGCCCTGGTTGAATTTTTTTTTTACTATTTTATCAATTTCCTTTGGTTAATAAACAAATTCTAGAATAACTAAAGATTTTCAATTTAGGTCTCAAAAACATAGCTTATGACCCCTCATTGGGACGAGCTCATCAAGCTCATCCCAATAAGTAGTCATAAGCTGTTTTTAAGACAAAAAATGAAAATCTTTAGTTATTCTAGAATATGTTTATTGTAGTCTGAATGGATATTTGGATAAGATCACCTTGCATCTCTCTCTCTCTCTCCCTCTCTCTCTTCCTGTATGTCCCTCCCTCTCTCTCCTTCCTCTCTCTTTCACTTCTCTCTCTCTCTCTCTCTCTCCTTTTCCCTCTCTCCATGAGAGTGAGAGAGAAAGAGGGAAACAGAGATAGGGATAAGTATTCTAGTATGGAACTAAGTTAATCCCGCTCTCTCACTCTCTCTAAAACGGAAGTAACTTTTTGTGACACATAGAAATTTGAACATTTAACATTTTATTTTTAATATTATTCATCCAAGCCACAGTTCCATTTTTTCTGTTGTTTTGTTAAGAATCTACTTGTAAATATTGCCTATTTAATACAAAGCATCAGAAGAATAAATTGCCTCCTATCTGTTTAAATTACCTGGCAGTACTGTCAATGTTTGCAAAACAATTACCAAATATAATTGTTGTAAACACAGCTCATTGTGTTTAGAAATTCAAAAATATTATCAAAACATCCCTCTGCTGTTCACTTGTCTTAGAATAAATACCACCTGTCCATGTTTGTAAATTAATTAATGTTTATTGTTGTAAACATATGAGCCAAGCCAAAGTCTATTGCAGCTTTTACCTGAATTAAAATAAAAGTGAATGAAAATTTAAAAAATAAAAATTTCACAAAGAATGAAAAAACTAGACATAAAAAAGGTGATTACTGTACAAAAAAACAGGCAAAACAGTAAAAAAAAACGAATAAAATATGTGATTTCATGGTAATCGGAAAAAAGTAACAGGAAAAAAAGTAACAGATTTGGGTAGGAAAAAAAGAAACAGGAAAAAAAGTAACACTTTCTTATTTTTATAAGGTAAAAAAGTAACAGGAAAAAAGTAACAGATTTGGGTAGGAAAAAAAAAACAGGAAAAAGAGTCACACTTTCTTATTTTTATTTCATAAAAGTGATAGATTACTTAAATGTGATTTAGTTATATTATTACATACCACACCTTGAAACTAGTTGGATTATTACATATCAGTATAAGTACTACATAGTACATAGTTATAAAATAATTTAACAAACTTAATTATGATTTAGTTAGATTATTACATATCACACCTTGTGTAATCTAATATTCTGGCCAATGCCAGTAAGAAAAGCTGAAATAGTAAGTGAACCTTGGGAATATAAACCACACAGATTTTTCAGTTTTCTATTCAGGGATTCAGCTGACTTCTGTTTGCGGATAACAGGCAGCAAACCAACTGACACCTGTTGAATAATTGTATTGTTCAGAGCTTGCTCTTTTTGAAACCATTGGATAGTTTTCCAGACTGATGGGTGCTGGTGGCCAACAAGATTGTAGAACTTGTTGTTCCAGCCTTCACATTCAAATTTTTTGGCCCAACAGGTCTGTACCCATCTACTTAAATGCAATCCGTCTCGCCCATACAACAAATGTACCGACATAAATGACGCTGACGATTCACCTTTTAAAGACCATTCTGAATGTACGTACTATCTATCTGTTTGATGAGTTTCAGTCGTCTGTTGGAAACACTGGATACATCTTCATGATTTCTCATCAATGTCCAAAGCCTAACTGCTCACTGGGATTCCTTAAGTGACCTTTTATCCTCTCTTCAGAAATCGGAGAACAAATCTGCTGTCATAGCCATGAGTGAAATATTTCAACCGCTTCCCAATATGTCATACAACTTAGCTGGTTATCATAACCTTTTGAAAAACGTAAGACCGAGTGGTGACGACGGCCAGGGTGGGTGGGATTTTATATTAGATTAAACATGTTTTTATTTGCCATTCAACAATGCAAATCAGGATTGGAGGACAAGTGCTGGCCACTTAGAAAACCCTCCGCTCCTGTACAAAGACTAATAGATTACAAAAAGCAGAACAAAATATAACAATATGTAAACATTATACACAAAAGAAGTTAACTCAAAAGAGAGAGAGACAAATGAAGAAAGAGAGAATAGAGAGAGAGGGAGAGAGAGAGAGAGAGACGGGTAAAAGAAGATTGAAATCAAAGAAGACAAACAAAAAAAGAAGAAAAAAAAACAGTATACAACAGAAATTCCAGTAATGATGACACCCCCCCCCTCCCCCCCCCCCCCCACACACACAATTTTATTCAATTCTAAATTTAGTTTAATGCCGCTAAGGAACGTTCACAGAACATTGTTGAGACAGTTGATCTTTGCGTGCTCATTCCTCGTCCGTACTAACCTAACATCCACCGTGTTGTCCTCACACAGATTGATTGTCAGGCCCCACTGCGAGAGGACACCCACAGTGGAAGTTAGATCGCCTGTATAACCTTGGGACACTCAGACTTGCTGAGAGGCGCAGCTAATTCAGCAACTGTACATCAAATCTATGCGAGTCACGAATAAATTTTTGAACAGATAAGAAAACTAATACATTGCTGCTTTCGGGTAATGACGGGCTTCCATATAAAATTAAATCCAATGAATTCCAGTTGGGCGTAAGTTTCGACAAATCATCTATGAGGATACAGCGAATATCAGAATTTAAAGAACACAGGAAGAAATAATGTTCTGCATCCTCAACGCCGTCGTTACATAAGCAAAATGGAGAATCTGAGATGTAGTTGCGGAACTTGTCACCATTAAGGTCACTACTTCCAGTTCGTAATTTTGAGTGAATAATATTGTATTTCCTTATACCGGTTGAAAAATATGTTGGAGGCTTACACAAGGGTGGTGAGATGGACTTTTTGAATTCCCCAAGTGACCGACTGTTTCGAACAACCTCCGGTAGGGTATTCCACACTTCAATACACGAAGGGAAAAATGATCGTTTGAAGAGTTCCGTTCGACAGAAATAAGGGACAAAATTAGATGCGTTTCATAAATTGTATTGGGATTTTATATAAGAGATATTAGCTACAAAGTACGAGAAGATTTGACAATATTTATTCCTCATGTTATATAATCCCTTTTTGTAGAAGTTAAATATGGCAAATCGTCTCGATTAATTGAAATTATCTATAGACCAAATACGTCCCTAAAGCTGACTTCGACCTTTTTCTACTTAATTTAAATTGTATTACAGACGCACTCAACAGGGAAACGAAACCGCCGTACATTGTGGGAGTCATAAATGTAGATCTTTTAAAGTTGGAGTCCCACCACAATCATCTAGCTATAAAGATCTAATGTTTAGTAAAGGGTTTTTACCCTTCATCACCAGATCTGCCAGAGTAACCACGCACTCAGCTACACTGATTGATCATATTTATGCAAACCATATAACCAACAACATTATTTCCGGAATTATAATAAGTGACGTGTCTGTCCACTTTGGCATATTTCTGATCGGAATGGAACACAGGAAGACCGTTAACCCAGCTTCCGTTTTAAGACGTGAAATCAATCAGGGGACCATGTAACAACCAGTAGTGTAATAATCAACCAGTAGTGTAATATTAACCAGTAGTGTAATAAAAATTAACCAGTAGTGCAATAAAAATTAACCTGTAGTGTAATTCAAATCAACCAGGAGCGTAATAACCAGTAGTGTAATAAACTTAACCAGTGGTGTAATAAACATTCACGAAAACCCACAATTTTTCAACAAAATTTGAAAATTTTTTGGGTTGGCTCAAATCATAGTTTGGGTACATCTTATCGATTGCTAATCATTTTATCGATCATTTTTTTTTTTTATTTAGGATTAACGACACATTAACAGCCAGGGTCATATCATGTCGGTGACAGTTTTACGGGTGGAGGAAGCCGGAGTACCCCGAGAGAACCACCGAGCAACGACGAGCAGCTGTCAGCTCCCCAACATCGTAACTATGAACTCTGCACCGCGGCACAGGCAGGGTTAGATTGGTTGAAGACATGTGCACCATCGACGTGCAGTACGCCTTAGTACACAGCGTCATCGTGCCCCCATGCAGGCAAGCGGGGTGAAGTGTCTTGCCCAAGGACACAACGCGGTTGCCGCAGGTGGGATTCGAACCGAGGACCTCTCGGCTCGCAGCCTGCACCTCTACCTACTGAGCCACCGCGCCCCCTATCGATCATTTAAAGGCGTTTTGCGGGTCAAACATCATTTCATGGGTTCAATACGGCGAAGAAAGGTATTTTTATGTGATGTGCGTATTTTCTGGTGTTTAATGTCACTTTCTGCACTTGTGGCTTTATGTAAATTCAAAGTTGGCCAATTATTTATGATAATGTTGTGCCTTTGAGAGACTTCTTACCCAAGGCATAAGTTGTTAGGTTCCATGATAACAGAATAAATTGTTAAGGTAAGTTACGGGTGCTGAAGTATGACATTCAAGGACGTGTCTCCTGCGTGTTGTCTTGATCTTCACTTATAATATTTAATACGGCCCTGGCGGATCACTAACGGTCTCCCACACACCCATCTCCCGCTTTACGCGTCTACCTTGACGGGGGGGGGGGGGGGGTATTTTATTGTTGACATTATACGTTGTTCATTTAACTTTTACCCGGCGTAAAGGAACATCGATCTCACTGCCTGCTAAAGAAGTGTTAATTCTGTTAGTTCTGGGTGAGACATTGTTTGTAACTTTCTATGTGGCAAATCTCAATCCAGCGATAGTAAGTTATCCGCAAAGACCACAATTCGCCATCCCTTGAATAAGCTTGTTTGTATTAAATCTGGTATTAGCTATTAAATTGATTCGCCAGGACGGCAGAACGACGGGGGGGAGGGTGCTGTGGTGGATGGTGGAGCTTGGGGAGTATAGCGGTATGAGTGTTTAATCCACAAACTGTAGACTTGATCACTTCACATTAAGATTTATGTTTGACTAAAGGAAAAATATACATACTGGGTGTGTATTTGTCCACTGATGCGATTTACGTGTATGTTCAGTTATTGCCAGCTGAATTCCACCAGACCCAGCTCCAAGAGCTCAGTAAGGTGGGATAAAGCCACTTAGTCATCAGTAGATAACTGCACTAATTTACACAAGGTTGTACTACATGTCCATTAACCCTCAACCTGTGACATGCAGAAAGTTAACATACTAGGTAGGGTTTGGTCAACTGATAGTAGACGGAAAAATTAACCCTCAAACCCGAAAAAAGGTTGGAAACTAAACACAATGGATATGGATTGATCCATTGGTCACGAATTACGTGAAATGCAGTTAATACCAATTATGTCCCATCTTCGATAACCAAATAACTTGGCAATAATAATATTTTTTTAGGCGTTTCGCTCCATTATCGGACCTCCATCAGTGATGGCGGTCGTTTATGGAGCGAAACGCCTTAGAAAATCTTGTTACTGTATAAATATACTACAAGATTGAAAGAACTGGGTGATTGTGATGATTATTGTAAGTTGCAACTACATGTATATCATTCATGGTGTTGATCGTCCCAACAAAATCTGCTTTGCAGCATCGCCAGTGTATTAGCTCATTATTTCTAGACTTTATTCTGTACTTGTATCCTTCAAATACCAGAGACAAAAGGAAACGTTGTGACCCGTCATCGTCAGACTAGTTTAGTTGAGTGGGTGTCAATAACAAATCGAAATAACGTGATCAGCCATCATTGTCGAAAACTGAACAGACTGTACGTTGTTTATTTAAGATATTTGCTAACTGCTAACCGGCAATGTGGGTATAACCCGTTTTGGTTTGTTCATTTGAAACAATTCAAGTGATTGCGTTTGTGGATTTATTATGTCGGAAGGAAAATAAAATTCTTAGAAATCAACAGATATTTTTAGTTTAAGCAATATTTATTCAATATATTCAACCGAATATTCAAAATACATCAAAATAGAAGGTGGATCCGACAGTAAGCTATAAAGCTTATACAAGGTCGTTTCCACGTACAACATTTTCTTAAAATATTAATACAGTACGATAATTGACATATGCACAGTTGTATTTTTTGTTCAAACTAGGCCTGTTAAAGTAAAATAGGTCAGAATTGGAGACAAAGGGGGGATATACAGAGAAGAGGAGAAAGGTCGAAAGAGGAATCCAACCTGGGTGTGAAACTCGATCGCAGACCTGCCCGGTAGTGCTAAACACATACGATCAGCATAGAGTTGTAACATTCGGCCGAAATGACCATATAGATACATGGCTACCATAACGGAAAATATTTAAAATATTATTTTTAACGGAAGTGTAATTACCCGGGAATGGGGGGGGGGGTGGCGCATCGCCAGTCATACTTATTTTGGAACTACCAACAATTTGCATAATCTGTGATTTTCGTATCCGTTTCAGCATGCAGCACGTGGATAGCAGACTTTAGCTTTCGGGAAGGGTGGGTTTCCAAACATTTGTGATACAAATTGCAGTTAATGTTGAGTGGGTTTGAAAAGTGTGGAAAACAAAAATCCCACCGCGGAAAGGCGCGCCATTAGGCGCGCCATTAGACGCATGAGCTCAAGGCCAGTAGAATTAACAACTCGTTTGCTCACTGTACAAGCAGAAACAGAAAGAGGATGGCCAATGTAATCTTTGTCTTCAAAATCGGAGCCAATTCTTTAAAACTTTTACAATTGTATTTTCTTGAATTGTGTTTTCTAGTTATGACTTTAAAAGGGTTAAAATGAACCATTAGCACTTTCAAAGATCTGGCAATTTGCCAGTTGGCAAATTGCCATATCTTTTAAAATCCTAATGATTCATTTTAGTCAGTTATATTAATAGATAGAAAATACAATTGTAAAAGTTTTATAGTATTGGCTCCTGGTAACGGACATGAAGAGGGGCGCCGTGGCGTTGTGGTAACCGGTTCTCGTCAGAACACCGAAGTTAAGCAACGTCGAGCCCGGTTAGTCCTTGGATGGGTGATCATCTGAGCGGACAATTCGGACTTCCACGTTGTGTCCTTCGGCAAAGCACTTAAAACCAATTGTCCACATGGAGGCACGATGACGCCGTGTACTAATGCGTACTGCACGTCGATGGTGCGCATGTCTTCAACCAATCTAACCCTGCCTGGGCTGCAGTGCGGAGTTACGATGTTGGGGAGCTGGAAGCTGCTCGTCGTTGCTCGGTGGTTCTCTCCGGGTACTCCGGCTTCCTCCACCCGTAAAACTGTCACCGGCACGATATGACCTTGACTGTTAAAGTGTCGTTAAACCCTAATAAATAAATAATAAACGGACATGAATGTAATAATTATAGGTCTAATAGTGTATTGCCATTTCTTCCCATAATGAGGAAAGAACGACGGATGTCTGATAGAATTGTTTTCTAAATGTGTTGATACATTTGAAGGTTTTTTTCATTGTCAGTTCAGATTTAAAAATGACATTCTTCTATACACCTCGGACAGCAAAATCTTTAATATATTGGATCGGACAGAAATAAAAAAAAAGCTGTGCCACGATTCCTTCATGTATTCTTTAATTATTCGTTTGTAAATTCTTTACATATCACAGCTGCATGTCTTGCGATTTTTAACTGTTATCTCGACTGGCTGATATTCCTACGACATCATCAAGGCATGTCTTCCACGACGGCATGCCTTGATAGTGCAGTCGGGATATTAGTCAGACTGAAATTGAACCATCAGAGAAGGGACAAAAAGGGTTTACACTAATGCCTACCCCATCCAATCGAACATCTTCGCGATGTCCTGGTGAGGACTGTGATAACAAGCCTTCATAAGCATATAATTGATTAATTTTCATTTTATTTTAGTGGGGAATAACGACACTTTCGACAGTCAGTGTCTCCTCGTGTCGGACAGTTTTACGGATGGAGGAAGCTGAATTACCCGGAGAGAACCACCGAACAGCATCGAGCGACTGCCAGGCTCCCCGATATACCAACTACACATAAGTAGGATGAGCATTAGTTGAAGACAACTGCACCATCGACGTGCAGTACGACACCGTAACCCAACGTGAGCAATCGGGATTAAGTACCTTGTCCAAGGGCACAATGCAGTTACCACTGGTGGGGATCGAGCCTTATAATTTGTAAGATAACATAACAGTACCCCTGAACCGCATAATTGACAACTCGTTTGTTGATGGGTGAGACCGAGACAGAAATAAGATAATGAAATTTGCGAAGACAATAAACTCGATAATCACAGTCCCGTTTGTATTTTACCCGTGTTTCTCAGTGTCAAAACAACACATATCAAATAGCATAACAACAAGCTGAGATACATTGACAGCCTTTATTATTACCAATACGGAGTTAGAAAGTTATATTCTTCCAGCATTCATTTGCAAACTGTGAAGAAGCGCATATGCAAGGGGCACGGTGGCTCAGTAGGTAGACGTACATGCTGCAAGCCTTCCTTTCCCACCTGCGGCAACCGCGTTGTGTCCTTAGGCAAGACACTTCACCCATATTGCCCACGTTGGTGGGGTTGTGCACCAAGGCGTACTGCACATCGATGGTGCACTTGTCTGCAACCAATGCTAACCCTGCTTGTGTCGAGTAAGTATGTTGGGGAGCTGACAGTTGCACGCCGTTGCGCGGTGGTTCTTTCCGGGTACTCCGGCTTTCTCCACCCTTAAAACTGTCGTGGCCATGATTAGCCATTGTGCAGAAATATGTAACCTTAAACACCAATAAATAAATAACGCATACGTAGGGAAAATAATACTCTAGCAATCTTTTTAGATCTTTCGAGGCCTTTTGATACAATACATCATAATATTTTGTTTTGCAAACTGAAGCAATATGGAGTGAGTAGGATAAGTAATAACGGGTTCATGTGCTTCCGATCAAACAAGATTCAGTTTATTCAATATGGTGACTACAAATCTGATTTAGCCAAAATAAAATGTGGCTTCCCACAAGGTTCAACAATTCGATCTACATTATTTCTGTTGCAATAAGTAAAATTAGTTCCTTGGCATGGTAAAATACTCTATTATTTGCCGATGAGTCTCTTGTCTATCGCACGTCAGTCATGCGTATTAATAACGAAGTTAATAAAGTATCCCAGGCAGTGCGGCTAACTAATGCAATCATAGTGATGTATATGTAGATTACTCTAGTATTAGTAGTAGTATATGTTTATTGTCGTGAGAGGTTCTTTCAAAATTTAGTACAGTACATTTGTATAGTGCTGAAACCGCACCGGCCCAGTTGGACCTGTATGTCACCTTTTTAATTTGATTTTTTCTGTCTTTTTTTTCTAATTCATAAGAAAAGGGCCTGAAAAATCTTGCGTTTATAAACAATTACAAAATTGATGGAGTGGGACTTCAAGACGAAAAACAATCTTTGAAATTGTGGGGAACTAGAACTGAGCTCACCGAGCTTCCATAGCGAAAATGATTTGTGACAGCAAATGGCCACATTGTGCTACAAAGAAATTAAAGAGGAAAAAAACTACTCTGAAAATTCAAGCTTGCTCGTCGTTTGTTTCATAGACGACTTAGATTTTACGACAGAGATTATTTCGGGATTGTAAAAGAATCTAATGATACAAACAGAAATTTCTGTGATAAGTACCCAAAATCATTTTGGGATAAAATTAACCGCTCAGATCCAACCCGAGATACTAGAATACCCAAGGAAGTTTAAGCTGAGGACGAAACCATAAACTGAAAAACACTAGATAGAGTTATTTGTGCGCAAAGCACACAATGCTATATTCCCGCATTTCCACTGAAACACATTAGCATAGTTTAAATATTTCGAATTAAATACCCTAGGAGCCTTTCGATGAAAACTAATTTTCCAACAATAACAGTGGTTCCACCGGAACCACTTGGGGTTATATCAAAATTCCGAAACCTTCATGAACATCTAGAGATGCTACTTGAATCCATCAGCATAGGTTAAACGTTTTGAATTAACCCTTTACCCAACGTAACGGCCAAAACCGGCCAGCGCTATTCTCAAAAATCGCCAATTAATTTTCATTATTTTTTTTCATTTTTTGTCTCAAAAACATAGGTTATGACCCCTCGTTGGAACGAGCTCGTCGAGCTCGTTCCAACGAGGGGTCATAACCTATGTTTTTGAGACAAAAAATGAAAAAAACTAGTTATTCAAGAATTTTTATTGCAAGTGTCGTCTGCTTTTCATGTTAGGTAAAGGGTTAAATATTCCCTAGAAGACTTTCGGTGAAAACTGATTTTATAATGATAAAAGAAGTTTCACCGGAACCACCTGGGGCCAAATCAAAATTCTGAAACCTTCATGCACATCTAGAGATGTTACCCGAACACCTTAGCATAGTTCAAATGTTTCGAATGAAATACCCTAGGAGCATTTCGAAGAAAACTGATTTTCTAACGATAAAACTGAGGAAAATGTTAACAAGAAATCCGAGCCCCATAAGAACCTCCATTTCATTGAAATCGCCACCAATTTTGTAAGCCCCTGCGGGACGATTTGGGAAGCAAAGAAGATGAATATAAGATCCGACCAACAGTTGAACCAGTTGTTTCAAATATTTCACTCTCATGTGAAATGGGCCACATTCGAACAGTTTTGAATATTTAAAGTCACTGAGACTTCGAGAAGATGAAACAAACCGAATCAGATAAAATGGGAGACATGTATGTTCGCATCAGAATTCAAAAGACATTCTCTGAGTGCGAGATCAGGCTACATATTTATCATTTAATTCCAGCGTCA
The DNA here is from genome assembly GCA_031216915.1 of Pictodentalium vernedei. Lineage (NCBI taxonomy): Eukaryota > Metazoa > Mollusca > Scaphopoda > Dentaliida > Dentaliidae > Pictodentalium > Pictodentalium vernedei. The sequence goes on from CM062291.1 coordinate 314,428,175, forward strand.
CGCGAAAAAAAGGGAAATCGTTAATTATCACCTCGGCACATTGTTCGCAACATTCCCCCTGTTCATCGATCTTTTTTGTAATAACGCAGGCCAAAGTCGCACAATGCATCATTATACTAAGGTGTTACAACGAGGAGAGCCTTGGGAGCACCTACATATGATGGCTAAGTGGAAATGGTACTTCAGACAACCCGTGTGTCATCTCATAAAAGGACAGCCCACCAGGTGGTTGTCTGGTAACATTTTTCCAGTATATGCCTTGGGCGTGTAAGCTTTAAATTTTGATTGTTCGAAATCCACGAGCTGATAAAACATAGAGAGTAATCGCTTGACTGGACTGGTTACGTGAAATAATTCATGAGAGGTGAGGGATGTTGTACAAACACGAGTGCGCGAATGCGCACGAGTGTTTTACAATATAGTCCCTCGCCTCGAACGAATTATTCACGTAACCAGCCCTGTCAAGCGATTACTCTGTTTATTACCTTTCATTATTAACGATAATTATATTATTTAACCCTTTACCTAACTTAACGGAAAGCGCTAATCTAAAAAATCTCCAATTAATTTTATTATTTTTTCATTTTCTGTCTCTAAAACATAGGTTATGATCCTCATTGGAACGAGCTCCAATGAGGGGCCATGACCTATGTTTTTGAGACAAAAAATGAAAATAATAGTTATTCAAGAATTTTTTTTTTTTTTTTTGCAACTGTCGTCTGCTTTTCTTTCATGTTGGGTAAAGGGTCAAAAAGACAAAAAACAAGGAAGTCCCCATTACACTCACGACCAAGCGTCATCATTTGCGCACGCGGATACATGACACACTTGTTAATTGCATAATTCACTTGTGAAGTTATCGTTTATAATCACACTCGGAAATCCCAGTAAATCACACTTTGGAAAGTAATAATAATTGATAACGAACACTTTCTATGGTAACTTTTCGGGTGAACAATTTGTTTCATGGCCCTCGTATAACTATTCAATTCTTATGTTTACCAATTGATAAAAACAAACAGAAATATTGCATCCACGGATAAGATATCTTGTCACCTTATCAGTAATGCGCTGCTTTCAATGCGTAAAGTTTGAACAGAACCTCCTTTGCTCACGGGTCATTTTCGAAGAATTTCGACTTTGATGTCACATTGATTCGGGGAACAGTGTATTCCTTGAGATAACAATTGCCTCTTCAAAGAACCTAAACGGAATGTAAAAATCCATTGTTCCGGCACGATATGACCATGCCTGTTGAATGTGTCGTTAAAATAGTCATTGTGTCGTCTACTGCCATTTTCCTCTCAAAAATATACATACGGTGTTGAGAGAGTTACAATGCAGAACATTTCTTCCCCTAATGCAACAAGGCATCATCTGCAATGGTTTTTGTGCACTATTTTAGAAAGGTAGTGTCAGAATTAGTGCTGAAAGTGCAATCTTCTTCTCTGAAACCTGACATAAAATATCATACGAAAGGGAAGAAATCCATCTTTAGTTCATCTCTCACAAAATATATTATAAGGTCGAAAACGTTCAAGGTGCCACCCGTCTCGGTCTCATAATGATGCAACATTGAGTCATAACGGGAACACGTCTGCGCTAGAATGAACTTGAGTGTAAAGGCGTTGAACGCGATGCCTTTACTAATACCAAGTTGGACTCAGTTTGATACTAGTAATCTGAGCCTTGCGGCTGAACAGAGACAGCAATTAGTTAAATTGTATCCAGTGTAATTGTTGGAACGTAGAATTGTCCAATTATAATGTGAAAATGTATAAACATTAAACATAATTCTGCCGCAACGATTCGTTGCGGCAGAATTATAATTAATGTGTATACATTTCCATATTGACATAAGTGTAATCAAAAGTTATGTTTATTTTACAACATGGCTTAGATTATTGTGTCAAAATTGCAAGATGAGAAGAAAAAAATATTAATTAGAAGATTATCACATCGCTCACAACTCTGGCATGGCCACTATTGTATAAAGCTTTTCCTCACAATTACTCATGTGGGACCATTTGAGCACGCTCTTGATTCTTACACATTCGCACCTCTGAACTCAGAGTGCGAGCATCCTAATTCGAATCTCAATTATGGAAACACTGGAACTACCAGCGCGACTGAAGAAAACGATAGCAGCTCTGGGCGTCTCTTGCCCTGTCACCTGGACTATCCAGGAGACAGGCAAGAGCGTCCATCTGTCTCTTGAGTTCAAGATCGAGGAAGATAAGAAATCACCACCCTACTCGGGGAGAGGTAGTACCTTTGATGAGAGGATCCCCTCTCACACACTGGTCCTCACCCGAGTAGGTCAGGAGGCCCTGAAAAGAGAAAGAGAAGAAAGAAGAGCCCGTCCACCAAGCGGAGGGATTCCCGACGCTTGGAGGCATTCTTGGAGATGAAGAAAGAGAAAAGTGAGGAAAAGAAAGAGCCAGAGGCGGCCACCACTTCCCCTCCCACTCCCACAGACAACCCCATCCAACTGCCGGCTTCCCAGTTGGTATTGTCGGATGTGGAAGAGTCTGTGGAGACTGAGGTGGAAATGGAAGCTGCCCTCTCGCCTCTTCCTCATCCCCACTCGCCTCTTCCTTCTAAACCAGAATGCCAGGACGCGGACGACAGGATAGAGAACATCTTACGGGAACACGAAATACAAGGGGACCTTCACAGGCAAAAGATGGACAGGCAATACCAAGTATTCCTCCAAAAAGTCGAAGAAGCCAAAAAACTAATAGACGCCAGAAATCAACAACAACAAAAGACTCAGCAATCACCCACAACCACTCCAGACTCGGCAAGGACCAGACCCTACAAAACTCAGCAACCACCATCAGGCAGCCCACCAACAACACCAACTACCACTGTCTCTACTTCCAAACCTCCACCTCTGAAAAAGAAGCAGAAAAGACACAAGCGCCGCTAACAACCCACAACTTCTCCTCCTTTACCACGGTCTGACACTTTCAAATTCTACAGCTAAGGAGGGTCGAAAGGGGCTTGCTCCCCAAATCGTCCCTGCGCGCCTTCGGCGCGGAAAACCATTTGATTTGACTCATGTGGGACAGAACAGGCGCTATGCACCAGGGTGTAGGCACGACGACCGTACACATGTCTTCAACCGATGCTAACCCTGCTTGTGTCGTGTAAGTAAGTTATTAAGTTCTCGCCGTTGTTCGATGGTTCTCCCCAATTACTCTGATTCCTCCACCTATAAAACTGTCCGATACAATATGGCAGTGATTGTTAAAAGTGTCATTAAACCAACGTAAAGAAACAAATGAATAAACTTACAATTACTGTCTACAAATAAGTGGTTATCGAGATTTAGAATTATTACATGGGTGAAACTGTTTCCTAATGCTTTTGCAAACTGTTGCCCCGTCTAAATATTACCAACATAGAATCTATTAAGCTTCCTATCTGGATATGACTTTCAACACCACCATAGTGAAAACCCCAATTCGCTCCCAATGAGATTAATTTGGCTGACGGCATAGCTGACATGGCAAAATAGCCGCTACGACCGACCTTCCGAGTCGCTGTCATCAAAAAGGATTCCTCCTCTGAGGACTGCACAAACCCCGCCGTAATCAAGAAGTTCATACGTGGAAGACATGACTGTGAAGAATCTGTTTTTGAAGATGAAGCTTAGTTTTATAAACTGGTATTGAGCGCGGATGTAACAAGCGTCACTTATTCCCAGTTCCTTATTCGACATTCGTTATCAACCGATGCTATCGGTTGATAATGAATGTCGAATACGGAACTGGGAATAAGTAACGGTTGTCACGTTCCCGAACTGAGCTACATTTTCTACAGGGGGCAGGGTGCATCTGAGTTGGTATGTGGTGTCCTATGTTGCTGGTATCTTAAGGGCGTAACTAAATGGGAGGCTTAGGAGAGTCTCGCATCCGCCAATACTTTTTTCCAGTCTGGAGCCAATGCTATAAAACGTTTACAATTGTAGTTTTAGAATTGTATTTTCTACCTATTTATATAACTGTCTAAAATTAATCATCAGCATTTAAAAGATATGGCATTTTGCCCGCTGCTAATGGTTCATTTCAACACATTTAAAGTCATAACTAGATAAGTGAAACGTCAAGGGTGGCTATGCCCCCACTGTCAAGCATGAGTTTCTTTCTAGTCATTTATCTTTGTTGATATTGAATTGATAAATATCTTATCTTATCTTACCTCCATCAAACCATAGCACAAATACAGCAGGTCACCAAATGTGTCATGGGACACGAATTCCCCCCGCTTTATGATAAACTATATTTAGTGGTTAACAAAGTCCAAAATGGAGCCTAACTCAGATAAAAAGTATTGTAACACACCAAAATCAAATCCTCCTGGTAAATTGTCTACAGTAAACTATATTCAAAGTTTGGTTGAAATTGGACACCTTTTACTCAAGTTACCATCCGGAAGCCATTATCAACATGTCTTCTAAGTCGGAAATGGGCCATAACTCGGTCAAAAAATATCGGACCAAGCCCACTATCAATCCCAACCTGTATTTTGTGGTTATAAACATAGGTATAAATTTTTTTTTCATTTCGTTCAATCAAACGAAAGTTATCGTCCGGAAACCATATTCGAGACGGACGGACAGATAAGGGTAGCACTTAATGCCGCCCCCCCCTCCCCCCCCCGCCAGAATAGCAGGGGCATAAAAATGCAATTCTAGAAAATACAATTGTAAAGGTTTTATAGTATTGTCTCCTGTGCATTTTATACTGGATTGTAGTCTTTGATATCGATTCACCCTTGCAAGTTATGTATTTACTTACGAGATGGGATTTGATACTTGGACTTATGTCACAAACACAGTCGGTCATACCGATTCTGGTGTAAAGCATGACCAATTTTGTATTAATTGAATAAAACTGACTACAATCCCGACAGGCTGATATTCAAACTACATCATGAAGGCATGATGTATATGGAATATGTTATTTGTAGGGGCTAAAACCACCACAGTAGGAGCAAATGATGTTTACCATGAACCCTCGAATCCGCCCTCTTCGCGACGCCCTTGTATATCTTTGTGCAGTCTGACGACGGTTCTTCAGGTCACGTGTTACAATAAATCGCCGACAATTTACTGGATTCCCTATGTCCCACGATTCACTTCATGTTAGATACATGCTAGATACAAATTCACTGTCGAAATGTTGACGTCAGGCGCGGACTCGAGTGACTAATACTTCTACACTTCATAATTCCACTAAGAGATGTTTTGAGGAGGGGGCTACCCAGGTGCAAATACCATCTCTGACTTATATCATCATCGAAATCGACTTTCTATGAAGTTAACTCCCTTGAAATTATAAACGAGCGAGGAAGGTCCAAGTAAGAAGCAAGTTATTGTTGAGAAAGCCCCTATGGCATCAGTAAAAAATAAAGACAGATTTCTCTTTGTTACTTCTAATAAACGAAAACAACAGACAGCTCTCAGATATTTATGGCAAGCGATTTGTTCCCAGGAAAAAAAATTAGAAAATCTCAGCTATTAGACTTTTATATTAATGGAAAGGACAGAATCTGTATCAGGGTTGGGGTATTCATATTCAGTATTCGTATTCAGTCGTATTCAAATACAGTTTATCAAGTATTGACATGTATTCAGTATTCACTGAATGTTATGAATACATGTATTCGAATTCGTATTCAAATACATTAAAATCTGAGCTGTATTCATGAATACATTTTGAATACTTTCTATATTTTGGAATTAAAGAACCATATACTGAATAAAAGGTTTTCACAGATCAAGCCCATGGACTCCCGACAACAAATTCACACCTCATATCAATATGAAAGACTTGCCGAACGAAATGGTTTCGCGCGCCGGAGGCGCGCAGGGACGATATGGGAACAAGACCCTCTTTGATTGTATGTGATTTTGACTTTAGTTTTTGGCTTGTCTGGACGTGAAAAAGTAGGAAGAGTTAAGGTAATCAGGGGCGTCTGTGCCTCCTGTGGTTCTTCTTTGGAGGAGGAGGGTGTGTTGGAGAGATAGTAGTTGGTGGAGTGGTCGGATCAGGCGGAAGGGTTGGTTCTTCTTTAGCTTTGTACGGCCTGATCCTTGCTGCTGTTTCTTGATGTTCTTTTTTGGACCCTGGGACACACGGCATGAGGATTTTCTTGACAGCATCTGCTGAGAATTTTTCTTTTAGGAAGAAGTCGTACTGAGACTGGATCGTGCTTCGGAAAAAACTCGTTTGGAATCCCTTTCCCAAGGAATGCCTCCACGGACTCCGGGAAGCTCTCCTCCTGGTCGGACTCCTGGTCCAAAGAAGCTGGAGAAGCAAGAGCAGGAGGGGTGGAAGGTGCGTCATCTGAGACAGCTTCCTGCACCATTGACAGAGCATCCTCCTCCATCTCCTCTTCAGATGAAGAGTCTGATGAGCTGGAGAATGAGCTGTCGCCTGACGACCCACAGTCCTCCGGACCCTCTTCCTGGAAGGGGAGTACCGGGCTGGACAGAGGTTGTTCAGGGGTGACAGGAGTCGTCCCTTTGACGCCCTCACTTGCCTCCTTCTCTTCCTTTTCCTTCCTCTTCTTCTCCAGGAACTCCGTCATTCGGCGGGCATCACGTCGTCTGGCGGAGGGTCCCTTCTTTCTCGTCTTCTTCTTGGTGGCTGTGTTGTTCCGGTGGCCTTCATCCAGCTTATCCGCGTCACTAGGAGGGTGACCAGTGTGAGGGGAAATCCCCTCACGAAAGGTGCTACACCTCTCCAAGGACGGCGGTTCCGATTCTCTGTCAAAATTCACTGTCAGGTGAATTTTACCCTTGAGCACCTGGATACTCCAGGTGGTGGCAAGGGTAGCCTTCACTCTGACAAGTGTCTCTTGGATAACAGGTGGGAGCTCCATTGTCGAGTTGTTAGCACCTCGAAGTCTAAGGTGCGAAGACTTGATGAATGAAAGGTTTTAGCGCGCTGAAGGGACGATGTGGGATTTACAAATCCCTTGCGACCCGGTTAGCCTTATTTTATTTCACTTGGATCTTGGATCACACAGGCCTAGCTTTCCTATTGCCTCAAATGGGGTCTGAAGGGGTATGCACGCGGTTAGAATTCCTGGCAGTTTGCATTGGAGTGATAGATTGTCAAAGACCAAACCCTCAACGCCATTAAGACTATTGGAGAGTGGGCTCTATTCGTTCCAGCTTGGCGATGGTAGAGGTTTGAGTCCCACCATGGTGGCGAGCCAGAATATAATGTTGTGCGATGGCAATTTTAAGGGAAAAAGAAAAAAGAAAACCAAACAGCAACGCCGGTTTGGTAGCGGCCCCGGTATATGACCATAGCGGTTACAAAAAAGAAAGCTCCAACAGTTTAGTTTGAAAAAACCGGGAGTCATCCATCAAGCCTTCTGGGAGATAGGATGCCGTATGTGATTTGAGGTATCTGGTTATCCTTCGGGAATTCCAAATGACCTCCACCCCCCCCCCCCCCCCCACAAAAACAAAATAAAGCCCTTAAAAGGGCTGTTTGCTGGCAAGATTGTTTCAATCCTTGCCTTGGTCTTGTTAGGTTTTCTGCACATCTTTGCTTGAGGATTGTTCCAATACTGGATCAGGTGAATTTTACCCTTGAGCACCTGGATACTCCAGGTGGTGGCAAGGGTAGCCTTCACTCTGACAAGTGTCTCTTGGATAACAGGTGGGAGCTCCATTGTCGAGTTGTTAGCACCTCGGAGTCTAAGGTGCGAAGACTTAATAATCCCTGATATTATTTATACACCACCAAACACCTTGTCTGAAATTTATACATTGAAAACAGACAATAGACTTAATTATCAATTAACTTGTCACAATACAACCTATTTATGTAACAATGGCCACATATCCCCATGGCTTTTTAAATTGTTGAAAACATGGACAATAAAAATAAAACAAAAAATCTTGTGTTATTGGACACAACTCAGTTATTCAATGATATTATATTCTAAAATTTTTGAATTTATTTAAAGTTTTTCTATTTATCCATTATTTCACAGTGAAAACACACATTTATTCCTGTTTAAGGTCACCTTTGTACAGCTCAGTATGTCTAATTATAATCGATGAAAGCACGTAAATATTATAAAGAAAATACTACCGCAGACCTCCAGGTTTAACCATGAAGTGCATTGGCTAAAATTTTCCTAGTCTTTCTTATGTGGTGTCATTGCAATTGATACTTAACGTTCAGGAGGAAATGCCAGTCTGTGATTTTTTAGAGGTAATCCACTCACATTCTGTGATGTGTTGTCCATGGAGAGTAGTCTAATGACTATGACGCCCATAGAGTAGATTTCCCGTCAGGTAATTACTTTAGTTTTCCAACAAAGCATGGTAAGCACAATTAAAGAATGACGGAGATAAGCCCTGGTGGAGAAAAGCCCTAAGGAGAAAAGCCCTGGTCACTTTTGCAACAAAGGAGAAAAGCCCTGGTCCATTTTTTCAAGGGGGGGAGAAAAGCCCTGGTTGAATTTTTTTTTTACTATTTTATCAATTTCCTTTGGTTAATAAACAAATTCTAGAATAACTAAAGATTTTCAATTTAGGTCTCAAAAACCTAGCTTATGATGACCCCTCATTGGGACGAGCTCATCAAGCTCATCCCAATAAGTAGTCATAAGCTGTTTTTAAGACAAAAAATGAAAATCTTTAGTTATTCTAGAATATGTTTATTGTAGTCTGAATGGATATTTGGATAAGATCACCTTGCATCTCTCTCTCTCTCTCCCTCTCTCTCTTCCTGTATGTCCCTCCCTCTCTCTCCTTCCTCTCTCTTTCACTTCTCTCTCTCTCTCTCTCTCTCTCTCTCTCTCTCTCTCTCTCTCTCTCTCTCTCCTTTTCCCTCTCTCCATGAGAGTGAGAGAGAAAGAGGGAAACAGAGATAGGGATAAGTATTCTAGTATGGAACTAAGTTAATCCCGCTCTCTCTCTCTCTCTCTAAAACGGAAGTAACTTTTTGTGACACATAGAAATTTGAACATTTAACATTTTATTTTTAATATTATTCATCCAAGCCACAGTTCCATTTTTTCTGTTGTTTTGTTAAGAATCTACTTGTAAATATTGCCTATTTAATACAAAGCATCAGAAGAATAAATTGCCTCCTATCTGTTTAAATTACCTGGCAGTACTGTCAATGTTTGCAAAACAATTACCAAATATAATTGTTGTAAACACAGCTCATTGGGTTTAGAAATTCAAAAATATTATCAAAACATCCCTCTGCTGTTCACTTGTCTTAGAATAAATACCACCTGTCCATGTTTGTAAATTAATTAATGTTTATTGTTGTAAACATATGAGCCAAGCCAAAGTCTATTGCAGCTTTTACCTGAATTAAAATAAAAGTGAATGAAAATTTAAAAAATAAAAATTTCACAAAGAATGAAAAAACTAGACATAAAAAAGGTGATTACTGTACAAAAAAACAGGCAAAACAGTAAAAAAAAACGAATAAAATATGTGATTTCATGGTAATCGGAAAAAAGTAACAGGAAAAAAAGTAACAGATTTGGGTAGGAAAAAAAGAAACAGGAAAAAAAGTAACACTTTCTTATTTTTATAAGGTAAAAAAGTAACAGGAAAAAAAGTAACAGATTTGGGTAGGAAAAAAAAAACAGGAAAAAGAGTCACACTTTCTTATTTTTATTTCATAAAAGTGATAGATTACTTAATTATGATTTAGTTATATTATTACATACCACACCTTGAAACTAGTTGGATTATTACATATCAGTATAAGTACTACATAGTACATAGTTATAAAATAATTTAACAAACTTAATTATGATTTAGTTAGATTATTACATATCACACCTTGTGTAATCTAAAATTCTGGCCAATGCCAGTAAGAAAAGCTGAAATAGTAAGTGAACCTTGGGAATATAAACCACACAGATTTTTCAGTTTTCTATTCAGGGATTCAGCTGACTTCTGTTTGCGGATAACAGGCAGCAAACCAACTAGTTTAAACAATATTTATTCATGAGAAAATATGATACATACATATCATTATCTACAAGATGGTTGTTACACAGAATACGTAATACAATGGTATGCATTAAAGTTATGTGTCAAGAACGAGATTTGTTGGAAGGATTCAGCATTAAGCTTTTAGCTTGTATAAGCTGTCTCCTTGGGAAGACTGACGAAGTTTAAAGGTAGCTGGAGACACTAAGTAAAATATTGTTTAAACATGAGAAATAGAGAGAGTAAGGAGAGTAATAGAGAGAATAGAAGAATAAAAAGGGACAAGGAACTTAACCCCTTTCCCAACACGTGTGGAAGACGACACTTGAAGAATAATTTTTGAATAACTAGAAATGTTCAATGTCCGTCTCAAAAGCACAGCCCATGACCCCTCACCGGAACGAGCTCATCGAACTCGTTCCATTGAGGGGTCACTAGACATGTTCCTGAGACGAAAACTGAAAATATAAAGGGGGTTAAATGGTGATTTTCTTGGATAACACTGACCGTTACATTGGGTAAAGGGTTAACTAGGAAATGGGGAAACAACCTGAATTCAATGTTGGCTATCACAGAATATTCAATAGGGCAGCCTCAATGAACAAATCGGTAACGGTGGCCCATATGTATGGCAAATAATACCATAATGTCTTTGGGCTCACTGTTACGTATTAAAACGTCCACTCACCATGATGAAGTCCTGCACAGCTCTGAAGACAAGAAAGTTTTCATTGTTATTCAAATGTTCGGATCCAAATAAAAGTGTTGAAAGCTCAAAAGTAAATGGCAATGTATTGATTGTGGAATCACGAGCATCGTCATAGATTGGGCAATGCATAAGAAAGTGCTCAGTATTTTCAAGATCCCCACACTGGCAACGTGGAGATGGTGAGAGATGGTTATCGTATAAGTGGGCGTTGATATTACTGCAATGCAGGCGTAACCTGCAATGATAAATCTGGGCAGCACGAGATTTGGCGCCATAGTAGAAAATTGGTGGTCGCAGGTTCGCACTATTTATAAACGTCTTGAAGTTTATGAGGGAACAATTTTCTCTTACTGAGGGGGGTATTCCATTCCACTGGTCGGTAACTTGCGGGATAAACGAGGACTTATATAAATTGGTGTGGCAAAAAGGAACACGGTGGTTATTTTCCGATCGCAGATTGTGGTTTTGGGTGATAGATGAGATAATTGGTGGCACCTTGTTGGAGATATATGGAGGCGTTAATTTATGATACATCTTAAAAAATTGGATAAGCTTGTGCTTTCGGCGTCTTTCTTCCAGTGAATCCCATTGAGTTTCTGTGTAGAGAAGTTCTTTTCTGCAGCTCACAGTGGCGCCAGTGACTACTCTTGCTGCAGCTACTTGTATTTTCTCCAGGTCAGCAGCTTGAGTTGCTGAGCAGTTGTCCCAGACAGAGTCAGCGTATTCTAAAAGAGGTCGGACAAATGCGAAGTATATCTTTTCAAGGACTTTCCGGTCAAGTGTAAACTTATGGGCCCTGAGCAAGTCAATACGTGTCCAGGCTTTAGCGCACATATCATTGATATGGTCGTTCCATGTACAACCTTTATTCAAAATTACACCCAGATGCTTGTGGCTACACACCTCCGAGATTTGAGTTCCGCTTAAATATATTGGTGGGTGCACTGGAACGTTACTTTTACGTGATATGATCATGGTTTCCGTTTTATGGGGGTTGAACTCAACGAGCCAAGTTTTAGCCCAATGTTCAATTGTGGCTAAATCACGGTTGAGTATGATGGCACCTTGGTCAGGATTCTCAATTATAAGATAAAGGGATGTATCATCTGCAAATAAACGTATGCTGCTAAGTAGGTTTACAGTAATATCGTTGATGTAAATCAGGAATAACAGGGGACCAAGGATAGAACCCTGTGGAACACCAGACGTTATTGGTTTCCAAGGAGATGCCTCAGAGGCTACAAGGACGCGCTGGTACCGATCAGAAAGGTATGATTTTAGGAAACAAAGCAAGTCCCCAGATATTCCTATTCTCTCGAGCTTGTGAATAAGACCAACATGCCAAACTTTATCAAATGCCTTACTAACATCACAAAAGACGACCCTTACTTCCTTTCCTTCGTCAAGAGCATGACAGAATTCATCATAGAGGTCTGTCAGTTGTAGAACCGTAGAGTCACCTGGAGTAAAACCAGACTGAAACTGGCTTAGTATGTTGTTATCACATAAGAAATGCCATAATCGTTTGAAGATACATTTTTCAAGTAGTTTACCAGTACAGCTAAGCAAAGATATTGGCCGATAGTTAGTAACTACATTAGACGGATTCTTTTTCAGCACCGGTGTCACATTGGCTTTTTTCCATAAATTTGGAAAGTAACAGTTATCTAATAACCTATTGAAGAGGGCCGTAAGTGGGTCACACAATGAGTCTTTACATTCTTTTAAAAGTCTGGGACTTATTAGATCAGGACCAGACGCCTTCGATACCTTAATACTCTTGATTGCTTCGTACACTTCCTTGCTTTCAAGTGTTATTTTGTCAAGCGATTGTAGGGTAGGCAGGGGTGGATCTGGCAAGGATGCATTAGTGTCATCCAATGTCGAAATGGAACAGAAGTAATCATTGAACACTTCCGCCTTTTCTAGATTGGTTGAATAGAGTTTGTTGAGGTGACTTATAGTCGGGATTCCATGGATATTTTTACAGATAAATGTTTTTAATGTTTTCCACCACACTGACGATGGTGTATCCGGACAACTTAGTTCTGATTGGACTTTTGATATATATGTAGATTTGGCTTTCCTAACAGCTGATACGACTTCATTTCGTTTATGCTTATATCTCGCCCAGTCTTGCAGTTGGCCAGAGCGCTTTGCTCTACGGTATAAACGTGTTCTTTGCCTTATTAATAATCGAATTTGATTATGCATCCATTTAGGCTGGTTAGCCCTAGAGGATATCAATTTGTTGGGAATAAATTTAGATGCCGTTTCGAGTAATTGATCGGTGAAGGTGGATACTACAGTGTCCAGGCACGAATGAGCAAGCAGTCTTTCCCAGTCTACGCTATTGTATGCAGTGTTCAGACCATCAAAGTTTCCCTCTGCATACAACCATATGCGTCTCTTAAAGTTTTTAGGCTTTTCTTTCTTGAATTCAATGGCAATATAAATTGGACAATGATAGCGAGTCATGTCAGGTACAAGTGGTTCTAGGGCTTCACAGTCCAGTACATGTACAGTATTACTAACCGCAAATAGGTCGAGCAGAGTTGCAGATGATTCGGTAAAGCATGTTGGTTCTTCCACAAGCTGTCTAAGATTGAAATAATTACTTAGTTCCCGGAAGCAACCATTGGGAGAACCATATTGGTTGTCGTTGAAGTCACCAGTAATAATTATGTCTGAAATTAAGGTATCTTTGGCTTTGTCAATAGATGCCGTAATTTTATCCCAAACATCTGGGGGACTACTGGGTGGGCGGTAAAATACTCCTAGCAGCAGTGACGTACCATGGGTCGTGAACACTTCAGCCCAGATGCATTCAATGTCATTCACCTCAAGATCAGTTCTATGCCGAAAGCACAAGCCGTCTTTCACGTAGACGGCAACACCCCCTCCCCTCGACAAACGGTTAAATCGTACAGGTTCTTGGAAGCCATGGATCATAATATCTGGTGTTGGGTCCGAGCATTGAAGCCATGTCTCAGTAAATGCTAAGATATCATAGGAAGATGATTCATATTGAACAATGTCTACTTTAGGCTTCAGGCTTTGGATGTTCAGGTGAAAGATTTTTAATGCATCATGGTTATTTTCTCTGTACACAGAGTCTGGTCCAGGGTTTGATTCAATGTCTCCGGACAATAGCATTACCACAGCCAATACCAAAGTCATAAAATATATAAAATAACAGATGGCTGAGGAAGTTGGCATTGTATATGGTACATTAAGTGTCGGTGGGAGATTGGGTCTTTCAACATTCGTACAAAGATCATTACTGCATTGGCAGCGTAGGATAAATTTGTTGAATAAAAGATGAAACAGGGCTGATGTTACAGTAATGCTGATCTGGACCTTAATACGAATAGACCACATGTAAAGATACACAAGAGCACAAAGGGACTGGTGTTTTGTTAGTCTTCTTTTCAGGCCGCGAGCATGAACTACAGTATTGAATGTACCAATCCTGGCGCGGTAAGACTCAAGACTATACATTATGTAATCTGTGGGTGGTAATAATACACACGTATGCATGATGCCCGGAGATTGGTAACTTTCAATGACAGGATCATTTCGCAGTGGTGCGAGTTGAATTCAGGTTGCTTTATACGAGAGTTTGGATGAAAGTGGAGAAGGTAACTCAGAAGAAACAAGCAAGAGAAAATAGTAAAGAAAAATAAGGAAAACAAGATGGAAAAACAATTCATATTCCGAAGGAATGAACCGCTTATTCAAAGTCAAATGTCAAACTAAATAACAAAATAGTAGTGGATATCATACGTAGAATAATTCGGGAGTGGGTGAATTGTGACGCAAGCGACAAACCAAAGGTGAGGAGACACACACACACACAAAAAAGGGAAGACTCTAATATTTGCTAAAATAATAGAGTTGTGTTATTGCTGCTTGGCACAGGCTGCATATATGCACATATACGTCCTCTCACACACACAAGCGTATCTACACACTCGCACACCCTCACACGCACACGCTGCCCCGCATCCTCACACACAACCTGTGCATTCTTTCTCTCTCGTACACACACATACGCATGTGCACAGGCTCTAACATAAATATACCGATACAGTTGACACCCGCTAGTTCCAAGTTCACCCGAGCGAACCACATTCTGAACCACAGTTGCCCCCAAGTGATATTTCCATAACGCACCTGAGGAACCTGGAACTGAGCAAAAGGACACGCCATCACGCATTCCAGAAGATATAGACCATCATTGACTTTGTCAATGTCGGCCCACATCATCTGGGATGGGTGGTGGAGGGTTTATACTTACTAGTTACTGACTATTTGGGCCGACTTCTACACACATACGTGTATGTGCACATATATATGCTCTCAGATATACATAGACACAAACACACGTACACATATACACACATATATACATGCAGATACACAAACACACACACACGGATACACACACATATATACATATACATGTACACATATATACATATACATATACATACATACACACATATATATATATATACATCTTTACACACATAAATACATGTACTATACTTGTGGGTTATGATAATCGTACATATATGCACAATCGAGGAGATGAGATACAGACGGTAATATATTTGGCTGGACAGGATTCATCAAGCTTTATGTACCACTAGCAAGCTTTGTAATTGCGCCAAGGAATAAAAATCAATGAGGGAAATATATTCCCTTCTGACACGAAAAATCGAAAATTGTCAGAAGGGTGTAGCTATTGTGCTGCGGAGGTACCTAACAAGTGGGATCCACCCCATATCTTACAGGCTTAATCCTTCTTGCAACAGGTGAGTTTCCATAGGAGGACGATATTACCTGTGATATTGGTAATAATAATGGTAATAATAATGGTGATAATATTGATAGTAACGAGAAAGAGGAGAGTCTCAGCTGGTCACGTTGACACCTTGATCCCCAATGCCATCCTCCATATCAATTCAGTCCACTAAGGTAAGAGAGTCCATTTTCAATTTTAAGGGCAGACCAATCAACACTTTCGACGCGCAGCCTTCGGGTAGCCTTCGGGCTGGTCTACGCCACATGATGTTATTATGCATTTTGCAATCCTTGATTAAGAAAAATCAGAAGGATCGTGGGCTGATGGAAGGTCATTGGGGCCCAAAGGGCCAAAGTTACATTGTGAACACAGAGACTGGCATTAATGCCGGTGACAGTAAAACTAATAACTGCGATATGATTATCCAAATGAAATTGCTTGCAAGATGGATTGAGATAAGGGTGTCCCAGTTGATAATAGTTGATGAATCGTGTTCAAGCAGAAGAACAAGACGATCGATATGAAGCCTTTGATAGCTACTTACGAACCCCACACCAGGGAAAAAGAAAGGCGCCCAAAGAGCCCAACATTCCTAATGACCAGGACAAAATTGCACCCAGTCTCAACACCCCTAGACAAAAGTTAGTAATCACACCGTTAATCGGAGATAACCCCATGCCGATCAATAGCAGCAGACGACACCTTCAAAACAAATTATTGGATAACTAAACATTTGAAAAAGGAAAAAAAAAAAAAAAAAAAAAAAAAAAAAAAAAAAAAAAAAAAAAAAAAAAAAATCAAACAGAAAAATTAAACACAGCTCTTGACCCCCCACTGGAACGAGCTCAACGAGCTCTTTCCATTGAGGGATAATGAGCTATGTTTTCGAGCCAAGAATATAATTAATAGATACTGATAATTAATAGATACTGAACTGAAGCATTGTTGTCGTTAATCGGAGATAACCCCTTGCCGACCAATAGCTGCAGACGACACCTTCAAAACAAATTATTGGATAGCTAAACATTTAAAAAGGGAAAAAGAAAAATCAAACAGAAAAATTAAACAATGCCTTTGCCAATCGACCTACCCCAGGGATGACGAAAACACCCCGAGGACAGAACATCCCTAATGCCTAGGACAACATTTCACATAGACAAAATGCTAATAAGCACACCGTTAATCGGAGTTAATTGTACTTTTTTACTTTTTTATTTTAGTCTTTTTCTAAAACACAGCCTATGACCTCTCATTGGAACGATCTCGAAGAGATCTTTCCAACGAGGGGTAATCAGCTATATTTCCAAGTCCAAAAAAAAAAAAAAAAACACAGCCTATGGCCTCTCATTGGAACGATCTCGAAGAGATCTCTCCAACGAGGGGTAATCAGCTATATTTTCAAGTCCAAAAAAAAAAAAAAAAAAAAAAAACAGTCCGAATGCAAATTTGTGTATAACGCTGGCCGGTGTTAGTCGTTACGTTGGGCAAAGGGTTTCAATGCGTGGGTTGTGTTTTTAGATAATTGTTAAACAATGCCATTGCCAAACGACCTACCCGAGGGATGATGACAACAACCCGAGGACAGAACATCCCTAATGACTAGGACAACGTTTCACCTGGACAAAATACTTGTAAGCACACCGTTAATCGGAGTTAATTTTCTTTTTTTTTTCCTTTTTCTTAA
This sequence comes from Pictodentalium vernedei, assembly GCA_031216915.1. Lineage (NCBI taxonomy): Eukaryota > Metazoa > Mollusca > Scaphopoda > Dentaliida > Dentaliidae > Pictodentalium > Pictodentalium vernedei. Next base: position 314,445,372 of record CM062291.1, read on the forward strand.
AAACACAGCCTCGTGACCAACAAGAGTAGAAGACGACACCTTCAAAATAAATTCTTGGATAACTAAACAATTGATTTTTTTCCCCGAGACACAGCCCATGACCCCTCACTGGAACGAGCTCAAAGAGATCCCTCCAATGAGGGGCAGCAAGCCGTTTTTTCGAGAACTTGAAATAGAAACATGTTTGACCGCATATTTTTGTATATAACAGCTGGCCGGGGTTGGCTGTTACTTTGGCTAAGGTGTTATAAACTAAATAATTGAATTCTTTTTCCCCAAAACACGGCCCATGACCCCTCATTGGAACGAGCTCAAAGAGCTCCCTCCAATCAGGGGCAAAGCCGTGTTTTCGAGTCAGAAAACTTGGAATAGAAACATGTTTGACCGCATATTTCTGTATTTTGAGCTGGCCGGTTTTGGTTGTTACTTCAGCCAAAGTGTTAAATTAAATAATTGAATCCTTTTTTCTAAAAAAAACACGGTCTATGACCCCTCACTGGAACGAACCCAAAGAGATCCCTCCAATGAGGGGCAACAAGCTATGTTTTCAAGTCAGAAATCTTGGAATAGAAACATGTTTGACCGCATATTTTTGTATATAGAGCTGGCCGGTTTTGGTCGTTACTTTGGCTAAAATGTTAAACTAAATAATTGGATTCTTTTTCCCCAAAACACGTCCTATGACCCCATACCCAACAAAAGTAGCAGACAAAAGAAAAAAGTAGAAGGAAAAAAACATTTTTTTTTCAAGATCACTGCTTATGACCCAACGAGCTGAAAGGGCTCCCTCCAATGAGGGGCAACAAACTGTGTTTTTTTATCTAAATGCATTCAGCTCCTTCAAGATACATTTTAGACACAATATCCTTAATGACTGGGGCAAAGTTTCACCCAGTTTCAACACCCCCAAAACAAAAAGCCAGTAATCATACTGTTAATCGGAGTTAACCCCATTCCCAACAAGAATAGAAGACGACGCCTTCATAGTAAATTCATGAATGCCTAAACATAGAAACAGAAAAAAAAAAAAAAAAAAAAAAAAAAAAAAAAATTTCGAAGACACAGCTTATGACCCTACACTGGAACGTGTTCAATGGGCTCGCTCCAGTTTGTGTAATAAGCTGTGTATGCGTTGGGTAAGGGGGTGTTAAAACTAGTAGTCTGACACTAAAAATCACCACAAATAGTTGCATGTGTCGGCGCCAAATCGGACGAGGGAAAAAAATGACAGTTATGTAACAGTAGCTAGTCAAATGCCAGTAATCACACTGTTAATCGGAGTTAATCCCACACCCCAAAAAAGAAGAAGATGACATCTTCAAAATAGATTCATGAATACCTAAACATTAAAAAAAGAAAGAAAAAAAACAGAAAAAAAACAATTTTTTTCAAAAACACAGCTTATGACCCCTCACTGGAACGTGCCCAATGGGCTCGTTCCAATGAGGGGTAATAAGCTATATATGCGTATGCGTTGGGTAAGGGGTTCTTAACATCAGCAGTCTGGCACTAGAATTCACCAAATAGTTGCGTGTGTTGACATTAAAAAAAGAAAGAAAAAAAAAACAACATTTTTTTTCAAAAACACAGCTTATGACCCCTCACTGGAACGTGCCCAATGGGCTAGTTCCAGTGAGGAGTAATAAGCTATATATGCGTATGCGTTAGGCAAGGGGTTGTTAACATCAGCAGTCTGGCACTGAAATTCACCAAGCAGTTGTGTGTGTTGTTAACATCAGCAGTCTGGCACTAAAATTCACCAAGCGTTAGGCAAGGGGTTGTTAACATCAGCAGTCTGGCACTAAAATTCACCAAGCAGTTGTGTGTGTTGTTAACATCAGCAGTCTGGCACTAAAATTCACCAAGTAGTTGTGTGTGTTGACGCCAAAAACAGACGAGAGAAGAAATTGACAGTTGGGTAACAATAGCTAATCAACCATAGTTGATTGAGAAGTATTGAGATTAATTTTTTGAACAATTCGGTACTTCCTCTCCACGCCGTCCATCTGCCAGGGGCTCGTAATCCTATCCACGGAGCCATCCTTGTGTTTTACAAAGATGACTCCGTCGAAGGTCCAGGAGTCCTGCAGCTTCCCCTCACGTACCATGAGACGAGCTCTGCGAGCTATAAAAGCTCGCGACCTAGTGAGATCTTCATTAATAAATATCCCAGGGTGGTTGAGTCTTTGGCGACTAGAGTCCGAAGCAGCCTTAACTGATTTGAGTTTTGTTCGAGAACGGTACAATTTGTTACGAACTCGGTAACTGTTGAGTCTGAAAATAATTGGACGTGCCTCCATGTGCTTTCCATTAACCACCTTGGGGCCCACTCGATGACTCCTCGAAATGTCCTCAATCGATATGCTGACGCCTATTTTGTTGGCAAGGTCTACAACAATACTGTCCGTATCTTCTCCTGGTTTTTCTGTGATACCGGATAAGCGTAAATTTGTACGACGGCCGTATTGTTCCAGGTCGTCAACCCTGTCCGTGAGTTCCTGAAGTCTATGGTCTTTGGCATTTAGCTCGTCTTTCATTGACTCAATAGTCTTTTCTAAATCACTAATCCTTTCATTCGCAGCCTCGAGGAAAATGGACTTCAGGGACTCCCTAACAGATGAATTACGAAGTACCCTGGTGAGTGCAATGGTCAACCGATCGTCAGGGCTCAACTGAGTCTCGTATTGGCTGGGAGAGTCAGAATTCCAAAAATCGAAAAGGTCGGGCTCCTCGTCAGAACTTGTACATTCCCGTGGTTTCTTTTTACCAGCTGGGGAAGGTGTCATGCTCACTGCCGATCTATTTCTCTTGTTATTTTCACTTTCCATATCGTCATCATTGTAAGAAGTGATATCAGTTGCAGCGTTGGAATCCCCCATATTTATTAATAGAATTGCTGCTCACTAGATTGTTTTTGTCAGCGTTTTAAGGTGATGGCACAATTGCGAACAGCGACTCACGGAGACAAAGGAGCGATGTCAACACGCATCAGTAGTTCGTCAATACCAAGGTCGAAAGATCACTTTAGTACAGCTGAGTTCAAAATCAACAGCAGTTAATTGTGGAGTTTTCTCTTTAGAGACCAAGTTTTTTCTTAAAAGACCAAGTTCAAACTCAGAATAGTGTTCTTCGAAATAATATCCGACTAGAGAAGTTCGTTAACAGGCGAGGATAAAATTCTCCTCGTTCACCACATAAACACATTACTCACGAGTCTGTTTTAATTGAACCCGTCGAGGAGCATCAACAGGCCGTTGCCAATGTAAACAAAACAAAATGTCAGAACTCCATTATCAGATCGCGAACAGATGAGATTCCATATCACCAGTCTTCCATCACATATCACATAGAACTCCAAATGTCACATAAAAGATGAACTCAACAATACTTCAACTACATACTATCACAATGATGAGATCCACATTATACGAAAATAGACATTAAAATGACTTTGAAAGCGAGAGCAAATTTCTAACGTGCAGCCACCATAGGTCACGTGATTCACTCACACCTTGAAACTAGTTGGATTATTACATATCAGTATAAGTACTACATAGTACATAGTTATAAAATAATTTAACAAACTTAATTATGATTTAGTTAGATTATTACATATCACACCTTGTGTAATCTAATATTCTGGCCAATGCCAGTAAGAAAAGCTGAAATAGTAAGTGAACCTTGGGAATATAAACCACACAGATTTTTCAGTTTTCTATTCAGGGATTCAGCTGACTTCTGTTTGCGGATAACAGGCAGCAAACCAACTGACACCTGTTGAATAATTGTATTGGTCAGAGCTTGCTCTTTTTGAAACCATTGGATAGTTTTCCAGACTGATGGGTGCTGGTGGCCAACAAGATTGTAGAACTTGTTGTTCCAGCCTTCACATTCAAATTTTTTGGCCCAACAGGTCTGTACCCATCCTACTTAAATGCAATCCGTCTCGCCCATACAACAAATGTACCGACATAAATGACGCTGACGATTCACCTTTTAAAGACCATTCTGAATGTAGGTACTATCTATCTGTTTGATGAGTTTCAGTCGTCTGTTGGAAACACTGGATACATCTTCATGATTTCTCATCAATGTCCAAAGCCTAACTGCTCACTGGGATTCCTTAAGTGACCTTTTATCCTCTCTTCAGAAATCGGAGAACAAATCTGCTGTCATAGCCATGAGTGAAATATTTCAACCGCTTCCCAATATGTCATACAACTTAGCTGGTTATCATAACCTTTTGAAAAACGTAAGACCGAGTGGTGACGACGGCCGGGGTGGGTGGGATTTTATATTAGATTAAACATGTTTTTATTTGCCATTCAACAATGCAAATCAGGATTGGAGGACAAGTGCTGGCCACTTAGAAAACCCTCCGTTCCTGTACAAAGACTAATAGATTACAAAAAGCAGAACAAAATATAACAATATGTAAACATTATACACAAAAGAAGTTAACTCAAAAGAGAGAGAGACAAATGAAGAAAGAGAGAATAGAGAGAGAGAGGGAGAGAGAGAGAGAGAGACGGGTAAAAGAAGATTGAAATCAAAGAAGACAAACAAAAAAAGAAGAAAAAAAAACAGTATACAACAGAAATTCCAGTAATGATGACACCCCCCCCCCCCCCCCCCCCCCCCACACACACACAATTTTATTCAATACTAAATTTAGTTTAATGCCGCTAAGGAACGTTCACAGAACATTGTTGAGACAGTTGATCTTTGCGTGCTCATTCCTCGTCCGTACTAACCTAACATCCACCGTGTTGTCCTCACACAGATTGATTGTCAGGCCCCACTGCGAGAGGACACCCACAGTGGAAGTTAGATCGCCTGTATAACCTTGGGACACTCAGACTTGCTGAGAGGCGCAGCTAATTCAGCAACTGTACATCAAATCTATGCGAGTCACGAATAAATTTTTGAACAGATAAGAAAACTAATACATTGCTGCTTTCGGGTAATGACGGGCTTCCATATAAAATTAAATCCAATGAATTCCAGTTGGGCGTAAGTTTCGACAAATCATCTATGAGGATACAGCGAATATCAGAATTTAAAGAACACAGGAAGAAATAATGTTCTGCATCCTCAACGCCGTCGTTACATAAGCAAAATGGAGAATCTGAGATGTAGTTGCGGAACTTGTCACCATTAAGGTCACTACTTCCAGTTCGTAATTTTGAGTGAATAATATTGTATTTCCTTATACCGGTTGAAAAATATGTTGGAGGCTTACACAAGGGTGGTGAGATGGACTTTTTGAATTCCCCAAGTGACCGACTGTTTCGAACAACCTCCGGTAGGGTATTCCACACTTCAATACACGAAGGGAAAAATGATCGTTTGAAGAGTTCCGTTCGACAGAAATAAGGGACAAAATTAGATGCGTTTCATAAATTGTATTGGGATTTTATATAAGAGATGATATTAGCTACAAAGTACGAGAAGATTTGACAATATTTATTCCTCATGTTATATAATCCCTTTTTGTAGAAGTTAAATATGGCAAATCGTCTCGATTAATTGAAATTATCTATAGACCAAATACGTCCCTAAAGCTGACTTCGACCTTTTTCTACTTAATTTAAATTGTATTACAGACGCACTCAACAGGGAAACGAAACCGCCGTACATTGTGGGAGTCATAAATGTAGATCTTTTAAAGTTGGAGTCCCACCACAATCATCTAGCTATAAAGATCTAATGTTTAGTAAAGGGTTTTTACCCTTCATCACCAGATCTGCCAGAGTAACCACGCACTCAGCTACACTGATTGATCATATTTATGCAAACCATATAACCAACAACATTATTTCCGGAATTATAATAAGTGACGTGTCTGACCACTTTGGCATATTTCTGATCGGAATGGAACACAGGAAGACCGTTAACCCAGCTTCCGTTTTAAGACGTGAAATCAATCAGGGGACCATGTAACAACCAGTAGTGTAATAATCAACCAGTAGTGTAATATTAACCAGTAGTGTAATAAAAATTAACCAGTAGTGCAATAAAAATTAACCTGTAGTGTAATTCAAATCAACCAGGAGCGTAATAACCAGTAGTGTAATAAACTTAACCAGTGGTGTAATAAACATTCATGAAAACCCACAATTTTTCAACAAAATTTGAAAATTTTTTGGGTTGGCTCAAATCATAGTTTGGGTACATCTTATCGATTGCTAATCATTTTATCGATCATTTTTTTTTTTTTTTATTTAGGATTAACGACACATTAACAGCCAGGGTCATATCATGTCGGTGACAGTTTTACGGGTGGAGGAAGCCGGAGTACCCGGAGAGAACCACCGAGCAACGACGAGCAGCTGTCAGCTCCCCAACATCGTAACTATGAACTCTGCACCGCGGCACAGGCAGGGTTAGATTGGTTGAAGACAAAGTTAAATGAACAACGTATAATGTCAACAATAAAATACCCCCCCCCCCCCCCCCCCGTCAAGGTAGACGCGTAAAGCGGGAGATGGGTGTGTGGGAGACCGTTAGGGATCCGCCAGGGCCGTATTAAATATTATAAGTGAAGATCAAGACAACACGCAGGAGACACGTCCTTGAATGTCATACTTCAGCACCTGTAACTTACCTTAACAATTTATTCTGTTATCATGGAACCTAACAACTTATGCCTTGGGTAAGAAGTCTCTCAAAGGCACAACATTATCATAAATAATTGGCCAACTTTGAATTTACATAAAGCCACAAGTGCAGAAAGTGACATTAAACACCAGAAAATACGCACATCACATAAAAATACCTTTCTTCGCCGTATTGAACCCATGAAATGATGTTTGACCCGCAAAACGCCTTTAAATGATCGATAGGGGGCGCGGTGGCTCAGTAGGTAGAGGTGCAGGCTGCGAGCCGAGAGGTCCTCGGTTCGAATCCCACCTGCGGCAACCGCGTTGTGTCCTTGGGCAAGACACTTCACCCCGCTTGCCTGCATGGGGGCACGATGACGCTGTGTACTAAGGCGTACTGCACGTCGATGGTGCACATGTCTTCAACCAATCTAACCCTGCCTGGGCTGCAGTGCGGAGTTACGATGTTGGGGAGCTGGAAGCTGCTCGTCGTTGCTCGGTGGTTCTCTCCGGGTACTCCGGCTTCCTCCACCCGTAAAACTGTCACCGGCACGATATGACCTTGACTGTTAAAGTGTCGTTAAACCCTAATAAATAAATAATAAACGGACATGAATGTAATAATTATAGGTCTAATAGTGTATTGCCATTTCTTCCCATAATGAGGAAAGAACGACGGATGTCTGATAGAATTGTTTTCTAAATGTGTTTGAAGGTTTTTTTCATTGTCAGTTCAGATTTAAAAATGACATTCTTCTATACACCTCGGACAGCAAAATCTTTAATATATTGGATCGGACAGAAATAAAAAAAAGCTGTGCCACGATTCCTTCATGTATACTTTAATTATTCGTTTGTAAATTCTTTACATATCACAGCTGCATGTCTTGCGATTTTTAACTGTTATCTCGACTGGCTGATATTCCTACGACATCATCAAGGCATGTCTTCCACGACGGCATGCCTTGATAGTGCAGTCGGGATATTAGTCAGACTGAAATTGAACCATCAGAGAAGGGACAAAAAGGGTTTACACTAATGCCTACCCCATCCAATCGAACATCTTCGCGATGTCCTGGTGAGGACTGTGATAACAAGCCTTCATAAGCATATAATTGATTAATTTTCATTTTATTTTAGTGGGGAATAACGACACTTTCGACAGTCAGTGTCTCCTCGTGTCGGACAGTTTTACGGATGGAGGAAGCTGAATTACCCGGAGAGAACCACCGAACAGCATCGAGCGACTGCCAGGCTCCCCGATATACCAACTACACATAAGTAGGATGAGCATTAGTTGAAGACAACTGCACCATCGACGTGCAGTACGACACCGTAACCCAACGTGAGCAATCGGGATTAATTACCTTGTCCAAGGGCACAATGCAGTTACCACTGGTGGGGATCGAGCCTTATAATTTGTAAGATAACATAACAGTACCCCTGAACCGCATAATTGACAACTCGTTTGTTGATGGGTGAGACCGAGACAGAAATAAGATAATGAAATTTGCGAAGACAATAAACTCGATAATCACAGTCCCGTTTGTATTTTACCCGTGTTTCTCAGTGTCAAAACAACACATATCAAATAGCATAACAACAAGCTGAGATACATTGACAGCCTTTATTATTACCAATACGGAGTTAGAAAGTTATATTCTTCCAGCATTCATTTGCAAACTGTGAAGAAGCGCATATGCAAGGGGCACGGTGGCTCAGTAGGTAGACGTACATGCTGCAAGCCTTCCTTTCCCACCTGCGGCAACCGCGTTGTGTCCTTAGGCAAGACACTTCACCCATATTGCCCACGTTGGTGGGGTTGTGCACCAAGGCGTACTGCACATCGATGGTGCACTTGTCTGCAACCAATGCTAACCCTGCTTGTGTCGAGTAAGTATGTTGGGGAGCTGACAGTTGCACGCCGTTGCGCGGTGGTTCTTTCCGGGTACTCCGGCTTTCTCCACCCTTAAAACTGTCGTGGCCATGATTAGCCATTGTGCAGAAATATGTAACCTTAAACACCAATAAAAAAGTAAATAAATAACGCATACGTAGGGAAAATAATACTCTAGCAATCTTTTTAGATCTTTCGAGGCCTTTTGATACAATACATCATAATATTTTGTTTTGCAAACTGAAGCAATATGGAGTGAGTAGGATAAGTAATAACGGGTTCATGTGCTTCCGATCAAACAAGATTCAGTTTATTCAATATGGTGACTACAAATCTGATTTAGCCAAAATAAAATGTGGCTTCCCACAAGGTTCAACAATTCGATCTACATTATTTCTGTTGCAATAAGTAAAATTAGTTCCTTGGCATGGTAAAATACTCTATTATTTGCCGATGAGTCTCTTGTCTATCGCACGTCAGTCATGCGTATTAATAACGAAGTTAATAAAGTATCCCAGGCAGTGCGGCTAACTAATGCAATCATAGTGATGTATATGTAGATTACTCTAGTATTAGTAGTAGTATATGTTTATTGTCGTGAGAGGTTCTTTCAAAATTTAGTACAGTACATTTGTATAGTGCTGAAACCGCACCGGCCCAGTTGGACCTATATGTCACCTTTTTAATTTGATTTTTTCTGTCTTTTTTTTCTAATTCATAAGAAAAGGGCCTGAAAAATCTTGCGTTTATAAACAATTACAAAATTGATGGAGTGGGACTTCAAGACGAAAAACAATCTTTGAAATTGTGGGGAACTAGAACTGAGCTCACCGAGCTTCCATAGCGAAAATGATTTGTGACAGCAAATGGCCACATTGTGCTACAAAGAAATTAAAGAGGAAAAAAACTACTCTGAAAATTCAAGCTTGCTCGTCGTTTGTTTCATAGACGACTTAGATTTTACGACAGAGATTATTTCGGGATTGTAAAAGAATCTAATGATACAAACAGAAATTTCCTATGATAAGTACCCAAAATCATTTTGGGATAAAATTAACCGCTCAGATCCAACCCGAGATACTAGAATACCCAAGGAAGTTTAAGCTGAGGACGGAACCATAAACTGAAAAACACTAGATAGGGTTATTTGTGCGCAAAGCACACAATGCTATATTCCCGCATTTCCGCTGAAACACATTAGCATAGTTTAAATATTTCGAATTAAATACCCTAGGAGCCTTTCGATGAAAACTAATTTTCCAACAATAACAGTGGTTCCACCGGAACCACTTGGGGTTATATCAAAATTCCGAAACCTTCATGAACATCTAGAGATGCTACTTGAATCCATCAGCATAGGTTAAACGTTTTGAATTAACCCTTTACCCAACGTAACGGCCAAAACCGGCCAGCGCTATTCTCAAAAATCGCCAATTAATTTTCATTATTTTTTTTCATTTTTTGTCTCAAAAACATAGGTTATGACCCCTCGTTGGAACGAGCTCGTCGAGCTCGTTCCAACGAGGGGTCATAACCTATGTTTTTGAGACAAAAAATGAAAAAAACTAGTTATTCAAGAATTTTTATTGCAAGTGTCGTCTGCTTTTCATGTTAGGTAAAGGGTTAAATATTCCCTAGAAGACTTTCGGTGAAAACTGATTTTATAATGATAAAAGAAGTTTCACCGGAACCACCTGGGGCCAAATCAAAATTCTGAAACCTTCATGCACATCTAGAGATGTTACCCGAACACCTTAGCATAGTTCAAATGTTTCGAATGAAATACCCTAGGAGCATTTCGAAGAAAACTGATTTTCTAACGATAAAACTGAGGAAAATGTTAACAAGAAATCCGAGCCCCATAAGAACCTCCATTTCATTGAAATCGCCACCAATTTTGTAAGCCCCTGCGGGACGATTTGGGAAGCAAAGAAGATGAATATAAGATCCGACCAACAGTTGAACCAGTTGTTTCAAATATTTCACTCTCATGTGAAACGGGCCACATTCGAACAGATTTGAATATTTAAAGTCACTGAGACTTCGAGAAGATGAAACAAACCGAATCAGATAAAATGGGAGACATGTATTTTCGCATCAGAATTCAAAAGACATTCTCTGAGTGCGAGATCAGGCTACATATTTATCATTTAATTCCAGCGTCACGCGAAAAAAAGGGAAATCGTTAATTATCACCTCGGCACATTGTTCGCAACATTCCCCCTGTGCATCGATCTTTTTTGTAATAACGCAGACCAAAGTCGCACAATGCATCATTATACTAAGGTGTTACAACGAGGAGAGCCTTGGGAGCACCTACATATGATGGTTAAGTGGAAATGGTACTTCAGACAACCCGTGTGTCATCTCATAAAAGGACAGCCCACCAGGTGGTTGTCTGGTAACATTTTTTCCAGTATATGCCTTGGACGTGTAAGCTTTAAATTTTGATTGTTCGAAATCCACGAGCTGATAAAACATAGAGAGTAATCGCTTGACTGGACTGGTTACGTGAAATAATTCATGAGAGGTGAGGGATGTTGTACAAACACGAGTGCGCGAATGCGCACGAGTGTTTTACAATATAGTCCCTCGCCTCGAACGAATTATTCACGTAACCAGCCCTGTCAAGCGATTACTCTGTTTATTACCTTTCATTATTAACGATAATTATATTATTTAACCCTTTACCTAACTTAACGGAAAGCGCTAATCTAAAAAATCTCCAATTAATTTTATTATTTTTTCATTTTCTGTCTCTAAAACATAGGTTATGATCCTCATTGGAACGAGCTCGTCTAGCTCGTTCCAATGAGGGGCCATGACCTATGTTTTTGAGACAAAAAATGAAAATAATAGTTATTCAAGAATTTTTTTTTTTTTTGCAACTGTCGTCTGCTTTTCTTTCATGTTGGGTAAAGGGTCAAAAAGACAAAAAACAATGAAGTCCCCATTACACTCACGACCAAGCGTCTTCGTTTGCGCACACGGATACATGACACACTTGTTAATTGCATAATTCACTTGTGAAGTTATCGTTTATAATCAAACTCGGAAATCCCAGTAAATCACACTTTGGAAAGTAATAATAATTGATAACGAACACTTTCTATGGTAACTTTTCGGGTGAACAATTTGTTTCATGGCCCTCGTATAACTATTCAATTCTTATGTTTACCAATTGATAAAAACAAACAGAAATATTGCATCCACGGATAAGATATCTTGTCACCTTATCAGTAATGCGCTGCTTTCAATGCGTAAAGTTTGAACAGAACCTCCTTTGCTCACGGGTCATTTTCGAAGAATTTCGACTTTGATGTCACATTGATTCGGGGAACAGTGTATTCCTTGAGATAACAATTGCCTCTTCAAAGAACCTAAACGGAATGTAAAAATCCATTGTTCCGGCACGATATGACCATGCCTGTTGAATGTGTCGTTAAAATAGTCATTGTGTCGTCTACTGCCATTTTCCTCTCAAAAATATACATACGGTGTTGAGAGAGTTACAATGCAGAACATTTCTTCCCCTAATGCAACAAGGCATCATCTGCAATGGTTTTTGTGCACTATTTTAGAAAGGTAGTGTCAGAATTAGTGCTGAAAGTGCAATCTTCTTCTCTGAAACCTGACATAAAATATCATACGAAAGGGAAGAAATCCATCTTTAGTTCATCTCTCACAAAATATATTATAAGGTCGAAAACGTTCAAGGTGCCACCCGTCTCGGTCTCATAATGATGCAACATTGAGTCATAACGGGAACACGTCTGCGCTAGAATGAACTTGAGTGTAAAGGCGTTGAACGCGATGCCTTTACTAATACCAAGTTGGACTCAGTTTGATACTAGTAATCTGAGCCTTGCGGCTGAACAGAGACAGCAATTAGTTAAATTGTATCCAGTGTAATTGTTGGAACGTAGAATTGTCCAATTATAATGTGAAAATGTATAAACATTAAACATAATTCTGCCGCAACGATTCGTTGCGGCAGAATTATAATTAATGTGTGTATATTTTCATATTGACATAAGTGTAATCAAAAGTTATGTTTATTTTACAACATGGCTTAGATTATTGTGTCAAAATTGCAAGATGAGAAGAAAAAAATATTAATTAGAAGATTATCACATCGCTCACAACTCTGGCATGGCCACTATTGTATAAAGCTTTTCCTCACAATTACTCATGTGGGACCATTTGAGCACGCTCTTGATTCTTACACATTCGCACCTCTGAACTCAGAGTGCGAGCATCCTAATTCGAATCTCAATTATGGAAACACTGGAACTACCAGCGCGACTGAAGAAAACGATAGCAGCTCTGGGCGTCTCTTGCCCTGTCACCTGGACTATCCAGGAGACAGGCAAGAGCGTCCATCTGTCTCTTGAGTTCAAGATCGAGGAAGATAAGAAATCACCACCCTACTCGGGGAGAGGTAGTACCTTTGATGAGAGGATCCCCTCTCACACACTGGTCCTCACCCGAGTAGGTCAGGAGGCCCTGAAAAGAGAAAGAGAAGAAAGAAGAGCCCGCCCACCAAGCGGAGGGATTCCCGACGCTTGGAGGCACTCTTGGAGATGAAGAAAGAGAAAAGTGAGGAAAAGAAAGAGCCAGAGGCGGCCACCACTTCCCCTCCCAATCCCACAGACAACCCCATCCAACTGCCGGCTTCCCAGTCGGTATTGTTGGATGTGGAAGAGTCTGTGGAGACTGAGGTGGAAATGGAAGCTGCCCTCTCGCCTCTTCCTCATCCCCACTCGCCTCTTCCTTCTAAACCAGAATGCCAGGACGCGGACGACAGGATAGAGAACATCTTACGGGAACACGAAATACAAGGGGACCTTCACAGGCAAAAGATGGACAGGCAATACCAAGTATTCCTCCAAAAAGTCGAAGAAGCCAAAAAACTAATAGACGCCAGAAATCAACAACAACAAAAGACTCAGCAATCACCCACAACCACTCCAGACTCGGCAAGGACCAGACCCTACAAAACTCAGCAACCACCATCAGGCAGACCACCAACAACACCAACTACCACTGTCTCTACTTCCAAACCTCCACCTCTGAAAAAGAAGCAGAAAAGACACAAGCGCCGCTAACAACCCACAACTTCTCCTCCTTTACCACGGTCTGACACTTTCAAATTCTACAGCTAAGGAGGGTCGAAAGGGGCTTGCTCCCCAAATCGTCCCTGCGCGCCTTCGGCGCGGAAAACCATTTGATTTGACTCATGTGGGACAGAACAGGCGCTATGCACCAGGGTGTAGGCACGACGACCGTACACATGTCTTCAACCTATGCTAACCCTGCTTGTGTCGTGTAAGTAAGTTATTAAGTTCTCGCCGTTGTTCGATGGTTCTCCCCAATTACTCTGATTCCTCCACCTATAAAACTGTCCGATACAATATGGCAGTGATTGTTAAAAGTGTCATTAAACCAACGTAAAGAAACAAATGAATAAACTTACAATTACTGTCTACAAATAAGTGGTTATCTAGATTTAGAATTATTACATGGGTGAAACTGTTTCCTAATGCTTTTGCAAACTGTTGCCCCGTCTAAATATTACCAACATCGAATCTATTAAGCTTCCTATCTGGATATGACTTTCAACGCCACCATAGTGAAAACCCCAATTCGCTCCCAATGACATTATATATATATGTTGGTGGTTAACGTCACATATTTATGCTCCATGGCTAATCGTGACACAACATGGAGATGAAGTCAAGTGTAGTCAATCGTTGATCAACATGTTGCCCATTTTAGAGGACTTTCACCCCAAGCATTGGTGACTGGGTCCTATTTTACTAGTAAAGCGGAACTGGTTCCCAATGACATTAATTTGGCTGACGGCATAGCTGACATGGCAAAATAGCCGCTACGACCGACCTTCCGAGTCGCTGTCATCAAAAAGGATTCCTCCTCTGAGGACTGCACAAACCCCGCCGTAATCAAGGAGTTCATACGTGGAAGACATGACTGTGAAGAATCTGTTTTTGAAGATGAAGCTTAGTTTTATAAACTGGTATTGAGCGCGGATGTAACAAGCGTCACTTATTCCCAGTTCCTTATTCGACATTCGTTATCAACCGATGCTATCGGTTGATAATGAATGTCGAATACGGAACTGGGAATAAGTAACGGTTGTCACGTTCCCCAACTGAGCTACATTTTCTACAGGGGGCAGGGTGCATCTGAGTTGGTATGTGGTGTCCTATGTTGCTGGTATCTTAAGGGCGTAACTAAATGGGAGGCTTAGGAGAGTCTCGCATCCGCCAATACTTTTTTCCAGTCTGGACCCAATGCTATAAAACGTTTACAATTGTAGTTTTAGAATTGTATTTTCTACCTATTTATATAACTGTCTAAAATTAATCATCAGCATTTAAAAGATATGGCATTTTGCCCGCTGCTAATGGTTCATTTCAACACATTTAAAGTCATAACTAGATAAGTGAAACGTCAAGGGTGGCTATGCCCCCACTGTCAAGCATGAGTTTCTTTCTAGTCATTTATCTTTGTTGATATTGAATTGATAATCTTATCTTATCTTACCTCCATCAAACCATAGCACAAATACAGCAGGTCACCAAATGTGTCATGGGACACGAATTCCCCCCGCTTTATGATAAACTATATTTAGTGGTTAACAAAGTCCAAAATGGAGCCTAACTTAGATAAAAAGTATTGTAACACACCAAAATCAAATCCTCCTGGTAAATTGTCTACAGTAAACTATATTCAAAGTTTGGTTGAAATTGGACACCTTTTACTCAAGTTACCATCCGGAAGCCATTATCAACATGTCTTCTAAGTCGGAAATGGGCCATAACTCGGTCAAAAAATATCGGACCAGGCCCACTATCAATCCCAACCTGTATTTTGTGGTTATAAATAATAGGTATAATTTTTTTTTTCATTTCGTTCAGTCAAACGAAAGTTATCGTCCGGAAACCATATTCGAGACGGACGGACAGATAAGGGTAGCACTTAATGCCCCCCCCCCCCCCCCGCCAGAATAGCAGGGGCATAAAATGCAATTCTAGAAAATACAATTGTAAAAGTTTTATAGTATTGGCTCCTGTGCATTTTAGACTGGATTGTAGTCTTTGATATCGATTCACCCTTGCAAGTTATGTATTTACTTACGAGATGGGATTTGATACTTGGACTTATGTCACAAATACAGTCGGTCATACCGATTCTCGTGTAAAGCATGACCAATTTTGTATTAATTGAATAAAACTGACTACAATCCCGACAGGCTGATATTCCAACTACATCATGAAGGCATGATGTATATGGAATATGTTATTTGTAGGGGCTAAAACCACCACAGTAGGAGCAAATGATGTTTACCATGAACCCTCGAATCCGCCTTCTTCGCGACGCCCTTGTATATCTTTGTGCAGTCTGACGATGGTTCTTCAGGTCACGTGTTACAATCAATCGCCGACAATTTACTGGATTCCCTATGTCCCACGATTCACTTCATGTTAGATACATGCTAGATACAAATTCACTGTCGAAATGTTGACGTCAGGCGCGGACTCGGGTGACTAATACTTCTACACTTCATAACTCCACTAAGAGATGTTTTGAGGAGGGGGCTACCCAGGTGCAAATACCATCTCTGACTTATATCATCATGGAAATCGACTTTCTATGAAGTTAACTCCCTTGAAATTATAAACGAGCGAGGAAGGTCCAAGTAAGAAGCAAGTTATTGTTGAGAAAGCCCCTATGGCATCAGTAAAAAATAAAGACAGATTTCTCTTTGTTACTTCTAATAAACGAAAACAACAGACAGCTCTCAGATATTTATGGCAAGCGATTTGTTCCCAGGAAAAAAAATTAGAAAATCTCAGCTATTAGACTTTTATATTAATGGAAAGGACAGAATCTGTATCAGGGTTGGGGTATTCATATTCAGTATTCGTATTCAGTCGTATTCAAATACAGTTTATCAAGTATTGACATGTATTCAGTATTCACTGAATGTTATGAATACATGTATTCGAATTCGTATTCAAATACATTAAAATTTGAGCTGTATTCATGAATACATTTTGAATACTTTCTATATTTTGGAATTAAAGAACCATATACTGAATAAAAGGTTTTCACAGATCAAGCCCATGGACTCCCGACAACAAATTCACACCTCATATCAATATGAAAGACTTGCCGAACGAAATGGTTTCGCGCGCCGGAGGCGCGCAGGGACGATATGGGGACAAGACCCTCTTTGATTGTATGTGATTTTGACTTTAGTTTTTGGCTTGTCTGGACGTGAAAAAGTAGGAAGAGTTAAGGTAATCAGGGGCGTCTGTGCCTCCTGTGGTTCTTCTTTGGAGGAGGAGGGTGTGTTGGAGAGATAGTAGTTGGTGGAGTGGTCGGATCAGGCGGAAGGGTTGGTTCTTCTTTAGCTTTGTACGGCCTGATCCTTGCTGCTGTTTCTTGATGTTCTTTTTTGGACCCTGGGACACACGGCATGAGGATTTGCTTGATAGCATCTGCTGAGAATTTTTCTTTTAGGAAGAAGTCGTACTGAGACTGGATCGTGCTTCGGAAAAAACTCGTTTGGAATCCCTTTCCCAAGGAATGCCTCCACGGACTCCGGGAAGCTCTCCTCCTGGTCGGACTCCTGGTCCAAAGAAGCTGGAGAAGCAAGAGCAGGAGGGGTGGAAGGTGCGTCATCTGAGACAGCTTCCTGCACCATTGACAGAGCATCCTCCTCCATCTCCTCTTCAGATGAAGAGTCTGATGAGCTGGAGAATGAGCTGTCGCCTGACGACCCACAGTCCTCCGGACCCTCTTCCTGGAAGGGGAGTACCGGGCTGGACAGAGGTTGTTCAGGGGTGACAGGAGTCGTCCCTTTGACGCCCTCACTTGCCTCCTTCTCTTCCTTTTCCTTCCTCTTCTTCTCCAGGAACTCCGTCATTCGGCGGGCATCACGTCGTCTGGCGGAGGGTCCCTTCTTTCTCGTCTTCTTCTTCTTCTTGGTGGCTGTGTTGTTCCGGTGGCCTTCATCCAGCTTATCCGCGTCACTAGGAGGGTGACCAGTGTGAGGGGAAATCCCCTCACGAAAGGTGCTACACCTCTCCAAGGACGGCGGTTCCGATTCTCTGTCAAAATTCACTGTCAGGTGAATTTTACCCTTGAGCAATTGGATACTCCAGGTGGTGGCAAGGGTAGCCTTCACTCTGACAAGTGTCTCTTGGATAACAGGTGGGAGCTCCATTGTCGAGTTGTTAGCACCTCGGAGTCTAAGGTGCGAAGACTTGAAGAATGAAAGGTTTTAGCGCGCCGAAGGCGCGCAGGGACGATGTGGGATTTACAAATCCCTTGCGACCCGGTTAACCTTATTTTTTTCCCTTGGATCACACAGGCCTAGCTTTCCTATTGCCCAAAATGGAGTCTGAGGGGGTTATGCACGCGGTTAGAATACCCGGCAGTTTAAGCTGGAGTGTTAGATGGTCAATACTCAATCCCCCAACGCCTTTAAAACTATTAGAGAGCGAGCTCTGTTCGGTTCCAGTTCGGCGATGGTAGAGGTTTGAGTCCCACCATGGTGGCGAGCCAGAATGTAATGTTGTGCGATGGCAAGTTTAAGGGAAGAAGAGAAAAGAAAACCAAACAGCAACGCCGGTTTGGTAGCGGCCCCGGTATATGACCATAGCGGTTACAAAAAAGAAGTGGAGAAAGCTCCAACAGTTTAGTTTTAAGAAACCGGGAGTCATCCATCAAGCCTTCTGGGAGATAGGATGCCGTATGTGATTTTGAGGTATCTGGTTATCCTTCTGGAATCCCAAATGACCTCCTCCACCCCACCCCACCCCCCCCCCCAAAAAAAAAAAAAAAAAAAAAAAAATCACTGACACACACCCTCAAGCCCTTAAAAGGGCTGTTAAATCTTTATTCAAAAGTTTATTTATATCAAATGTACACTCGTTCCCAGCCAGACAAGCTTGTTTCAATCCTTGCCTAGCGTTTGGTGGTTTCTTGTATATGTTGCAGAAAGGTAGGTTGCACCAATTCCTCCTACGCTTTGTCTACCATTTCCATGCGTCTTCTTGATAAGAGTGTTGCAAGAAAATTTGAGAATGTTCAGTTAGAAAAGTAAAAGGTAGAGAGAAAGATAGGTATCCGCTATTGTATATTGTGCCTGCTGTGTGATTGTTGCTATGGATGGGGTAAGGGGTGCGTTTCTTCGGAGTCCACTCCCAACACGCAGAGTTGCGAGGCAATCCTCACAGACTCAATCCTAAAGACCTCAATGAGTAGCGAGGCAATCCTCACTGACTCCACGCAGTTTAATTCTATTGAGTAATTTTAATTTACTGTGGATTATTTTGTTTTTCTGTTTAGGGTTCGGTGTTCGTTCAGCTTCACCATTGATTCACTATCCTGGAGTATGTGGAGGGTTTTGTTATATAGATCTTATTAAACGCGTTTCAATCGCGCTTCAGCAGAGTTGCGAGGCAGTCCTCACAGACTCTATCCTAAAGTTCCCAATGAGTAGCGAGGCAATCCTCACTGACTCCACGCGATTTAGTTATATTGTATAATTTTTATTTTATTTTATTTTATTATTTTTTTTTTTTTTTTTTTTTTTTTTTTTTTTATTTTCTGGAAACTTATTTTGTTTTTCTGTTAAGAGATCGGTGTTCTTTCAACTCAACCATTAATTCACTATCTTGGAGTCTGTTGAGGGTTTTGGTTTGTAGGTCTTTTAATCGCGTATCAATAGTTTCTATTTTTGCTAGCTCGTGAAGTTCCTTTATCGGTGTCCATTTCGGTTTGCATAGTGCCACTCGCAGGGCATAATTTTGAACCCTCTGTAGCTTCTGAATGTTGGTTTTGCTTAGGTCGCTTGTTATTATGGCACCGTATTCTAGTACCGGGCGTATAAATGTTTTGTAGAGCTTGAGAAGCACATCTTTGTTTGCTCCCCAATTTCTACCTCTGATCATCTTCAGAAAATTGATACGTTTAGTAGCTCTAACCGTAATGGAGTTTACGTGACTGTTTAGACTGAGATTGCTATCTAGGATAAATCCCAAAAATTTGGCCTCTTTGTTTGCTTCTAGTTTGTGATCGTATAACTGGAGATCGATACTCGGGACTGGTTTTTTCCTTTGCTTTTTGAAGAACGTAACTTTTTGAGTTTTGGTGGCATTGAGTTTGATGCGCCACAGGGCACACCAGCTTTCAAGATCGCGAATGGTATCCTGCAGACGATTTTTAATTATGTTTCTGGACTTGCTGGCTGTCCAAATGCCTTTGTCATCTGAGAACTGCGATAGTTCAACAAAGTTTTTCCCTACTTTTTCTATATCATTCACATATATTATGAAAAGAAGCGGACTTAGAACCGACCCTTGTGGTGTTCCCGCTTCGAGTATTACTTCCTCTGACACCTCGCGATTAACCCTCACCTTGATTTTTCGGTCAGTTAGAAATGATGATATGATCCTTAGAATTTTAGTGGGTAATCCCATTTTCGCTAGTTTATATCTCACGCCATTGTGCCATACCGAGTCGAACGCTTTTTCTACATCCAAGAAAAGCGCGGTTCCGATTTCGTTTTGACTAAATGCTGTTTTCATATAATCGACCAGTCTATATACGTGTTCGATTCCCTCTTTCTGACTCCTATACGCTCTTTGCCATTTGTTGAAAAAATTGATTGATTCGAGATAGCTGCGAAGTCTCGTAGTGAGAATCCGCTCAAATATTTTCCCAACACAGCTAAGCAAGCTGATTGGGCGGTAGTTAGAAGGGTTGGTAAGGTCTTTGTCGGGTTTAGGTATCATGACTCCCGTGGCCACTTTCCAGCATTTTGGGAAGTACCCACAGGAGAGACAGCAGTTTAAGAGTTTGGTAAGTCTGCAGTAGAAGATGTTGGGGCACTGTTTCATTATTTTGTAAGAGACTTCATCTTCTCCTGGGGCCGAAGATGACCTGCATTTTCTGATTATACCCATGACCTCTTCTACGCTTATTGGTTCGGTTAATTCATGGTCGTCCCCGTCTTCATGCCTTTTGTCGAAGTTCGGTTCATTGAAGATTGAGTTGTTATCTTGGACAAATTTATTTACTCGTACCTTAAAATCGTTGTCATATCTGTTCCCTTCTTGTGGACGATGTGCCTTCTTTAGAAGTTCGGCAAAAACACTGGCCTTTGCCTTGTCGTCTATGGCCATAGATCCGTCGCTAGTCTTTAGCGCATTATTATTGGCAATTTTGCTCTTTTGGCCAGTAAGAGTTTTAAATGTATCCCAGAACCTCTTAGGTTCTCTCAGCCCATTTAGGTTTTCGGTTGCTTTTTCCCATCTCACGCGATTGTCGTTAGCTATGGCCTTTTTTACTTCCCCATGAAGGCGATTGTACGCGGTTTTAAGTTCTGCTCTTTTCATTTGATCATTCTCTGATTGGTAAGCCCGGAAGGCTTTTCTTTTTTGTTTGATTATTTGAAGAGTTGTTTGGGTTATTCTGTTTATCCGCGTCTTTACTGTTTGCTTGGGACAGATTTCATCTAGCGTACTGTTGATAACGTCGTTAAGGTGGGTGCAGGCTTTTTTTTGCGAAGACTTAATAATCCCTGATATTATTTATACACCACCAAAACACCTTGTCTGAAATTTATACATTGAAAACAGACAATAGACTTAATTATCAATTAACTTGTCACAATACAACCTATTTATGTAACAATGGCCACATATCCCCATGGCTTTTTAAATTGTTGTAAACATGGACAATAAAAATAAAACAAAAAATCTTGTGTTATTGGACACAACTCAGTTATTCAATGATATCATATTCTAAAATTTTTGAATTTATTTAAAATTTTTCTATTTATCCATTATTTCACAGTGAAAACACACATTTATTCCTGTTTAAGGTCACCTTTGTACAGCTCAGTATGTCTAATTATAATCGATGAAAGCACGTAAATATTATAAAGAAAATACTACCGCTGTTAGCAGACTTTCAGCCAACAGACCTCCAGGTTTAACCATGAAGTGCATTGGCTAAAATTTTCCTAGTCTTTCTTATGTGGTGTCATTGCAATTGATACTTAACGTTCAGGAGGAAATGCCAGTCTGTGATTTTTTAGAGGTAATCCACTCACATTCTGTGATGTGTTGTCCATGGAGAGTAGTCTAATTACTATGACACCCATAGAGTAGATTTCCCGTCAGGTAATTACTTTAGTTTTCCAACAAAGCATGGTAAGCACAATTAAAGAATGACGGAGATAAGCCCTGGTGGAGAAAAGCCCTAAGGAGAAAAGCCCTGGTCATTTTTGCAACAAAGGAGAAAAGCCCTGGTCCATTTTTTCAAGGGGGGGAGAAAAGCCCTGGTTGAATTTTTTTTTTACTATTTTATCAATTTCCTTTGGTTAATAAACAAATTCTAGAATAACTAAAGATTTTCAATTTAGGTCTCAAAAACTTAGCTTATGACCCCTCATTGGGACGAGCTCATCAAGCTCATCCCAATAAGTAGTCATAAGCTGTTTTTAAGACAAAAAATGAAAATCTTTAGTTATTCTACAATATGTTTATTGTAGTCTGAATGGATATTTGGATAAGATCACCTTGCATCTCTCTCTCTCTCTCCCTCTCTCTCTTCCTGTATGTCCCTCCCTCTCTCTCCTTCCTCTCTCTTTCACTTCTCTCTCTCTCTCTGTCTCCTTTTCCCTCTCTCCATGAGAGTGAGAGAGAAAGAGGGAAACAGAGATAGGGATAAGTATTCTAGTATGGAACTAAGTTAATCCCGCTCTCTCTCTCTCTCTCTAAAACGGAAGTAACTTTTTGTGACACATAGAAATTTGAACATTTAACATTTTATTTTTAATATTATTCATCCAAGCCACAGTTCCATTTTTTCTGTTGTTTTGTTAAGAATCTACTTGTAAATATTGCCTATTTAATACAAAGCATCAGAAGAATAGAATGAATGAAAGGTTTTAGCGTGCCGAAGGCGCGCAGGGACGATGTGGGATTTACAAATCCCTTGCGACCCGGTTAACCTTATTTTTCCCTTGGATCACACAGGCCTAGCTTTCCTATTGCCCAAAATGGAGTCTGAGGGGGTTATGCACGCGGTTAGAATACCCGGCAGTTTACGTTGTAGTGTTAGATGGTCAATACTCAATCCCTCAACGCCTTTAAAACTATTAGAGGGCGAGTTCTATTCGGTTCCAGTTCGGCGATGGTAGAGGTTTGAGTCCTACCATGGTGGCGAGCCAGAATGTAAAGTTGAGCGATGGCAAGTTAAAGGGAAGAAGAGAAAAGAAAACCAAACAGCAACGCCGGTTTGGTAGCGGCCCCGGTATATGACCATAGCGGTTACAAAAAAGAAGTGGAGAAAGCTCCAACAGTATAGTTTTAAAAAACCGGGAGTCATCCATCAAGCCTTCTGGGAGATAGGATGCCGTATGTGATTTTGAGGTATCTGGTTATCCTTCGGGAATTCCAAATGACCTCCTCCACACCCCCCCCCCCCCCCCAAAAAAAAAAAAAAAAAAAAAAACTCTTACTGACACACACCCTCAAGCCCTTAAAAGGGCTGTTAAATCTTTATTCAAATGTTTATTTATATCAAATGTACACTCGTTCCCAGCCAGACAAGCTTGTTTCAATCCTTGCCTATCGTTTGGTGGTTTCTTGTATATGTTGCAGAAAGGTAGGTTGCACCAATTCCTCCTACGCTTTGTCTACCATTTCCATGCGTCTTCTCAAGAAAATTTGAGAATGTTCAGTTAGACACATAGAAATTTGAACATTTAACATTTTATTTTTAATATTATTCATCCAAGCCACAGTTCCATTTTTTCTGTTGTTTTGTTAAGAATCTACTTGTAAATATTGCCTATTTAATACAAAGCATCAGAAGAATAAATTGCCTCCTATCTGTTTAAATTACCTGGCAGTACTGTCAATGTTTGCAAAACAATTACCAAATATAATTGTTGTAAACACAGCTCATTGTGTTTAGAAATTCAAAAATATTATCAAAACATCCCTCTGCTGTTCACTTGTCTTAGAATAAATACCACCTGTCCATGTTTGTAAATTAATTAATGTTTATTGTTGTAAACATATGAGCCAAGCCAAAGTCTATTGCAGCTTTTACCTGAATTAAAATAAAAGTGAATGAAAATTTAAAAAATAAAAATTTCACAAAGAATGAAAAAACTAGACATAAAAAAGGTGATTACTGTACAAAAAAACAGGCAAAACAGTAAAAAAAAACGAATAAAATATGTGATTTCATGGTAATCGGAAAAAAAGTAACAGATTTGGGTAGGAAAAAAAGAAACAGGAAAAAAAGTAACACTTTCTTATTTTTATAAGGTAAAAAAGTAACAGATTTGGGTAGGAAAAAAAAAACAGGAAAAAGAGTCACACTTTCTTATTTTTATTTCATAAAAGTGATAGATTACTTAATTATGATTTAGTTATATTATTACATATCACACCTTGAAACTAGTTGGATTATTACATATCAGTATAAGTACTACATAGTACATAGTTATAAAATAATTTAACAAACTTAATTATGATTTAGTTAGATTATTACATATCACACCTTGTGTAATCTAATATTCTGGCCAATGCCAGTAAGAAAAGCTGAAATAGTAAGTGAACCTTGGGAATATAAACCACACAGATTTTTCAGTTTTCTATTCAGGGATTCAGCTGACTTCTGTTTGCGGATAACAGGCAGCAAACCAACTGACACCTGTTGAATAATTGTATTGGTCAGAGCTTGCTCTTTTTGAAACCATTGGATAGTTTTCCAGACTGATGGGTGCTGGTGGCCAACAAGATTGTAGAACTTGTTGTTCCAGCCTTCACATTCAAATTTTTTGGCCCAACAGGTCTGTACCCATCCTACTTAAATGCAATCCGTCTCGCCCATACAACAAATGTACCGACATAAATGACGCTGACGATTCACCTTTTAAAGACCATTCTGAATGTACGTACTATCTATCTGTTTGATGAGTTTCAGTCGTCTGTTGGAAACACTGGATACATCTTCATGATTTTTCATCAATGTCCAAAGCCTAACTGCTCACTGGGATTCCTTAAGTGACCTTTTATCCTCTCTTCAGAAATCGGAGAACAAATCTGCTGTCATAGCCATGAGTGAAATATTTCAACCGCTTCCCAATATGTCATACAACTTAGCTGGTTATCATAACCTTTTGAAAAACGTAAGACCGAGTGGTGACGACGGCCGGGGTGGGTGGGATTTTATATTAGATTAAACATATTTTTATTTGCCATTCAACAATGCAAATCAGGATTGGAGGACAAGTGCTGGCCACTTAGAAAACCCTCCGCTCCTGTACAAAGATTAATAGATTACAAAAAGCAGAACAAAATATAACAATATGTAAACATTATAAACAAAAGAAGTTAACTCAAAAGAGAGAGAGACAAATGAAGAAAGAGAGAATAGAGAGAGAGAGGGAGAGAGAGAGAGAGAGACGGGTAAAAGAAGATTGAAATCAAAGAAGACAAACAAAAAAAGAAGAAAAAAAAACAGTATACAACAGAAATTCCAGTAATGATGACACCCCCCCCCTCCCCCCCCCCCCCCCCCCCCCCCACACACACAATTTTATTCAATACTAAATTTAGTTTAATGCCGCTAAGGAACGTTCACAGAACATTGTTGAGACAGTTGATCTTTGCGTGCTCATTCCTCGTCCGTACTAACCTAACATCCACCGTGTTGTCCTCACACAGATTGATTGTCAGGCCCCACTGCGAGAGGACACCCACAGTGGAAGTTAGATCGCCTGTATAACCTTGGGACACTCAGACTTGCTGAGAGGCGCAGCTAATTCAGCAACTGTACATCAAATCTATGCGAGTCACGAATAAATTTTTGAACAGATAAGAAAACTAATACATTGCTGCTTTCGGGTAATGACGGGCTTCCATATAAAATTAAATCCAATGAATTCCAGTTGGGCGTAAGTTTCGACAAATCATCTATGAGGATACAGCGAATATCAGAATTTAAAGAACACAGGAAGAAATAATGTTCTGCATCCTCAACGCCGTCGTTACATAAGCAAAATGGAGAATCTGATTTGTTTTGTTTAGACTCCCAATCGTCTTTATTCTTTACCACAGTCAAAAACCTGTGTCCATTTGCCGCCCTGCGTTTTGTTCCAGTTAATGCCCAGGAATCTATATCTATATCCTATCTCCCTATCACCTATCTTTCCTCCTCCTCCCTCCTAGTCACGTTTAAACAATATCTATGATTAACTATATAACTGCCACTTAAAAGTGTAACTTTAAATTGTACGAAGGAGACGGCCAATATAAGCTTATTGCTTCCTGCCGAATCCTTTAACATCAGGTTCCCAAGGTTCATTTTCGATGCATCTGCACATAACTTGATCTCTGTAAGATATTTGTGTAAGTTACTTTATCATAATGTATCGATTATTCTTTTTTTCTCTTCAATGAATAAATATTGTTTAAACTAAAATGGAGAATCTGAGATGTAGTTGCGGAACTTGTCACCATTAAGGTCACTACTTCCAGTTCGTAATTTTGAGTGAATAATATTGTATTTCCTTATACCGGTTGAAAAATATGTTGGAGGCTTACACAAGGGTGGTGAGATGGACTTTTTGAATTCCCCAAGTGACCGACTGTTTCGAACAATCTCCGGTAGGGTATTCCACACTTCAATACACGACGGGAAAAATGATCGTTTGAAGAGTTCCGTTCGACAGAAATAAGGGACAAAATTAGATGCGTTTCATAAATTGTATTGGGATTTTATATAAGAGATGATATTAGCTACAAAGTACGAGAAGATTTGACAATATTTATTCCTCATGTTATATAATCCCTTTTTGTAGAAGTTAAATATGGCAAATCGTCTCGATTAATTGAAGTTATCTATAGACCAAATACGTCCCTAAAGCTGACTTCGACCTTTCTCTACTTAATTTAAATTGTATTACAGACGCACTCAACAGGGAAACGAAACCGCCGTACATTGTGGGAGTCATAAATGTAGATCTTTTAAAGTTGGAGTCCCACCACAATCATCTAGCTATAAAGATCTAATGTTTAGTAAAGGGTTTTTACCCTTCATCACCAGATCTACCAGAGTAACCACGCACTCAGCTACACTGATTGATCATATTTATGCAAACCATATAACCAACAACATTATTTCCGGAATTATAATAAGTGACGTGTCTGACCACTTTGGCATATTTCTGATCGGAATGGAACACAGGAAGATCGTTAACCCAGCTTCCGTTTTAAGACGTGAAATCAATCAGGGGACCATGTAACAACCAGTAGTGTAATAATCAACCAGTAATGTAATATTAACCAGTAGTGTAAAAAAAATTAACCAGTAGTGCAATAAAAATTAACCTGTAGTGTAATTCAAATCAACCAGGAGCGTAATAACCAGTAGTGTAATAAACTTAACCAGTGGTGTAATAAACATTCATGAAAACCCACAATTTTTCAACAAAATTTGAAAATTTTTTGCGTTGGCTCAAATCATAGTTTGGGTACATCTACACATTAACAGCCAGGGTCATATCATGTCGGTGACAGTTTTACGGGTGGAGGAAGCCGGAGTACCCGGAGAGACCCACCGAGCAACGACGAGCAGCTGTCAGCTCCCCAACATCGTAACTCTGAACTCTGCACCGCGGCACAGGCAGGGTTAGATTGGTTGAAGACATGTGCACCATCGACGTGCAGTACGCCTTAGTACACAGCGTCATCGTGCCCCCATGCAGGCAAGCGGGGTGAAGTGTCTTGCCCAAGGACACAACGCGGTTGCCGCAGGTGGGATTCGAACCGAGGACCTCTCGGCTCGCAGCCTGCTCCTCTACCTACTGAGCCACCGCGCCCCCTATCGATCATTTAAAGGCGTTTTGCGGGTCAGACATCATTTCATGGGTTCAATACGGCGAAGAAAGGTATTTTTATGTGATGTGCGTATTTTCTGGTGTTTAATGTCACTTTCTGCACTTGTGGCTTTATGTAAATTCAAAGTTGGCCAATTATTTATGATAATGTTGTGCCTTTGAGAGACTTCTTACCCAAGGCATAAGTTGTTAGGTTCCATGATAACAGACTAAATTGTTAAGGTAAGTTACAGGTGCTGAAGTATGACATTCAAGGACGTGTCTCCTGCGTGTTGTCTTGATCTTCACTTATAATATTTAATACGGCCCTGGCGGATCACTAACGGTCTCCCACACACCCATCTCCCGCTTTACGCGTCTACCTTGACGGGGGGGGGGGGGGGGGGGGGGGGTATTTTATTGTTGACATTATACGTTGTTCATTTAACTTTTACCCGGCGTAAAGGAACATCGATCTCACTGCCTGCTAAAGAAGTGTTAATTCTGTTAGTTCTGGGTGAGACATTGTTTGTAACTTTCTATGTGGCAAATCTCAATCCAGCGATAGTAAGTTATCCGCAAAGACCACAATTCTCCATCCCTTGAATAATCTTGTTTGTATTAAATCTGGTATTAGCTATTAAATTGATTCCCCAGGACAGCAGAACGACGGGGAGGGGGGGGGGAGGGTGCTGTGGTGGATGGTGGAGCTTGGGGAGTATAGCGGTATGTGTGTTTAATCCACAAACTGCAGACTTGATCACTTCACATTAAGATTTATGTTTGACTAAAGGAAAAATATACATACTGGGTGTGTATTTGTCCACTGATGCGATTTACGTGTATGTTCAGTTATTGCCAGCTGAATTCCACCAGACCCAGCTCCAAGAGCTCAGTAAGGTGGGATAAAGCCACTTAGTCATCAGTAGATAACTGCACTAATTTACACAAGGTTGTACTACATGTCCATTAACCCTTAACCTGTGACATGCAGAAAGTTAACATACTAGGTAGGGTTTGGTCAACTGATAGTAGACGGAAAAATTAACCCTCAAACCCGAAAAAAGGTTGGAAACTATACACAATGGATATGGATTGATCCATTGGTCACGAATTACGTGAAATGCAGTTAATACCAATTATGTCCCATCTTCGATAACCAAATAACTTGGCAATAATAATAAGATTTTTTTAGGCGTTTCGCTCCATTATCGGACCTCCATCAATGATGGCGGTCGTTTATGGAGCGAAACGCCTTAGAAAATCTTGTTACTGTATAAATATACTACAAGATTGAAAGAACTGGGTGGTTGTGATGATTATTGTAAGTTGCAACTACATGTATATCATTCATGGTGTTGATCGTCCCACCAAAATCTGCTTTGCAGCATCGCCAGTGTATTAGCTCATTATTTCTAGACTTTATTCTGTACTTATATCCTTCAAATACCAGAGACAAAAGGAAACGTTGTGACCCGTCATCGTCAGACTAGTTTAGTTGAGTGGGTGTCAATAACAAATCGAAATAACGTGATCAGCCATCATTGTCGAAAACTGAACAGACTGTACGTTGTTTATTTAAGATATTTGCTAACTGCTAACCGGCAATAATAATAATAATAATAATAACACTTTGGCCAGCCGCTGATTTGTCGCGGTTCTCGGACGAGAAGGCCATGGTTACCCCTGTACTCCCAACTGCCTCCCTATTCCCACGCTTCTCCTCTCCTCCCAACACTCGGAGACGAACTGCTTGATGATATCCCTTGTCCCATTCTTCCCAATCTCTCCGATTAGCATATTAACCCCCTCCTTTGAGTCTCCCCCTAACCACATGTCCTTCATTCTCCCATCCCACTTCCCCATTATACTCCCAGTGAATCTCATTCTTTTAGGCTGATACTTTGGGCATTCAAGAAGAAAGTGTTCCAGGGTCTCCACCATGTCCAAGTTACACATCTGGCACTCCCTTTCACCGTCTTTCCCAATTTTTTCCCTCAGCTCCAGGGATCGCGACCTCAGCTTGAACAACAGTGACCCCCCAAAGGTGCCATCAAGGTACTCTTCAAAACCTGGCTTCTCTTTATCACGCAGGCCACCCAAAGACCTCTTTGATTTGACCCCCTCTCGCCAATTACGGTTACAATCTTCCATGACCCTTTCTCTGACGATTTTTTTACCCTGGTTTGCCCCAACGTCCAGGTCCGAGATCTCCAATGAGTAGTTCTCTACTAGCTCCCTCATTTGGACCATCCACCCCGTTTTGATATTTGAGTTGAAAATTCTCAGGAACATTACTTTACACCATCGGCTGTCGAAGAGATTTACCAAATAATTAAGATAACCGAGCTTCAACAGGTCTATCCTGTCCTTGATCCTCATCCACCCAAGCTCACCCCTGATTGCTTCTAGCGCTGCGGCATTACTCGACCCCGTTATCCATCGGCCTGCATCGTTCTGCAGGATTTCCAAGCTCTTTACGGCCGTCTGGTTTAGGGGTACCACTTCCGTACCGTATGTTATACTTGGCAGCCCCACCATTTCCCAAATGGTTTTCCCCACGAAAACCTTATTGAAACTGTTTCTCCCTATAAGTTTCATTTGGTTAAGGATTCGCTTCCCCTTCAGAATCAATTTATTTGTGTGGTTCCGGTAGATGCCTCTTCCTGTAATGTTTATATTTACCCCCAAATACTCGTAATCACCCGTCTCTCCCACACTGAGAAGTTTGCTGCTCCCTTCCGGAATGCAGAACTCACCCACTCTCCACCTTCGAGTGGGGTCCACTTTGCGGCCCACAGGTATAACTTTGCTCTTGCTTTCATTAAGTTCGAGTCTCCATTTGCTCCCATATTTCCCAACAATTCCCAGCATTTTCGTTAGCCCCTCTTCGCTCTCTGACACTAGAACCATATCGTCTGCAAAAAATAGCCCTGGGATCTTCACGTCACCAACTGCTACCCCCTCCTCGCTACGCAGGAGTTCATCTCCTAAGCCTTTGATGTACAATGCAAACAGGATCGGCGAAAGGATACACCCCTGTTTTAGGCCTATCTCCATAGGCACACGTTTCGTTGTAATGTTTCCCAGGCTAAGTTCACTCTGTACATCTTGATATAATGCTTTCATAATTCTAACAAACTCGCCTCCTAAGCCCATAGCCTCCAGCTTGCGCCACATACCTTCCCTCCATACTCTATCGCATGCCTTCTTGATATCCAAAAAGGCCATAAACATCTTTTTCTTTTTTGCTTTCGCGGATTCTATCATTTGGGATAGTGTGAAAAGGTGGTCAGTAACTCTCCTTCCCTTCCTGAAGCCATTCTGGATTTCTCCCAAAAAACCCTTCTCCTCAATTACCTCCTCTAGTCTCCCATAAAGGACTTTACAGAAAACCTTTCCAATGTTGCTACTGACAGAGATCCCTCGATAGTTATCCAAAACGTCTTTTTCCCCCTTTTTGTGAATAAATGTCACTTTGCTTTCCCTCCACTCCTTTGGGACCTCTTGTTTTTCTATGGCTAAATTGAATAGGGCAGTTAGGCTTTCCAAGAGTTCCTCTCCCCCTTTTTTGATAAACTCGTTAGGAATTTCGTCCACCCCTCCCGCTTTTCCATTCCTCAATTTTGAGATCACCCTTCGCACCTCCTCAGTTTTGATTTCGCTGCACACGAAGTCCGAGAGATTTTCCTCGACCCGGTTCGGACACTCCGGTGGGTTCCCCATGCCCCATCGCTTATCGTTTACCTTTTCCCAGTGCTTGATTAGTTCTAATGCGATTTGATCTCGCTCTTCTGTAACTCTGCCATCTACTTTAATGCTCTGTTGGTTATTCCCTTTGTTACGTTTGTTCACCCATTTCCAAAATACGCTCGAACTCGACCCCCCTGTCGTTCTTATCGTCCTAATAAGACTGCTATTTCGCACTCTCCGGTTGTCGTCTTTTATCTTGTTTACTTTATTTCGTGCTTGTTGGTATTCTTCCTTTGCTACCATGGCCTCATTGCTTTCCACCCCCTTAAGTTTTCTCCTTCTCCTGTATGCAGCACATTTAGCTTTTCTAACCTTTATGGCCCTTTTCAGTTCTTCGTTCACTCTGTACCCAAGTTCCCGTGTTGGCACCCTAATCTTTCCTACACTTTCCTTCCCTGCCTCCACTAGGCTCGCAACTATGGCGTCGGCCATCTTCTGGACACTACCCCCCTTGTGTACGGCTGCAAGCTTTGGTTTCAGTTTTTCTTCGAACTTTACCCAGTCGGCATCCTTTTTGAGTTCCCAAATATCCTTGAAGCTTCCTTTCCTTTTCTCTAGGTTTTTGGCCCTCATCGTCACTGTAATCAAGTTGTGATCACTATCCAACTCCATTTTGCCCTCATCATCCACTTCTGCCCTTATCACCTCCCTCCATAAATTCATATCTATGAGAATGTAGTCAATTATTGATTTTCTGTCGTTTCTCTCCCAGGTCCATTTCCCCTTACATCTAGCGTCCCTGTTCAGAATCTTCAGACCGAGCTCATTTGTGAAGTTCAACAGCTTCCTTCCATTCCTGTTGACTTTCTTGTCCCCACCCTCTATGCCTTCTTCCTTGTCACCTATGTGTCCATTAAAGTCGCCCATCAGAATTATACCGAACCCCCTGTTTTCTAGTTCAGTGATATTGGACCTTAGTGTTGAGTATATCGAGTCATTCCACTCGGGTTTACTTCCCTCCACCGCACAGTACACAATCCCAAGGGCAATACTTTTGTTTCTCAGACTGATCTTTACCCATCCAATTTCTTTTGACACATCAGCCGAGGTGATAATATCTTCCAGATCTGTAATCAGCGACGGTTTTAAATCCTCTTTAATGTACATGCCTACCCCTCCCCCTTTTTTCTGGCCTTCCGTTCGCCCTACACCTATCCACACACACCCGCTTACTTGGTCTACCCGTTCCTCGTGTCTTACCCACGTCTCGCTTAAGCCCATGACATCAAACTCCTCTGCCTCGATCAATGTAGCAATTTCACTTACTTTCCGGTGGAGACCCTGGATGTTGCTATAACCCACTTTCAGGGTACCGAGGTTCATTGCCTTCCGCCTATTGGGCCCATTGTTTTCTGGTGCTAGTCTTGGTAAACTTATTCTGTCCCCCTCACTCTTGTTCACCCCACCTATGTCCACTCTCGTTATACTTGCCTCTGACCTCCCACCCCGCTCCTCTCCAAAAAAGGCTCTGCTACCCGTAGAATTTTATCCCCTAATACCCGTTTCCCCGCCCTGCTAAGATGCAGCCCGTCACGCCCGTACATGCTCCCATTGCCCCAAAACGGTCCCAATGGTCGATAAAGGGAATTCCCAGATCAACACAGTAGTCCTCTAACTCTTCATTTAGCGCCAAAATCCTTGAGTTCCGTTCGTCCCCACCTCCAAGGACAGGAAGGACCCCGGATACGACTACCCTTGCATTCCTACTTAGCAGTTTGCCGACTAAGCCTCTATACGACTCCACCAAACTTACTGACCTTCTCTCCCTGATATTGTTGGTCCCCACATGGACCACCACTACCGGTTCCGGTCCTGACCCTGCCACAATGCCATCTACCCGGTCCCTGAGATCCTCCACCTTCGCCCCCGGAAAGCACAAGACTGTTCGATTGGAACTATCAGGACCACAAACTACATTGTCAATCCCACGTACAATGCTGCTCCCCGCTACCACTAATTTTCTTCTTCTGGCCCCAGTTCCTATATCATCTGCACCTCCTCTCGTTTTGCAAGCTCCTGCCCCCCTCTTTCTCTTGACCGCCCTCCTTACCCCGACTGGCCTATCATCATCAACAACCATCTCACCCCCACACTTTCCCCCTCACTCTCGTCCCCAGGGGTATCAGAGTCTAAAACACTAAACCTGTTTTCTAAACACCGCCTGGCAACCTTGGCAGCCTTACGCCGACTCTGGCTTCCGGACTCGACACAGCCCTGACCTGACACCACCTTCCGAATTTTCCTACTAGAACCCCCCTCCTCAGTTACACCCCCCCCCCACATCAAGCATTATTCCCCCACGTTTCCTGCTTCCCAGTTTCCTCCTTGAGTCCACAACGACCTTCCACCCACCTTCCACCTCACCATCGTAGGTAACCTTCAACGGGGTAACTCCAGATACACCGGCCCTCCCCAACCTCCCTCTCAGCTCTGCAATCTCCCGCTCGAATCCAACACACTTCTCTAACAACTGTAAAATATCCCTGCAATTCGCACATACCCCACTACTCTCCATTGACCGACCACCACCATACTTCATATTACACTGTCTGCATGCCTCCGAATCCTCACTCTCCCCCACCTGCAGCCCTCGACTCACCTCCCTCAGACCTCCCTTAACACCCATACTTACCTCCGTCTGAACACCCGTCGTACACTTACCACTCATGATTACAAATAATTACAAAGCCAAAATTACAAAGAGGAACTAAAAATTTGAGAAAGCGGTCGAGAACGTAAACACAACAAAACAAAACACCGAAAATGACCCGCGCGAAGATAGGGAACACGCCACTAAAACCCGACAGAGAAACTAAACTAAACACTAATATAACTAGCTTTTATTACAAATCACACCTATACAACACTAAGACACTATATCGATCAGCAAAAACACCTGGAAGAAAAGTATGAAATTATTAAAGCTAAATTTTGACAAACTGAAATGGCTATACTCCCTGTTGGTTTCCGAGATGGACACAAGTGTGTGAATGTGGGTATAACCCGTTTTGGTTTGTTCATTTGAAACAATTCAAGTGATTGCGTTTGTGGATTTATTATGTCGAAAGAAAAATAAAATTCTTAGAAATCAACAGATATTTTTAGTTTAAGCAATATTTATTCAATATATTCAACCGAATATTCAAAATACATCAAAATAGAAGGTGGATCCGACAGTAAGCTGTAAAGCTTATACTAGGTCGTTTCCACGTACAACATTTTCTTAAAATATTAATACAGTACGATAATTGACATATGCACAGTTGTATTTTTTGTTCAAACTAGGCCTGTTAAAGTAAAATAGGTCAGAATTGGAGACAAAGGGGGGATATACAGAGAAGAGGAGAAAGGTCGAAAGAGGAATCCAACCTGGGTGTGAAACTCGATCGCAGACCTGCCCGGTAGTGCTAAACACATACGATCAGCATAGAGTTGTAACATTCGGCCGAAATGACCATATAGATACATGGCTACCATAACGGAAAATATTTAAAATATTATTTTTAACGGAAGTGTAATTACCCGGGAATGGGGGGGGGGGGGCGCATCGCCAGTCATACTTATCTTGGAACTACCAACAATTTGCATAATCTGTGATTTTCGTATCCGTTTCAGCATGCAGCACGTGGATAGCAGACTTTAGCTTTCGGGAAGGGTGGGTTTCCAAACATTTGTGATACAAATTGCAGTTAATGTTGAGTGGGTTTGAAAAGTGTGGAAAACAAAAATCCCACCGCGGAAAGGCGCGCCATTAGGCGCGCCATTAGACGCACGAGCTCAAGGCCAGTAGAATTAACAACTCGTTTGCTCA
Source organism: Pictodentalium vernedei (assembly GCA_031216915.1). Lineage (NCBI taxonomy): Eukaryota > Metazoa > Mollusca > Scaphopoda > Dentaliida > Dentaliidae > Pictodentalium > Pictodentalium vernedei. The sequence continues at coordinate 314,480,375 of CM062291.1, forward strand.
CTGTACAAGCAGAAACAGAAAGAGGATGGCCAATGTAATCTTTGTCTTCAAAATCGGAGCCAATTCTTTAAAACTTTTACAATTGTATTTTCTTGAATTGTGTTTTCTAGTTATGACTTCAAACGGGTTAAAATGAACCATTAGCACTTTCAAAGATCTGGCAATTTGCCAGTTGGCAAATTGCCATATCTTTTAAAATCCTAATGATTCATTTTAGTCAGTTATATTAATAGATAGAAAATACAATTGTAAAAGTTTTATAGTATTGGCTCCTGGTAACGGACATGAAGAGGGGCGCCGTGGCGTTGTGGTAACCGGTTCTCGTCAGAACACCGAAGTTAAGCAACGTCGAGCCCGGTTAGTCCTTGGATGGGTGATCATCTGAGCGGACAATTCGGACTTCCACGTTGTGTCCTTCGACAAAGCACTTAAAACCAATTGTCCACATGGAGGCACGATGACGCCGTGTACTAATGCGTACTGCACGTCGATGGTGCGCATGTCTTCAACCAATCTAACCCTGCCTGGGCTGCAGTGCGGAGTTACGATGTTGGGGAGCTGGAAGCTGCTCGTCGTTGCTCGGTGGTTCTCTCCGGGTACTCCGGCTTCCTCCACCCGTAAAACTGTCACCGGCACGATATGACCTTGGCTGTTAAAGTGTCGTTAAACCCTAATAAATAAATAATAAACGGACATGAATGTAATAATTATAGGTCTAATAGTGTATTGCCATTTCTTCCCATAATGAGGAAAGAACGACGGATGTCTGATAGAATTGTTTTCTAAATGTGTTGATACATTTGAAGGTTTTTTTTCATTGTCAGTTCAGATTTAAAAATGACATTCTTCTATACACCTCGGACAGCAAAATCTTTAATATATTGGATCGGACAGAAATAAAAAAAAAAAAGCTGTGCCACGATTCCTTCATGTATACTTTAATTATTCGTTTGTAAATTCTTTACATATCTCAGCTGCATGTCTTGCGGTTTTTAACTGTTATCTCGACTGGCTGATATTCCTACGACATCATCAAGGCATGTCTTCCACGACGGCATGCCTTGATAGTGCAGTCGGGATATTAGTCAGACTGAAATTGAACCATCAGAGAAGGGACAAAAAGGGTTTACACTAATGCCTACCCCATCCAGTCGAACATCTTCGCGATGTCCTGGTGAGGACTGTGATAACAAGCCTTCATAAGCATATAATTGATTAATTTTCATTTTATTTTAGTGGGGAATAACGACACTTTCGACAGTCAGTGTCACCTCGTGTCGGACAGTTTTACGGATGGAGGAAGCTGAATTACCCGGAGAGAACCACCGAACAGCATCGAGCGACTGCCAGGCTCCCCGATATACCAACTACACATAAGTAGGATGAGCATTAGTTGAAGACAACTGCACCATCGACGTGCAGTACGACACCGTAACCCAACGTGAGCAATCGGGATTAAGTACCTTGTCCAAGGGCACAATGCAGTTACCACTGGTGGGGATCGAGCCTTATAATTTGTAAGATAACATAACAGTACCCCTGAACCGCATAATTGACAACTCGTTTGTTGATGGGTGAGACCGAGACAGAAATAAGATAATGAAATTTGCGAAGACAATAAACTCGATAATCACAGTCCCGTTTGTATTTTACCTGTGTTTCTCAGTGTCAAAACAACACATATCAAATAGCATAACAACAAGCTGAGATACATTGACAGCCTTTATTATTACCAATACGGAGTTAGAAAGTTATATTCTTCCAGCATTCATTTGCAAACTGTGAAGAAGCGCATATGCAAGGGGCACGGTGGCTCAGTAGGTAGACGTACATGCTGCAAGCCTTCCTTTCCCACCTGCGGCAACCGCGTTGTGTCCTTAGGCAAGACACTTCACCCATATTGCCCACGTTGGTGGGGTTGTGCACCAAGGCGTACTGCACATCGATAGTGCACTTGTCTGCAACCAATGCTAACCCTGCTTGTGTCGAGTAAGTATGTTGGGGAGCTGACAGTTGCACGCCGTTGCGCGGTGGTTCTTTCCGGGTACTCCGGCTTTCTCCACCCTTAAAACTGTCGTGGCCATGATTAGCCATTGTGCAGAAATATGTAACCTTAAACACCAATAAAAAAGTAAATAAATAACGCATACGTATTGAAAATAATACTCTAGCAATCTTTTTAGATCTTTCAAGGCCTTTTGATACAATACATCATAATATTTTGTTTTGCAAACTGAAGCAATATGGAGTGAGTAGGATAAGTAATAACGGGTTCATGTGCTTCCGATCAAACAAGATTCAGTTTATTCAATATGGTGACTACAAATCTGATTTAGCCAAAATAAAATGTGGCTTCCCACAAGGTTCAACAATTCGATCTACATTATTTCTGTTGCAATAAGTAAAATTAGTTCCTTGGCATGGTAAAATACTCTATTATTTGCCGATGAGTCTCTTGTCTATCGCACGTCAGTCATGCGTATTAATAACGAAGTTAATAAAGTATCCCAGGCAGTGCGGCTAACTAATGCAATCATAGTGATGTATATGTAGATTACTCTAGTAGTAGTAGTAGTATATGTTTATTGTCGTGAGAGATTCTTTCAAAATTTAGTACAGTACATGAGTATAGTGCTGAAACCGCACCGGCCCAGTTGGACCTATATGTCACCTTTTTAATTTGATTTTTTCTGTCTTTTTTTTCTAATTCATAAGAAAGGGGCCTGAAAAATCTTGCGTTTATAAACAATTACAAAATTGATGGAGTTGGACTTCAAGACGAAAAACAATCTTTGAAATTGTGGGGAACTAGAACTGAGCTCACCGAGCTTCCATAGCGAAAATGATTTGTGACAGCAAATGGCCACATTGTGCTACAAAGAAACTAAAGAGGAAAAAAACTACTCTGAAAATTCAAGCTTGCTCGTCGTTTGTTTCATAGACGACTTAGATTTTACGACAGAGATTATTTCGGGATTGTAAAAGAATCTAATGATACAAACAGAAATTTCTGTGATAAGTACCCAAAATCATTTTGGGATAAAATTAACCGCTCAGATCCAACCCGAGATACTAGAATACCCAAGGAAGTTTAAGCTGAGGACGGAACCATAAACTGAAAAACACTAGATAGAGTTATTTGTGCGCAAAGCACACAATGCTATATTCCCGCATTTCCACTGAAACACATTAGCATAGTTTAAATATTTCGAATTAAATACCCTAGGAGCCTTTCGATGAAAACTAATTTTCCAACAATAACAGTGGTTCCACCGGAACCACTTGGGGTTATATCAAAATTCCGAAACCTTCATGAACATCTAGAGATGCTACTTGAATCCATCAGCATAGTTTAAACGTTTTGAATTAACCCTTTACCCAACGTAACGGCCAAAACCGGCCAGCGCTATTCTCAAAAATCGCCAATTAATTTTCATTATTTTTTTTCATTTTTTGTCTCAAAAACATAGGTTATGACCCCTCGTTGGAACGAGCTCGTCAAGCTCGTTCCAACGAGGGGTCATAACCTATGTTTTTGAGACAAAAAATGAAAAAAACTAGTTATTCAAGAATTTTTATTGCAAGTGTCGTCTGCTTTTCATGTTAGGTAAAGGGTTAAATATTCCCTAGAAGACTTTCGGTGAAAACTGATTTTATAATGATAAAAGAAGTTTCACCGGAACCACCTGGGGCCAAATCAAAATTCTGAAACCTTCATGCACATCTAGAGATGTTACCCGAACACCTTAGCATAGTTCAAATGTTTCGAATGAAATACCCTAGGAGCATTTCGAAGAAAACTGATTGTCTAACGATAAAACTGAGGAAAATGTTAACAAGAAATCCGAGCCCCATAAGAACCTCCATTTCATTGAAATCGCCACCAATTTTGTAAGCCCCTGCGGGACGATTTGGGAAGCAAAGAAGATGAATATAAGATCCGACCAACAGTTGAACCAGTTGTTTCAAATATTTCACTCTCATGTGAAATGGGCCACATTCGAACAGTTTTGAATATTTAAAGTCACTGAGACTTCGAGAAGGTGAAACAAACCGAATCAGATAAAATGGGAGACATGTATGTTCGCATCAGAATTCAAAAGACATTCTCTGAGTGCGAGATCAGGCTACATATTTATCATTTAATTCCAGCGTCACGCGAAAAAAAAGGAAATCGTTAATTATCACCTCGGCACATTGTTCGCTACATTCCCCCTGTGCATCGATCTTTTTTTGTAATAACGCAGGCCAAAGTCGCACAATGCATCATTATACTAAGGTGTTACAACGAGGAGAGCCTTGGGAGGACCTACATATTATGGTTAAGTGGAAATGGTACTTCAGACAACCCGTGTGTCATCTCATAAAAGGACAGCCCACCAGGTGGTTGTCTGGTAACATTTTTTCCAGTATATGCCTTGGGCGTGTAAGCATTAAATTTTGATTGTTCGAAATCCACGAGCTGATAAAACATAGAGAGTAATCGCTTGACTGGACTGATTACGTGAAATAATTCATGAGAGGTGAGGGATGTTGTACAAACACGAGTGCGCGAATGCGCACGAGCGTTTTACAATATAGTCCCTCGCCTCGAACGAATTATTTCACGTAACCAGCCCTGTCAAGCGATTACTCTGTTTATTACTTTTCATTATTAACGATAATTATATTATTTAACCCTTTACCTAACGTAACGGCAAGCGCTAATCTAAAAAATCTCCAATTAATTTTATCATTTTTTTCATTTTCTGTCTCTAAAACATAGGTTATGATCCTCATTGGAACGAGCTCGTCTAGCTCGTTCCAATGAGGGGCCATGACCTATGTTTTTGAGACAAAAAATGAAAATAATAGTTATTGAAGAATTTTTTTTTTTTTGCAACTGTCGTCTGCTTTTCTTTCATGTTGGGTAAAGGGTCAAAAAGACAAAAAACAATGGAGTCCCCATTACACCCACGACCAAGCGTCTTCGTTTGCGCACACGGATACATGACACACTTGTTAATTGCATAATTCACTTGTGAAGTTATCGTTTATAATCACACTCGGAAATCCCAGTAAATCACACTTTGGAAAGTAATAATAATTGATAACGAACACTTTCTATGGTAACTTTTCGGGTGAACAATTTGTTTCATGGCCCTCGTATAACTATTCAATTCTTATGTTTACCAATTGATAAAAACAAACAGAAATATTGCATCCACGGATAAGATATCTTGTCACCTTATCAGTAATGCACTGCTTTCAATGCGTAAAGTTTGAACAGAACCTCCTTTGCTCACAGGTCATTTTCGAAGAATTTCGACTTTGATGTCACATTGATTCGGGGAAGAGTGTATTCCTTGAGATAACAATTGCCTCTTCAAAAAACCTAAACGGAATGTAAAAATCCATTGTTCCGGCACGATATGACCATGCCTGTTGAATGTGTCGTTAAAATAGTCATTGTGTCGTCTACTGCCATTTTCCTCTCAAAAATATACATACGGTGTTGAGAGAGTTACAATGCAGAACATTCCTTCCCCTAATGCAACACGGAAATCATCTGCAATGATTTTTGTGCACTATTTTAGAAAGGTAGTGTCACAATTAGTGCTGAAAGTGCAATCTTCTTCTCTGAAACCTGACATAAAATATCATACGAAAGGGAAGAAATCCATCTTTAGTTCATCTCTCACAAAATATATTATAAGGTCGAAAACGTTCAAGGTGCCACCCGTCTCGGTCTCATAATGATGCAGCATTGAGTCATAACGGGAACACGTCTCCGCTAGAATGAACTTGAGTGTAAAAGCGTTGAACGCGATGCCTTTACTAATTCCAAGTTGGACTCAGTTTGATACTAGTAATCTGAGCCTTGCGGCTGAACAGTGACAGCAATTAGTTAAATTGTATCCAGTGTAATTGTTGGAACGTAGAATTGTCCAATTATAATGTGAAAAAGTATAAACATTAAACATAATTCTGCCGCAACGATTCGTTGCGGCAGAATTATAATTAATGTGTATACATTTCCATATTGACATAAGTGTAATCAAAAGTTGTGTTTATTTTACAACATGGCTTAGATTATTGTGTCAAAATTGCAAGATGAGAAGAAAAAAATAGTAATTAGAAGATTATCACATCGCTCACAACTCTGGCATGGCCACTATTGTATAAAGCCTTTCCTCACAATTACTCATGTGGGACAGAACAGGCGCTATGCACCAGGGTGTAGGCACGACGACCGTACACATGTCTTCAACCGATGCTAACCCTGCTTGTGTCGTGTAAGTAAGTTATTGAGTTCTCGCCGTTGTTCGATGGTTCTCCCCAATTACTCTGATTCCTCCACCTATAAAACTGTCCGATACAATATGACAGTGATTGTTAAAGGTGTCATTAAACCAACGTAAAGAAACAAATGAATAAACTTACAATTACTGTCTACAAATAAGTGGTTATCTAGATTTAGAATTATTACATGGGTGAAACTGTTTCCTAATGCTTTTGCAAACTGTTCTCCCGTCTCAATATTACCAACATCGAATCTAGTAAGCTTCCTATCTGGATATGACTTTCAACACCACCATAGTGAAAACCCCAATTCGCTCCCAATGACATTAATTTGGCTGACGGCATAGCTGACATGGCAAAATAGCCGCTACGACCGACCTTCCGAGTCGCTGTCATCAAAAAGGATTCCTCCTCTGAGGACTGCACAAACCCCGCCGTAATCAAGGAGTTCATACGTGGAAGACATGACTGTGAAGAATCTGTTTTTGAAGATGAAGCTTAGTTTTATAAACTGGTATTGAGCACGGATGTAACAAGCGTCACTTATTCCCAGTTCCTTATTCGACATTCGTTATCAACCGATGCTATCGTTTGATAATGAATGTCGAATACGGAACTGGGAATAAGTAACGGTTGTCACGACCCCGAACTGAGCTACATTTTCTACAGGGGGCAGACTGCATCTGAATTGGTATGTGGTGTCCTATGTTGCTGGTATCTTAAGGGCGTAACTAAATGGGAGGCTTAGGAGAGTCTCGCATCCGCCAATACTTTTTTCCAGTCTGGAGCCAATGCTATAAAACGTTTACAATTGTAGTTTTAGAATTGTATTTTCTACCTATTTATATAACTGTCTAAAATTAATCATCAGCATTTAAAAGATACGGCATTTTGCCCACTGCTAATGGTTCATTTCAACACATTTAAAGTCATAACTAGATAAGTGAAACGCCAAGGGTGGCTATGCCCCCGCCCCCACTGTCAAGCATGAGTTTCTAGTCATTTATCTTTGTTGATATTGAATTAATAAATATCTTACCTCCATCAAACCATAGAACAAATACAGCAGGTCACCAAATGTGTCATGGGACACGAATTCCCCCCGCTTTATGATAAACTATATTTAGTGGTTAACAAAGTCCAAAATGGGGCCTAACTCAGATAAAAAGTATTGTAACACACCAACATCAAATCCTCCTGGTAAATTGTCTACAGTAAACTATATTCAAAGTTTGGTTGAAATTGGACACCTTTTACTCAAGTTACCATCCGGAAGCCATTATCAACATGTCTTCTAAGTCGGAAATGGGCCATAACTCGGTCAAAAGATATCGGACCAAGCCCACTATCAATCCCAACCTGTATTTTGTGGTTATAAACCTAGGTATAAAATTTTGTTTCATTTCGTTCAGTCAAACGAAAGTTATCGTCCGGAAACCATATTCGAGACGGACGGACGGATAAGGGTAGCACTTAATCCCCCCCCCCCCCCCCCCCCGCCAGAATAGCAGTGGCATAGAAATGCTATTCTAGAAAATACAATTGTGAAAGTTTTATAGTATTGGCTCCTGTGCATTTTAGACTGGATTGTAGTCTTTGATATCGATTCACCCTTGCAAGTTATGTATTTACTTACGAGACGGGATTTGATACTTGGACTTATGTCACAAACACAGTCGGTCATACCGATTCTGGTGTAAAGCATGACCAATTTTGTATTAATTGAATAAAACTGACTACAATCCCGACAGGCTGATATTCAAACTACATCATGAAGGCATGATGTATATGGAATATGTTATTTGTAGGGGCTAAAACCACCACAGTAGGAGCAAATGATGTTTACCATGAACCCTCGAATCCGCCTTTTTCGCGACGCCCTTGTATATCTTTGTGCAGTCTGACGACGGTTCTTTAGGTCACGTGTTACAATCAATCGCCGACAATTTACTGGATTCCCTTTGTCCCACGATTCACTTTTTGTTAGATACATGCTAGATACAAATTCACTGTCGAAATGTTGACGTCAGGCGCGGACTCGGGTGACTAATACTTCTACACTTCATAACTCCACTAAGAGATGTTTTAAGGAGGGGCTACCCAGGTGCAAATACCATCTCTGACTAATATCATCATGGAAATCGACTTTCTATAAAATTATCTCCCTTGAAATTATAAACGAGCGAGGAAGGTCCAAGTAAGAAGCAAGTTATTGTTGAGAAAGCCCCTATGGCATCAGTAGAAAATAAAGACAGGTTTCCCTTTGTTACTTCTAAAAACAACAGACAGCCCTCAGATATTTATGGCAAGCGATTTGTTCCCAGGAAAAAAAATTAGAAAATCTCAGCTATTAGACTTTTATATTAATGGAAAGGACAGAATCTGTATCAGGGTTGGGGTATTCATATTCAGTATTCGTATTCAGTCGTATTCAAATACAGTTTATCAAGTATTCACATGTATTCAGTATTCACAGAATGTTATGAATACATGTATTCGAACTCGTATTCAAATACATTAAAATTTGAGCTGTATTCATGAATACATTTTGAATACTTTTTGAATACTTTCTATATTTTGGAATTAAAGAACCATATACTGAATAAAAGGTTTTCACAGATCAAGCCCATGGACTCCAGACAACAAATTCACACCTCATATCAATATTAAAGACTTGCCGAACGAAATGGTTTCGCGCGCCGGAGGCGCGCAGGAACGGTATGGGGGACAAGCCCCTTTCGACTCTCTTTGATTGTATGTAATTTTGACTTTAGTTTTTGGCTTGTCTGGACGTGAAAAAAGTAGGAAGAGTTAAGGTAATCAGGGGCGTCTGTGCCTCCTGCGGTTCTTCTTTGGAGGAGGAGGGTGTGTTGGAGAGATAGTAGCTGATGGAGTGGTCGGATCAGGCGGAAGGGTTGGTTCTTCTTTAGCTTTGTACGGCCTTTGTACGGCCTGATCCTTGCTGCTGTTTCTTGATGTTCTTTTTTGGACTCTGGGACACACGGCATGAGGATTTGCTTGATAGCATCTGCTGAGAATTTTTCTTTTAGGAAGAAGTCGTGCTGAGACTGGATCGTGCTTCGGAAAAACTCGTTTGGAATCCCCTTCCCAAGGAATGCCTCCACGGACTCCGGGAAGCTCTCCTCCTGGTCGGACTCCTGGTCCAAAGAAGCTGGAGAAGCACGAGCAGGAGGGGTGGAAGGTGCGTCATCTGAGACAGCTTCCTGTACCATTGACAGTGCATCCTCCTCCATCTCCTCTTCAGATGAAGAGTCTGATGAGCTGGAGAATGAGCTGTCGCCTGACGACCCACAGTCCTCCGGACCCTCTTCCTGGAAGGGGGGTACCGGGCTGGACAGAGGTTGTTCAGGGGTGACAGGAGTCGTCCCTTTGACGCCCTCACTTGCCTCCTTCTCTTCCTTTTCCTTCCTCTTCTTCTCCAGGAACTCCGTCATTCGGCGGGCATCACGTTGTCTGGCGGAGGGTCCCTTCTTTTTCGTCCTCTTCTTCTTCCTGATGGCTGTATTGTTCCGGCGGCCTTCATCCAGCTTATCCGCGTCACTAGGAGGGTGACCAGTGTGAGGGGAAATCCCCTCACGAAAGGTGCTGCACCTCTCCAAGGACGGCGGTTCCGATTCTCTGTCAAAATCCACTGTCAGGTGAGTTTTACCCTTGAGCACCTAGATTCTCCAGGTGGTGGCAAGGGTAGCCTTCACTCTGACAAGTGTCTCTTGGATAACAGGTGGGAGCTCCATTGTCGAGTTGTTAGCACCTCGGAGTCTAAGGTGCGAAGACTTAATAATTCCTGATATTATTTATACACTACCAAACACCTTGTCTGAAATTTATACATTGAAAACAGACAATAGACTTAATTATCAATTAACTTGTCACAATACAACCTATTTATGTAACAATGGCCACATTTCCCCATGGCTTTTTAAATTGTTGAAAACATGGACAATAAAAATAAAACAAAAAATCTTGTGTCATTGGACACAACTCAGTTATTCAATGATATTATATTCTAAAATTTTTGAATTTATTTAAAGTTTTTCTATTTATCCATTATTTCACAGTGAAAACACATATTTATTTATTCCTGTTTAAGGCCACCTTTGTACAGCTCAGTATGACTAATTATAATCGATGAAAGCACGTAAATATTATAAAGAAAATACTACCGCTGTCAGCAGACTTTCAGCCAACAGACCTCCAGGTTTAACCATGAAGTGCATTGGCTAAAATTTTCCTAGTCTTTCTTATGTGATGTCATTGCAATTGATACTTAACGTTCAGGAGGAAATGCCAGTCTGTGATTTTTTAGAGGTAATCCACTCACATTTTGTGATGTGTTGTTCATGGAGAGTAGTCTAATTACTATGACACCCATAGAGTAGATTTCCCGTCAGGTAATTAGTTTAGTTTTCCAACAAAGCATGGTAAGCACAATTAAAGCTTCAGCTAAAGAACCACCAGTTACCAGTTGAAAAAATGCTTTTAACCCAACAAACAAAAAACTTAAAGGCCTTGCTATAAATACTTCTAATTTAAAAAGTATTCAAGTATTCAACAATGTATTCATGAATACATTGTAATGTATTTGTATTCGTATTCAAATACATTTGAAAATTTGTGTATTTGTATTCCTATTCGTATTCAAGAAATTTCAAAGTATTCGTATTCGTATTCGAATACATTTACAAAGTATTCGCCCCAAGCCTGATCTGTATTATATGTCACGATGCGCACATTGTTGAAAACATCAACAGGACAAAATCACGGAACATCAACGAAAACGCCGTTTTCTTATTTTAACCCTTTACCCAACATAACGGCAAAAACCGGTCAGCGATATTCTCAAACATCGCCAATTAATTTTCATTATTTTTTCATTTTTTTGTCTCAAAAACATAGTTTATGACCCCTCGTTGGAACGAGCTCGTTCCAATGAAGGGTCATAACCTATGTTTTTGAGACAAAAAATTAAAAAAATTAGTTATTCAAGAATTTATTTTGCAGGTGTCGTCTGCTTTTCATGTTAGGTGAAGGGTTGAAGGAGGTTTCGATATAGAGTAACAGATAAACGTTCTAATTCACTGGGAAAAATTGTAACTACAGGAAAATGCCATACGTTTATGAAATATAGAGAGTAATCGCTTGACTGGACTAGTTACGTGAAATAATTCATGAGAGGTGAGGGACATTGTACAAACAGAGTGCGCGAATGCGCACGAGTGTTTTATAATATAGTCCCTCGCCTCGGATGAATTATTTCACGTAACCAGTCCAGTCAAGCGATCACTCTGTTTATTACTTTTCATTATTAACCATAATTATATTATTTAACCCTTTACCTAACGTAATGGCCAGCGCTATTCTCAAAAATCGCCAATTAAGTGTCATTATTTTTTTATTTTTTGTCTCTAAAACATAGGTTATGACCCCTCATTGGAACGAGCTCGTTCCAATGAGGGGTCATAACCTATGTTTTTGAGACGAAAAATGAAAATAATAGCTATTCAAGAATTATTTTGCAAGTGCCGTCTGCTTTTCATATTAGGTAAAGGGTTAAAAAATACATGACACAATTGTTGATTGCATAATTCACTTGTGAAGTTATCGTTTATAATCAAACCCGGAAATCCCAGTAAATCACACTTTGGAAAGAAATAAAAATTGATAACGAACACTTTCTATGGTAACATTTCGGGTGAACAATTTGTTTCATGGCCCTCGTACAACTATTCAATTCTTATGTTTACCCATTGATAAAAACAAACAGAAATATTGCATCCACGGATAAGATATCCAGTCACCTTATCAGGAAAGCATTGCTTTCAATGCGTAAAGTTTGAACAGAACCTCCTTTGCTTACGGGTCATTTTCGAAGAATTTCGACTTTGATGTCACATTAATTCGCTAATATTTCGGAATTTCAATATTCATATGGAATTCCCATACTCTTAGTGTTTAATTTACTGACAAGTTTCGGAAATTAAGAGGAGCTAACTTTCCCGTAAATCTCTTCCAGCGACGATAATTGTCAGCCATGACTGGTTTATTAGGAAGAGGGAATTGAGTCAGGGCTAAAAATAATGATTGTAGGATAAAATACCCTCGGACAAAATACCCTTAGGACATAATACCCTAAAAAAATACCCTTAGGACATAATACCCTCAATGGGTAGGACAAAATACCCTCGGACAAAATAGCCTCATATTTGTTTCATGTTCTGTGCTATCTGCCATTTATATTGTGCTTCATATTCAATTGCCATCTGCCATTGGTATTGTGCTTCATATCTATTTAGTTTAACCCTTTACCTAACCTGAAAAGCAGACGACACTTGCAAAAATAATTATTGAATAACTAATTTTTTGTCTCAAAAACATAGGTTATGATCCCTCGTTGGAACGAGCTCGATGAGCTCGTTCCAACGAGGGGTCATAACCTATGTTTTTGAGATAAAAAATGAAAAAGCAGTGAAAATCAATTGGCGATTTTTGAGAATAGCGGCGGCCGGTTTTTGGCCGTTACGTTAGGTAAAGGGTTAATAAAAAAAATTTAAAATATTGGTACTTGTTATTTCAAACAAAACACCGGCTAGTGCCTTAAATGCAATTCCCCCCCCCCCCCCCCCCCAACACCAAAAATCCAACTTTATATACATTTGGTCTAAGGGTATTTTGTCCGAGGGTATTTTGTCCTACCCATTGAGGGTATTATGTCCTAAGGGTATTTTTTTGAGGGTATTATGTCCTAAGGGTATTTTGTCCGAGGGTATTTTGTCCGGATACCAAAATAATAATAATGTCCAATCTCGATCCCCACCAAGGGAAACTGTGTTGTGTCCTTGGGCAAGGCACTTTATTCCGATTGCCCGCGTGGATGCACGGTAGCGCTCTGTACTAAGATGTACTGCACGTCGATGGTGCACCTGTCTTCAACCAATGCTAACCCTGCTTGTGTGGAGTTAGTGCGTTGGGGAAGTGCGTCAGCTGCTCGGCGTTGCTCGGTGGTTCTCTCCGGGTACTCAGGCTTCCTCAACCAGTAAAACTGTCCGACACAAGTTTGTCCTGGCTGTCCAAAGTGTCGTTAAACCTAATAAATAAATAAATAAATAAATAAATAAATAAATAAATAAATAAATAAATAAATAAATAAATAAATAAATAAACACTGCATGAACAAGAATGCTTGCACTGCAAATAGCCTGAGAGCGCTTTTTATGTGTGTGTGCCACTGTCTTCACTACCAACACTGGCCAAGAGGAACCGTTATACGAATCTCCTCTGAAAGAATGAAACTAAAAAAAAATTCAAGATCAGTTTTTAAAATATTCTTCCAGTTTTATTCATTTGGTGGAGCTCATATGCATCTAAAATTGGAAATTTGGACTGAGGATAGTTTCTTGACCCCTCCAAAACACTCCGGTCCAGCCTCGCCATATATTCAAGAGCTTCATTGATTGTAACCTCCCGCGATGCTATATTTTGTCTATAAACCTAACTCTCCTCCCATTCCCCAACCAAGAAAAGCTCTGACATTTCTTTTACTCCCTTGGAGAACAATCAATTAATTCCCTTGTTTAGAAAGTTGTCCAGTGACAGGTGGTTCGATACTTTGGTGTTTCCCGAGTTGTTATAATTCTTACCTTTCAAGAATTGAGAACGCCATTTAAATAATATGTGATTAAGTGAAGCGGACATTTTGAAACATTAATGTAAATAAGTATTATCGATAAGAACGGCTGTCTTCCTCTTATTTTATTTCAATTTAACAAGTTAATCCTTTACAAACGCGAAAGGAAAATGACACATGCAAACAAAATTATTGAACATGCAGCTCAATTAATTTTTAAAATTTTTGGCATTAAGCATAGCTTATGCCCCCCTTATTGGAACGAGCTCAACGAGCTCGTTCCAATGAGGGTCATAAGCTATGCTTTTGAGATAAAAAAGGAAAAAATAATGAAAATTGAATGATGATTTTTGTGAATAGCGCTGGCCGGTTTTGACCCCTTTAGTTTGGGTGAAGTACAATGCATAGTAACGTGTACACGTGCGTACACGCCAGATTTAGCATATGCGCCCAAGCACTATGTGTTGATATGTGCTTATGTGGAAATACACAATAGGAGTACAAAGCATACATTACAAAGACACATAGGATGAAAAGGGGATTCAACAGACAGAGACACACCATTCAACGAACGTGTGGCTGGTGTTTGGTGGAATGTGCTTGTGTGCTCGTGCAAAGTGTGTCACAGTGTGTACACATAACATGTAGCATACGACCACATACTTGATGTAATTATATGTGCTTGGGTGCTAGTGCACAATGTGTGCACATCACATGAGGTATATGAGTGCATAATGAGCACACAACACATGCAGCACATAGGCACAGACGACTATTGGACTGTTACTGACTTACCCATAGTCACCATCATCTGTCCTATTATCAACTTCTATTGTAGACCCAATCATCTTCTATCATCCTTTCCCTCATTGTACGATTATCACTGAATTGTAGCACCACTACAAGCTTGTTAACTATCTTAGATCACGACCTCTACACTCGACTAAGCCTTAGAATGCCCATATGACCATCCATTACGATATTAGAAACGAAGCATACACCACACAATCACATGACCTGGCATTCCGAACTACCCACTAGATAGTACAAGCCATCAAGTGGTTTTGAAGTACTAAGGGATAACAGTAGACCATCAAATGTACACTGTTAAAAATATTGTACACTATATACTACCATACTAGACAACAAAACCCACCACACCGCAAGACTAGTAGAACAACAGGGTACAAACAGTATACTCATCATTAGGATACAAAACAACACTATATGACCTAGCTTTACGCACTACCTATATCAACTGTGGCACAACGACTCAGATAGACAGTGGCTATAAGGGCTAACAGTAGACAGACAAGCAGGCCTAATACTCTATGACCTAACATAACGTACCACCCATACCAAATGTAGGGCAGTATAACGCCTAAGGTGCATTGATAGTACTAAGGGCTAACAGTAGCCCAACAGGGGTACATACCATACATCCTATACTACCGTACTAAACCACCAAGCCTAACCTCGCAATACCGCATGACCTAGCATTACGCACTACCCATAACAACTTCCAGTTACTTCCTTATCAACAATTTTCTCAACAACATCTGGATTTAAGTGTATGGAACCTTGAGGCAGCTGTCCCTCCAAAGCTCCCCAATAGGAGAGGATTCAAACATAGTATATTACAAATGTACACTGTTACGGAAGCATGCTGATTACGCTTTAAGTACTCTAACAACGGTTACTTGACTACAAATTGTTGAATTTTGGTTGCGCGAAATAGTCCAAGGCTATTGTTTTAGACGGTGTACAATAATGTAGTGGAGTGGTTTAGGTGCTGGAATCCGAGAGTTGCTGTGAGTTCGATTACCGGTCAAGGATCAGAAACCAACATTCTAAATTCCTTCAAAACCTGGTTCCGTCCGACAAAATACACGCACAGGCCCGTACAAGTCTTCCTCTGAGGCCAACCACAGCATTTTCGTCGTGTAGCCAGCGCATTTTTACACTTTCAACCAGCTGCCAAGAGGAAAGTGACCCGAATTATCATGAGAACTTCAGCTAATACTAGATTCAGTAATGGTTTAGTAGTTTAGGTGTTGGACTCCTGATTGCCATATTATGTTGCCGTGATTTCGAATCCCGGCGAAGGATCAGAAACCAACATTCCAATTTCCCCAAAAACATGACGGTGTCCTTCAAAATAACACAAACGTACACTGTTTAAGAACTCTAACAACGGTTTCTTGGCTAGAAATTGATGTCAAGCCACCGAAATTGGGATGCTTTCGACTAGCAAAATGTGTGTGAAATCTTGCAAGCACATACCGGTTTGAGTCTAGGTCCAAACAAAGACCTGTTCGCGAGAGCCTTGTACCAGCGGGTCGAGATTTTCTTAATGAAATACAGCAAACGCAAGACAGAATGAAGAGTAGCTCAAATGAAAATAGCTGAAAAGGGAACAGAGAATTTCGACCGGGTCGCGACATGGTCGCGATGCGATCGAAATTATCGCTTTGGTATTTGTACAATACTGTAAATCAACTCGGCTCTAAAATAGTACACGTCTTCCCCTGAACACCTCTCGTCAGCTTGTGGTTGTATAATACCACAAGATACTGAGCGCTAGGATTTATTTTTTTATTTATTTATTTGCTTATTTATTTGTTGGAGTTTAACGACACTTTCGACAGCCAAGATTCCTTCGTGTCGGACAGTTTTACGCGGGAGGGAGCCGCAGTACCCAGAGAGAACCACCGATCAACGGCGAGCAACTGTCAGACTCCCCAACGCACTAACTCCGCACAATCAGGGTTAGCACTGGTTAAAAACAAGTGCGTCATCGGCGTACAGTACGCCCTACGCGGGCAATCGGGATTAAGTGCCTTATCCAAGGACACAAGGCAGTTACCTCTGACGGGGATCGAACCGTGGTACTTTCGATTTGAAGCCCAATACAGTAACCACTAAGCCACTGCCCTACACCTCTGCTACATTAAATAGCTACAAACAATCTACTTGAGCCACATCTATCGTCCACCACAAAATAAACTCAGAGTCCAAATCCCAGGAGTTTATGCTTATATTATTGAAATTTGCCGAACAAGACTTTGAAGTGCAATATAGACAAACATGTTGAAAGCGAACTCCAGTAAAAAGGAAACTCCGTACAAATGTAATTTACATATTATAAAAATCATAACTGAAACATCATTTAAGAATTATCTGTGTTGCAGTTATCTCTCAGTTGTGGGTGCTGAAAAGAGATCCCAAACATCAATCGATCTACAATATATCTTTACATCGATGAATCAACAACGCATAAGAATCAGATGAAATGGTTTCGCGCCCCGAAGGCGCACATGGACGACGCGGGGCAAGCCCCTTTCGACCCTCTTTAACTGTTGGATAAGGTTTCTTGCAACATGTCCGGGCGCGTCAAAGGAGGGGTACTCAGCGGATGTCCGAGATCATGGTATTCTTGGGGGTTACGGCGGACTCTTGATGTTCTTTGTTCTAGACCCTCGGGTGAGGACCAGTGCCAGAGGGGGTCCTCTCAGCAAAGGTGCTACCTCTCCCCGGGGGCGAAGTGTTGATGTTTTCAGGAAAGTATAATCTACCACTTATGGGATGATCTTTTGTCGGAGGGCCATCATTGGCAAGCATAGTCTGCCTCGGACAATCGATGGTAGTTGAGTAGGCTTCTGTGTTGGATTCTGTTATCAGGGTTGGATCAGATCAAGAAGAAAAAACAACAATGGCCCCTTTCGGGGACCACCCAGAGAAAGACCCGAACTTCCCTGGTTCGGGGGAAGGCCTGCATGGTAACCTATTGGCCCGGTGCATGAATGCGCAATACCGGCGTTTAAAAAGGGGCAACAAGTGGGACGCAAGACCAAAGCTCGCCTCCCAGGAGGTGGGTGACCACTTCTAGGGATGGAGTGAAGGATGTTCAGTGTTTTGACTAATGTCCATAACGGTTAGAGTTTTTCCATACCGGTTATTGGGGAGCTGGAGATCAAAAAGAAAACATCTGTGTGTACCTGCTAAAATAGAAAAAAAACAGAATTAGTGGGTCTAATATAGTGCAATAAAGAAAATATGCTAGTACATGGTTATTAGTAATCAATCTCCGAGGGTAGCCTATAATATTCGTATGGCCGCAGCCAGTCTGAATTCGCTGCCTGTTTTTTCCTTTTCCTTGTTACCTACTATTAATTGTTTAGTGATTATGATAGCTAGATAGGCGAAGTCAGTTCGTAATAGTCAATGGTCTCAGCTGATCTGAATTCACTTTCTGTTTATTCACAATCCCTTGTGCCCAGTGTGAGCCGCTCGTTGTATTTGTTAATGTATACTTTGACTGAGTGGTGGGGGAAGGCATCCCATAATGATCAATGGCCTCAGCTAATCTGAATTCACTGCCTGGAAGTCCCCTCTGAGTATTATTCGCTCGCGGTGATAAATTGCGATGATTAATTAGTGTCCTTTTTTGTTTTTTGCCGTCTGGTGCAGATGTCCTGAAGTTCAGATATTAGTTGACTGTCGGCGAGGCGATTTTTCGCGGCTAGGGAGACGAGGCGGTCTTCTATAGTTGGAATTCCGGCTCTGCAATGGAGTAGTTTGATGGGGGTATCCCAGGGGGCACGGTGGGCGACCCTGAGCGCGTTGTTCTGGACTTTTTGGAGTTTCCCCATATTGGTTCTATTTAAGTCGGTGTGACGAGGACCTATACTCGAGGATTGGGAGCACGAAAGCTTTGTATAGTTTAAGTAGGATTGTCTTAGTGGCTCCCCAAGACGTACCTCGTAGCATTTTATCAGATTAATGCGTCTAGTGGCTTTAGTGGCGATATGGTTGGTGTGTTTATTGAAGGATAATATTGGTTCTATTTAAGTCGGTGTGACGAGGACCTATACTCGAGGATTGGGAGCACGAAAGCTTTGTATAGTTTAAGTAGGATTGTCTTAGTGGCTCCCCAAGACGTACCTCGTAGCATTTTATCAGATTAATGCGTCTAGTGGCTTTAGTGGCGATATGGTTGGTGTGTTTATTGAAGGATAAGTTTTGGTCAATGGTTATGCCAAGGAATTTCGCTTCGGTGCATTCTGGGAGGACTTTGTCTAGACGTTTTAGGTCCAAGTCGCAATTTTTTTCCTTACGGGTGAACGTGATTCGTTGGGTTTTTATTGGCGTTCAGCTTGATTCTCCATTCAGCACACCATTACTCCAGGTCATCGAGGGCGCGCTGAAGAGATTTTTGAACTGGACTGGCGGTGTTATTAGAGTCCCATAGTCCCTTATCGCCCGCAAATTGTGAAATTTGAACTCGATTATCGGAGATTTTGAGCTCATTGACGTAGATGATATATAGGAGGGACTGAGAACCGAGCCTTGGGGTGCCTGCTTCGAGATGGACACTCGCGGGCATTTCGTTGTTGACTCTGATTTTTATTTCGCGGTCGTTAAGGAAGTGGGAGAGTAAAATTAGCAATTTCATGGGGAGATTCATACTGGACAATTTTAGGCGCATTCCGTTATGCCAAACGGAATCGAACGTCTTTTCTACGTCTAGTAGGATTGTCGCGCCTATTTGTTGGTTATTGATCGCCGTCTTTATTTGTTCCACGTGGCGGTAGACGTGCTCAATTCCCTCTTTACGGTTCCTATGCCATCTATTGAAGAAGTCAGTTTCTTCTAGGTGCTCCCTCAGTCGATTGGTAAGGATTCTTTCGAATACCTTGCCAATGCAACTGAGGAGACTGGTTGGGCGGTAGTTGGTCGGATTGGAGAGGTCTTTATCTGGTTTGGGTATCATGACCCCAATGGCTGATTTCCAACATTTTGGAAAGTAGCCGTGGGTGAGGCATGCATTGAATGGGATCTTGAGTTTAGTTATTAGAGAGTTTGGGCTTTGTTTCAGAATTTTGTAGCTTACCTCGTCCTGTGCATAAACTCAACTTTGCATAAAAACATAGAAAGTTTGTACTAAAATCTCAATTAGCATTACTCGTGCAGTGGTCATGTCATTTTTTATTGTTTTTATTTTTCTTGGGTTTTTGTTTGAAATGATAACCAATATTTGGCTGTTCGGGCCTGGCAATCTAGAAAATTAAGAAGTGCAAAGCAATTGCCCTCCTCAGATTGCTTGGGAGTGCAATTGCACATGGAATTTTCAATGCAAAAACTTGTATGCTATTTTGGTTATATTCACTACAAGGTATTAATATTGTGACTGAAAAATAGTATTACATTCAGCTAAATAGTGGGAAAATTGGCACACACATCTTCTCATTATTCAAACTGTTGCATTCAATTCTTATGTGACTGTCTTCTACACTAATAATGTATTGAAATTCGACACAGAATTATTGCAAATCAATGCAACATTGACAAATCGTCCCATGAGTTCCAATGTGTTCTATGTGCCAGTAGGCACATAGACCACATTGGAACTCAGGGGACGAAATGATAATAGATTTTAAAAGGAGTCCCAAGCAGGTTTGGCATTCAAGAAAATCAAGGGGTGCAAAAAATTGCCCTCCTCAATTTGTTTCTAGGCGTGCAGTAGGCGTGTAGCACTCCTGCACTCCTAAAGAATGCCAGGCCTGACTGTTTTAGCTGAAGTATGCGCCAGTGAATGTTTGCTTTTATTAAAGACTTCAGTGGTTTAAACCTACCCGAAAATGATCCTCGAACACAAACATACGTCAATATCCACGCAAGTGGAACTGGACACTTATTTTTTATATGCAGCAGCCTGTTGTCTGTATGTTAATATTCGTGATTTGTACAGTAATATTGATTATGGGTTGAGTGTTCTTTTCGTTATATAATCTTGATGTCCTATATATTTGTATGTATATTAGGATTTAATATATTCCCGGGATCGGAAATGAATTACACTCAGAACCGAGAACCGAGAAATGTCCCGGATGATATCAATGTCAAATAAATTTACGAGAGTAACAAGACACAATTATTTACGTGAAAATGAACATCTTTACTGGCAATCTACCATTTCCATGTGGAAAAGTTCTTTTCCCAACTGTTCCCAAGAGAAATGTGAAAACCCAAACCCGCTTCCACCTCGTCTTCATTTTCACAATTGCTAGTTTTATCAGCACATCTCCTCCGGCTTCAACTGCCTCGTCACTGCCGTCACCGGTCTTCGCTGCTTGAAGCAGAAGGGACAGGTGACGACAGTAAAGAAGGAGTTGATGTTGAAGGAGGTTGTGAATAGTGAGTGATACTAGTGATTGTGAAAATGAAGACGAGTTTGAACTTTGAAGCGAGTGAAAATCGTGAGTCCTCCGGGACCGACTGAGAGCCATGGTGATTTGGTGAAAAGGGTTCTCCAGGAAGCAGGATTATAAAAAGCTGATGCGTGGAAGCGCTGACGAAATCTTACTGAGTTACGTTGAGGCATCTTTTTTCAATTTAGAAAGCTTCAGTTCAGCACACAAACAGTGCCATGCGTGATTCCCGGTTCCGTGCTATAGATTTCACGGGTATTGGGACCGGCTTTCGGAACCGGAAACCCGGTAATTCCCGCTCCCGGGATTAAATCGTAATGAATATACTCCCAGCAGCAGGCGTGGTGATCATGGTCGCGCTGATTTGCTGCTTGTTCATTGAAACCACCACACTTAGAGCTATTCCATTCACTCATTCCCAGATAAAACTCTTTTACATCCTAACTATTATGCGATAATACTGTCGTCCCAACACCCCGTACACCCCCACCCCACCAAAACACGTCTTGGTAGCTTGACGATGATCCTACAATGTATCCAGTAACACTATCCTTTTCCATCAGTGTAAATCAATTTGTCTAATTTATGTTGCTCCCTTCCCCTTTGAACATTTCTCAGATACATGTCTCAAATAAGTGACAGAACGTACAGAATGTGCTTCCAAGACGAGTTTCGACAAGATTAGTTGTTATGCAACTACGATCTCACTGAAAGTACCTAATTAATTTTATCATACGACTCGTCCGTTTTGTTCAATTTAAAACGTTTGATATTTTGCTTTCATATTAATCAGTGATAAATAAAGCTTTCCGTCGATTTCATTGGTCAATTTCAAAACTAGACAATTTGATTGGCTGAACAAAATAAAACTGGGCCACATTTTCATAATTTGCATAATTAGAGTTGGGAGCTTTCATTGGTCAATTTCAAACCTGGACAATTTGATTGGCTAAACAAAATACAACTGGGTGACATTTGCACAATTTCAGTAGGGAGAATTAACGTTATCTGTCCTATTTAGGGTGGGTTATATTGTATTAATCTTTTACCTACAAGAAAAACGCCATTCATTTTTTTTTTATATTTTCACTTTTTGTTTCCAAAACATAGGTTATGACCCCTCATTGGAACGAGCTCGTTTTGGAAGCAAAAATGAAAATTTTTAGTTATACGAGGATGTTTTTTCCAAGTGCCGTCTGCAACTCAAGTTAGGTGATGGGTTAAAAAGTCATACTAAGTGACCAATTTGTGCGTGTGTGTGTCATATGATAAATAGAATATGACGGGGTGTTTTTTCTCATATAATATTTATGAAACTCGTCCGAATTTTCCGTTTGCGCTCGCCAGAGGCTCGCCAAAACGGAAAATTCTTAGACTCGTTTCATAATTTATAACGACCCTTTTGACAGAAAGGTCACTTCGTGTCGGACAGTTTTACCGGTGGAGGAAGCCGGAGTACCCGGAGAGAACCACCGAGCAAGGACGACCAACTACCAGTCTCCCCACCGTACTAACTTCACACAAGCAGGTTTAGCATTGGTTGAAGACAAGTGCGCCATTGAAGTGCGGTACGTCTTAGTACATAGCGCCACCGTGCCCACACGCGGACAATCCAGATGAAGTGCCTTGCCCAAGGACACAGCGCAGTTCCCACTTCTTTGTAAAAAATCACGACAGCTACGATTACCCGTCTTAGTTATTAGGTTCTCAGTCAGCCGAGACGAAATATTTAGTTCGGACACCGGTCCATCTATCCGTCTTTCCATCAGAATGTCTGTCTGAGCACGCATTTACTACCTTAAGCTGCAGAGAGTGTGACCTAGTAAAAATGTGTTGATCTCTTCTGGCGGTCAGGGGATCTAAGGTATGTCTGGTGTTGCCTTTGTTACGATTTGCTTGTGTATCTGTCCTAGTGTTGTTCCCCGGCAACCGATGAAAATCAGCACCAATAAGAATCTTTATATTTGTTTAAATCGGTGGAAAGAAGCACAGAATTTAAGTGCTTAATACGTTTTATATTCAACATTAAGAACGGCATATGGGGTTATAGGCACCACATGACACTGTAAGTCCATACTCCAGCAAGGTAATCAAGATTGATCCCTCTCTGATATACACATTAATGTTATGATTCATCCTTTTATGTTTGTCTGTATTTTTCGTTGCAGAACGCGACTTTGCTTAAATTTTCAATTACGTTTTAGTCACATGAGCTCAAATCAATTTGCTGTCTGTTGTTTTTCTTTTTCTTTTTTAATCCTTTACCCAACGCAGACGATATCAAAATTTATTATTTTAAATATTATTTTTTTAAATTTTCCAAAGAATTTCAACAAAACCATATCATGTGACCCCTCGTTGGAACGAGCTCGGAGCGGGCGATTCGTTAGGTAAAGGGTTAAAAGTCACTTTTCCAGATATTCCTTCACTAATGAAGTTATTGCCTTCCATTATTACATGCAGAGATTACTTGCAAAACGACGTGTGGAGGGAGGAAAACAGAGATACGAAAGTCTACACGTGGAGGGGACCTAATAATAAAATAGCCAGACTGACTGCACTATTTTTTAATGAGATCAAATTTGCAGTTATTCCCGAAGAGCATTGACATTGAATTTACATACAGATCGACAACCCCATAACATTGTAATTATCATTTGTACACCAAACCAGAGGAAATGGAATATAGAAATTTAACAAAAATCTTTTAAATGATTCCGAATACGTAAATATAGTAAAAAGCGTAATAGCAGAAACAGTTCTAATAATAATAATTATAATAATAATAATAATAATAATAATAATAATAATAATAATAATAATAAAATAATAATAATAATAATAATAATAATAACAACCAACTTTTGTGGAAAACCCTCAAACTTAGGATACGCGACAAAGCAATATCATACAGCACATTCATTAACCGCGAACAAGAGCAAGCAGATAAAGAATAGCAATTAACCCTTTAAATGGAATGGCCGCATTTCCGGTCCAGGAACAACATATGTCATAATCTTATGAAGGAGGATGGTAGCTATATTACTTTTTAGGGTAACAAAATCAATATTTTCAACGTGCAGCCTAAGGGCTGCATGTTGAAAATATTAATGAGTCTACCCCAAACAATGAATATGGACTCTTCCAATTGCTGTCGGTGAACTGACATGGAAGATACCACTAGGTATCCAGGATACAAAGAGTTAAAAATACTATATAAGCGGCTGGACGAGAGGGATTTAACAGTTACTGGTGAAATAAATTCTCTAGAATCTGGTTTAAAAATAATTAGGGAAACAAATAGGGGTGCGATATTACGTTCAAAAGCTCAATGAAAGTTGAAGGGGAGGATCTAAGTATTTTTGCAACCTCGAAAAAAGAAATTATACTAAAAAACTAACTGGTAAATTAATTGGAAATGATTGATCAGAAACACCGGACTTAAATGAAATTCTTTCTGAGCAAAGAATCTTTTACGAAAAACTTCACACATCTACCTGCTCCTGGGAGGATGAAGATTGCAATACGGAAAATCCATTTTTGACCAGAACAACTCCTTTCTGAATTCTTTGGACGAAAATGAAAGAAAGTCCTTAGACATCCTTTATCCGATTTCGAGTGCTTTTCTGCATTGAATAGAATGGCGAAAACGTCAGGCTCGGATGACTTTACAGCTGATTTTTATTATTTCCTTTGAAAGACCTAGGCATTTTTTGGTTAACTCATTGAATTGTGGTTATCAGACAAATGAACTTTCCATCACCCAAAATGAAGTATTATAACATGTATTTCAAAACAAAATAAACCAAAGTTATATATAAAAAAACTGGAGACCAATATCTTTAATAAGTGTTGATGTATATATCGCATCTAGTGCCATAGCGAACCGCATAAACATTGTTCTACCAATAGTTATATCTGAATATCTGAGCCTCAATTAGCGTTTATGAAAGGAAGGTGTATTGGCGAATCGACTAGTCAACAGTTAAAACTAGAAGTCCTGTAATGAAGTGTGCACAAATAGCACGTCGATCTGCGCGTTAATCTACACGTTATGACTATAATAAGGTTATCAAATTATGTACATATGGCCTGCGCACAAGCAATGTTTCAGCCAATGGACCTCCGGGTAACCCAGAGGTCCATTGGCAGAAACATTGCCTGTGTTTGCAATGAGTTACCAGGAGAACAGGTCGCGTTTTGGATGCCATTCGATATGGCAATTGCACGCAATTCCTGCGCGTAATTAAGCCTAGATAAGTGCACAGTTCGTGACAGGACTTCAAGTTTTAACTGTAGGCTTTGATGTAATCAATAAATGTGAACATGAAAATATACTGGTATTCTTGTAATGTTCGATTTTGAGAAAGCTTTTGATTCGTTAGGATGGGTTTTTATTGAGCGCACACTGAAATTCTTAAAAATTGTTTCCGTTCATTATAAAATGGTTAGCATTTTATAATAGCATATATATAGCTATGTCTTGAACAGTGACCGCTGCTCTGAACGTTTTAACGTAAGAAGGGGTGTGAGTCAGGGTGAACCCCTATCCCCCCTCCTGCTTATACTCTGTACTGAAATCCTCAGTGTCACCCTAAAGTTCAACCCTGATATAAATGGAATGGGTGTCAATAATTCTGAATGTTTAATAACACAATATGCCAATGACACCACTCTTTTTCTAGGCAATGATGGCTATTCACTTAATTTGGTATTGAACTCTATTGATTCATTTTCTAAACATTTTGGTCTGAAAGTAAATTTAGCCAAAATGCAGGTGGTGTGGACTGGCTCCAAGAGAGTGTGTGGCCAAGAAATCCCCACATGTCGTAAGGTTTGTTGGAATCACCGTAACTCGTTAACCCTTTACCCAACTTAACTTACAACGCTATTCACAAAACTCCTCATTCAATTTTCATTATTTTTTCATTTTTTGTCTCAAAAACATAGCTTATGACACCCCATTGGAACGAGCTCGTTGAGCTCGTTCCAATGAGATATCATAAGCTATGTTTTTGACGCAAAAAATGAATAAATTAGATATTCCAGAATTTTATTTCCAAGTGTCGTCTTCCTTTCGTGTTAGGTAAAGGGCTAATTATATTAGGAATCGAATATGACTTGCGCAGTGATAACTATATTGGGAACAATTATATGAAGAAAATGAAAAAAAGGAAAAACTGTTTAACGATTGGTCATTGAGAAAGTTAACATTTAATAAGTAAAACATGTGTCGCAAAACCTTTGGCTCTCCTAATGTTGATTCACTCACTGTCTTGTGTTTTACCTGACCCACCAGAAAAATTGCTCCACCAAATGCAAAGCAAATTCTTCGATTTTTATGGTTTGGTACAAAAAGATAAAATTAAACGAAACATTATAATAAATACTTTTGAAAATAGTGGCATAAAATTCCATGATCTGAAAACATTTAGTTGCTTTTTAAAAATTCCCTGGATTAAAAAACTATTCGACCCTCAAACGTTTGCTCCTTGAAAAACACTCTTCTTAAAACTATTTTGATAAATTTGGCGGTTACAAAGTTTGGCATCTTCTTAAACAGGGATTGGAAGTGATTAGAAAAAAAGTTATCCCGGTTTGGAAAAATGCTTTGGAGCGTGGTCCTTTCTGGATAAAGGTATGGATGATCTCACAATCTCTAGAGAAATATTCTTTAAACCCCTCTTCTACAATAAAAAGATAAGAGTCGGCGATAAATTATTTTATAATAAAATGTGGTGCGATAACGGGGTTTTCTTTCTGAATGATATTTTAACAGACGATAAAACGTCTCTATCGTACAATGATTTTTCCACAAGATACAATCTAAAGACACCCTTCATTGTCTACCAGGAAATGATAAATGCAATTCCGAAACGTTGGGAAAAGGTAGTGAAGAAATGCCCAAACCGTGTAAATGTTAAGAATTCATGCATCGAAAAGTTGAAACTAACACAGGAAGTAAATAAAGCTTTTTATTATACACTAAATGACAGATTATCGAAGAAATTGCGGAAAGATAGAAATCGTATCCCCCACTGTGAAGATATAGAAATTTTCACTTTTACGGTATCAATCAAAATGGCAGCTTTCAAAGCATCACTTTATGGTGAATACGAGTCAAATTATCACTGGAAACGATCAGTTTGTTCTCAAAACGTATAATGAAAAGTAAATCTAGTGTTTTTGAGTAGATGCCGATAATTTTCAACAATAATTCAACACGCATTCACCTTGAATTGATTCACGAAACCCGCTAGTCCAAACATGGACTGAAAGTCCGTAATATAAGTTTTTGGTTTGGTACGTCCTTTGAAAGGACGTACCAAACCAAAAGCTTATATACGGACTTTCATGCCATGTTTGGACTAGAAACTCACCAGCTTAATCAGATTGCAAGACGCTATTTGTTCCGAGTATCAATCAAATCACTTCCGCATTTCAATGATTCAATGCGCTGTTTACTTTCAGGCATCAATTCAAGGTTTAAGTGAGTGGAATTATCAGATTCCTATAAAAAGCGTATAATAAAAAGAAAATCTAGTTATTTTGACACAAGCGCTCGCGAAAAATAAACATTTGTCCCGGTCACTCATGAGATAATTTTCGGTATCCACTCAAAAACACTAGATATCCTCTATTTATCCCGTCTTTTCCAGAATTATTCTCAGACTGTCCCTCATAGACCGAAAAGGTGGAATGGCGATTTGGATATCAGCTTCAGACCTCAGACTGGGAAGTGATGTACAAAATGCTAATCACTATCACTGACGATTCAAATTTACAATCCGTGCAGTTTAAAATTCGACATAGGATTTTGAACACTAATTCGAAACGTTTTAAGATAAGATTGTCAGAGACAGAACGCTAAAGCTTTTGCAACAAAACAAAAGAAACAACCAAACAGCTATTTTTGAATGCTCTTTTTCACAACAGTCTTAATACAATGGTGGAACGAGTTAAAACAAATGAAGCATAACTTTTCCGCTAGCCTCAGACATACACAGAACGACACAACCGTGTGAATGCGTTAATCGATATGGCACGAGTGCCAGCACGGAGAAATGAAACGGGAGGCCGAAGGCCTCGAGTTTTTTCCTTCCGCGATGGCACAAGTGCCATATCGATTAGCCCATTCACACGCTTGTGTCGTTCTGTGTTTATTACACGACTTCGAGTCTATAAAAGCAATTATTAGGACACCCAGCAATTCATGAGACAACTCGTCCCCTGAGTTCCAATGTGTTCTATGTGCCAGTACGCACGTAGAACACATTGGAAGTCGGGGGAAGAACTATCAACAAAAAGAACACATTTTATTGCCAACTAAATTTGCGAGGGAAACCCGTGTTACTATGTTTAGCTATCGCTAGCGATTCAAATTGTAATTGCGGTGTGCGATTTGTAGAAAATTTCAGTGAAATTTCGTTTCTATTTAAAAATCGTTGGTCAACGATTTCCGTTCGGCGCATATTTTCATTTTCTGCATGGTTTAGTTATTATTATTATTATTATTTATTGGTGTTCAGGGTCATATACTTATGCACAATGGCTAATCATGACCGTGACAGTTTTACGGGTGGGGAAAGCTGGGGTACCCGGAGAGAACCACCGAGCAACGACGAGCAGCTGCCAGCTCCCCAACATCGTAACTCCGCACTGCGGCACAGGCAGGGTTAGATTGGTTGAAGACATGCGTACCATCGACGTGCAGGACGCCTTAGTACACGGCGTCATCGTGCCACCATGTGGACAATCGGGGTTAAGTGCCTTGCCCAAGGACACAACGCGGGAGTCCGAATCGATCGCTCAGAAGGTCACCCATCCAAGGACTAACCGGGCTCGACGTTGCCTAACTTCGGTGATCTGACGAGAACGCATGGTTTAGTGTTGCTATAGATGGGGATTTCATAGAACAGGTGTGTAATAATATATAATTCTACGATCGAATAGCTAAAATACTTCACTTATCCTTCCTTTTAAACGTTTTATTTGCCCATGTAGATAGAAAGCGTTCTCCCCACCTTTTCGGGCTTCAATGAACAGCTAAAAATTTACAAACGTATTAATTAATTAATGTCGTTACATGTATGCTCTACAAAAAAAGCATCAACCATTCAAGAGAGGTGGAATTCATTATTTGATATAGTTTAACGTAGATTTTATTATTTCTCCTTCTTAATAAAACTTGCCAAGAAAACAAAAATGTTTTAACCAGATAGGCTGTTCATTTCACAGTCTTACATATATACTATTCCAAAAAAGTATGAGATATCCAAAATGATGTTGACATTTTCGGAAAATGGTATTGGATTCGCGTAATTAGACACGTCAATATGTTACAAAGTTTAGTATGGATCATGAATGTCACCGACCCACGAAAACTCCGTGCAGGTTTTTCGCACGAGTGCCGCGTTAATGACTGTGGGGTACATTTTGAAATTTTCATTTGTACTGGACGGGATTTTTCGGACGTCTCATCGTTCTTTTCTTGGTATAAACTCGTTCATCAATAGTTTCTGGTCGAAAGGTAACTTTTGAGGTATGCGAAGACTGACATGTGACGAACGTTTACGTGCTGATGGAATGTCGGAAGCTGGCATTCTCAACGTTACCCAATCGGTGATTAGCAGGTTGTCACGCTACCGTCAGCCAGGCAATGCTGATGACAGACGTCGGTCAGGTCGTCCAAGGGCGACAACTGTTAACCAGGACCGTCTCATACGAACCACAGCATTACGTAACCGCCATCAAAGTGCCTCCGAATTTGGACAGCAGCTACACCGAGTGATAGATGTGCGATTCAGTGGTCAGACCATCCGAAAACGCCTACACAGCTGGAATTTGTACGCTCGACGACCTCGAATAATTCCACGTTTCACTGAAAGTCACATCGCAGCGAGCCGTAATTGGTGTGGAGCACGACAGCGCTGGGACAATCGTCGGTGGAGCAACCTCATTCTTTCCGATGAATCGAGGTTCACTCTCGACTTCCACGACAGGCGAAACAGAGTGTGGCGGCGGCGGAAAGAACGATACCATGACGTAACCGTTAGTAGGTGGTAAGTGCGGATGCAAACCTACCTGTACATGTACGTGTACGTGTACACGTACATTCGTGTACACCTCCATAAGATTTTGTGTTAAAATTGTGTACAGGTACACGATTTGAACGTTTTTTTAGGGTGTGTTCGAATCCCTTTGAGTTCAAATATCACTGAATTGTATCCTAGACGCCTGTAGTTTTACGTGCGCGTACATGTATCGTTTTGATTGAAATAGGCAAATGAGTTTCCCCCATAGGATTCAGTGTTAAATTGCGAGCAAAAAAACGTTTTGTCGTTTCGAAAACATCGTCTTGCCGATTCTAATAATCCGCGTCCGTACACGATTTTAACACTGAAACCCTATGGAGGCGTACACGGAGATCCACTTGCGGATTTTAGGTCTGAAATCGACTCGTGTAAAGAGGTTGTGTTAGAATTTGCAAACACACTGTCGCGTTTCTCGAAGTAAGACTAACGCACGTTATTGCGAGGTAATCTTAATAAGCACTTAATGGAAATGTTTTGAATGAAGAGTGTTGCCAGGGTGTTAGAAATCCGCAAACCCACTCTCACGTTTTCCTGAAGTAAAACCTAACACATGTTATCGTTTTGACTGAATGAGGTTTTCGTTCAAAAGAGTCAATTATAAAATATGATCTGTAAAAAATAGACATTCGTGTCTTGGTTCGATGTGACGAAGAGAAATTGAGTTTAGGGATATCGTTCAAAAGAGTCGATTATAAATATGATCTGTAAAATAGACATTCGTGTTTTGTCTTGATGTAAAGAAGAGAAATTGACTTTAAGCGTTCGTTCAAAAAGAGTCAATTATAAAATATGATCTGTAAAAAATAGACATTCGTGTCTTGTTTCGATGTGACGAAAGGAGATTGAGTTTAGAGAAAAGAATCAGAATTCTTGTGAAGTAATCTTAATAAACACTTAACGGAATGTTTAAACGCATTTTCCGCTCAATTAGGTTTTGAGTGGTAAAATTTTTAATATATTCACGATAGCGATCAGAGAGATTTGAAAATGAATGAATAAGTTCCTTTAATGTTAAAATTAGAAAAAAACAGTTTTCTTTTGTGTGTTGAAATGTTTTAACCGTCATCAAAGGGATTCTCTCTTAATTCGACAGTGAGTGAATGGTTCTTTGATATGTGAATGAAATTCCTTTGGCAAAACGTAAATTACTATCAAAATGCGTTAAATCAGAAACCGGTTTGTCATGTACTGCTTAAACGTATTTTTAAACTTCTCCAATTCAATCAACACTGAGTTGAGATGTGAATATTTTTAGTTTATTATATTTAAGACGGAAAGATTTTTTATTAACTTAAAAACATAAAAATATAATTAAACATTTAATTTTGAAAATAATAAAACAATTAAAAACGAAAAATGTTTTTACAGATGGATTCTAGATGCCGAGATCGAATTTTAGGGGAGTTTGAACGTGCTAAGAAGGGCATTCAGTCGGCTGACAGAAGCAGACGTCTTGGTGAGATGGAACTCAAACGCGAAGCCACAAAAATATTTAAACCCGTGACGGAGGGTCAAGAGCGAAGCAGGAAGGAGATAGTCGAAGAATTGAGACCCATAAAGGAGAGTTCATTGAGAGTGGGTTCGTTGCCTCTTAGTTTTGGAAATCGGCATTCCATTCAATCTACACTGGATTACGTTTCCACGGGAATTCAAACGGAGAGCGAGTCTGATGATACAGCTTCGACTATCACCACTGATAGCGTCGCATCGTCTGATGATGATGGCGGTAAGAGAGATCTGTTGTATGGAGGAGGTTACAAGTGGACGAAAGTGGTGAAACCCATATGGGTTATGAACAAGAAGTTCGTCGAATCGGTGACTGGCAAAGGGGTGAAAACCACTTTTCTTCCGAGCGATTCTGACGCTCTGTCTCAGAGATTGAGTTTGTTGATGGCGAGCAGACGGGCTGGTAACGCGGGATTAGATAATCAGATAGTTACTATATCTGACGAATTGTTAAGACAGAAGGTTTTGAATAAAAACCACTATAAAAGGCTGATGAACGAAATGAAGGATTGATGTGTATATAATAAGTAGAGAGAAACAAACAAACAAACAAAAATAAAACAGTAAATTTTTACACTAGAATAATAAAAGTATTTAAACAGCAAAACGATTTACCAGTGAAAAAACAAAATATATTATAAAAATAAAATATGATGGTGATAAAGAACAGGGGATACGTCAGAACTTACGTTCAGGGCGGTTCTGGCATCGTCGATTCTATAATGCGAGCGTTCACGAGCAATGCGGGTAGAAAACTCGCATCGACCGCGTTTGAGGTCGGTAAGAAGACGGCTTTGGATGCTGGTAAGAAAGCCGCTTCCGAAGCCAGTGGTAGGATAGCTTCTGTGGCTGGCAAGAGGGCAGCCAATGCATTGATCGACAAGTTGATCAGTCCGCTGGCGAAGCGAGCTGCGTTAGAGCGAACGCCGAAAAGTTGGAAAGATTTTAAGGATGCTGTGGTACCCATACAAGATTTAGCCAAAATGACGAGTGGATCTGGATTGAAGAGAACTCACGACGGTGTGATATAAATAAATAATAATATTAAACAACTAAGTTTGAAAAACCTAAAAAATTTGTGTTTGAAAAGAATCTAAAATAAACAAAAAAAATAAAACAAAAGATGAACATTAAAGATATGTCTTGGAACGACGCCGCGACCAAGAGGTCGAATAACGAGTTCT
This sequence comes from Pictodentalium vernedei, assembly GCA_031216915.1. NCBI lineage: Eukaryota > Metazoa > Mollusca > Scaphopoda > Dentaliida > Dentaliidae > Pictodentalium > Pictodentalium vernedei. The sequence continues at coordinate 314,513,298 of CM062291.1, forward strand.
TTCCCAAAAGCATAAGAGGCTTGATAGTGGGAAAATCGAATTGTGGAAAGACCATCTGTTGATGAATCTGTTGTCCCGACCCGACTGGTTGGATTACGACAGATTGTTCATGTTCGGCAAGAGCTTGTTTCAACCCGAATACAGATTGCTTCGAGAGTGCATGGATCGTAGATTGCCCAAGGACGTCATAGCCAGAATCTTTGACAAAAGGGAGGAATTCGACAAGAGCGAAGCTCCACTTTCGACCATTTTGGACGGTGCGGCGATGGAGCTGATAAAGAGAAATGCATCTTCGAACATTGAGTGTCGATTTTATGAGAACGCTAGCGACGTTCCGGATCCTAGAGAACTGAAATCGGAAGATAAGAATCTCGTGATTTTCGACGATCTGCTTTTGGAGAGACAGAACCGATGCGAATCGTATTACGTTAGGGGTCGACACAGCAACGTGGACTGTTTCTACCTGTCGCAGAATTATTTTCGATTGCCCAGACAGACGATAAGGGAGAACGCTAATTTTCTATGTCTCTTTCGCCAAGATCTCAAGAATCTCAATCACATCTACGGCGATCACGTCGCAAACGACATGAGCGCGGCGGAATTCAGGAGATTCTGCAAGAGGGTTTGGGATGGTGGACTTTACAATTTCGTCGTGATCGATTTGACAAGCGAATTTAATCGCGGAAAATATCGGTTTTTATGTTTCTGATGATAATAAGATAGAGCGTGAAAATAAAATTTAGAAAATAATAAATCTTTTTCAAATAATTAGTTTTGAATAAAAATAAAATTAAATATAATGTTCGAACATGGAGAATTGTTAGAACGGATAGCCGAGAATACGGCTGCAAAACAATCCATTCAAATCGTGGTGAGTGGCGATTCGACTCGATTCGCTACGAAATTCGAACCTTCCATCGAATTAAATAGAGAGAAAAGATACGAGATGGCGTTGGTGAATCTGTAGACTTATTATTCCTTTCCCAACATCACCGAAAAGAATAACTCGTTCAAGTATTCCGACGGAGTGGATTGGTTGGAGATTCGAATTCCCAAAGGGAGTTACGACATAGACGATTTGAACAATTACATTCAGATGCGAATGAAGACGGATGGAAAGGGAAGCAACAAGATCAGACTCGCTCCCAATCCTAATACCTTACAGACGATGTTGGATTTGGAAGATAATTTTCGAGTGGATTTCAACACGGACGATTCTATAGGCAAGATGTTGGGATTCGATCGAAAGGTGTATCGAGGCCACGCGGCATCTGAAAATATGGTCGACATTCTCGCAGTCAATAGCATTCTGGTGAACGTGGACGTGATTGCTGGAAGCTATGTGAATGGTAGCGCTCAACCGACAATCTATTCCTTCTTTCCAAATGTGTCGCCGGGTTATAAGATCGTGGAGCGACCTCGAAATTTAGTTTATCTACCAGTGATTTTAGACACGTTGTATAGTCTCAAAAACCACGTTGACGGATCAAAATGGTGAACTGTTAGATCTTCGCGGAGAGAGGGTGACGATACGATTTCACATAAGAGAAATATAAAAGCAAAAAAAATAAAAAAAATATTGTGTATATATATAGATAACAAAAATAAAATAAACGCAATATTAATTTTACAAAATAATTTTAATATAAATAATTATTATTAAACAAGAAACAATTGAAGTAAATATATTTTAAAAAAAAGAATTATGAAGGAATACGTGATTAAAAACGTGAACATATCCGCAGGACAGAGGAAGAAACTTAAGAGAGCGTTAACAACTCGAGGCGAGGCGGTGAGATTCAAATTCACTCACGAAGATCTGACGAGAGGCGGTCAGGATTCGATCGCCTGGACCAGAAGTCAAATCAAAAGGATGGAGAAAGTGATTCGCGATGGAAGAGGGTTGACGGTGAGATTGAGTCCCGCTCAATTGAGATACAATTTGAGAATGAAAGGTGGTTTCCTACCGCTATTGGCAGGAATCGCTGCAAAAGCATTACCCTTCACCGCAAAGGCACTACCCTTTCTCGGAAAGACTCTCGGCGTGGGAGCTCTCACGGGACTTGCGAGTTCGGCAGTTGAGAAATTAATGGGTGGCAGCAGACTGTTTTTGAAGAAGGGAGGAGGCGTGTGTCGCGTCCACGTAGACGACAGCAGTAAAGGATTGTATCTAGAACCCGTTAGAGGTGGCAACTCTCTGAGAGGAAACGGTCTCTATCTGAAGAGTGGACAGAATGTTGAGCGACTCGGCAAGGGTTTGTTGCTCGGTGAGAATTCGCCATTTAAGAATATACCGATTTTGAATATGTTATTATAATATAAAATTATATGATTATATAAAATATAAATCATAAAAAGTATAAAATAATATATTTAAAATGGATAAAAAGGTGGAGAAACAATTAGACGATAATGATGAATATTGCGAGACAGAGTGTGAAAAAAAAAAAAAAGATGTGGAAAAATGGTAGACGCTAATGATGGATATATAAGGAAAGAACTGATGAAAGAGATAGATAAAGCGCAGGATAGACGGTTGGGAATGATACGCTTTCCACCGTCACCACTACCTTCTGAAGAGAATGGTAATGATGGGAGTGTTACCAAGAGATGCACAACATTCGTTCATAATTATGATTCGGATAAAAAAATGTGTTGTTATAAAAACGTATCATATCACAAAAAAAAAAAGAAAAAAAGAAAAGAAGAAGAATCGACGCTGAAATTTAAGAAAAGAGGAAACATTATTATATTATATGGGTAATAGTGAGGAAGGAAAACAAAAGTAATGAGATGATCTCATTACTTTTTTTTTCTTTTTTTCTTCGTTAAAAAAATCAATCTCTCTATTGTTTATATTTCCAAGCCCGTTATTAGCATGTTGACACTCGTGTTTTCAAGATGATCTCATCACGTTTTTTCCTTCTTCTTCGCTAAAAAATCAATCACTCTATTGTTTATATTTCCAAGTCCGTTATTAGCATGTTGACACTCATGTTTTCTCCTTTTTCGAAAATGTGTTGAATGTTTATCTTTACTCTTTTGAGTTTTTTTACATCGGTGAACTCGCTCTCACCACCCAATTTCTCCACGAGTTCGCGTGAGATTTTTGGATATATGTAACTTCCATAGAACAACGTCAAATCGTCATTGTCGAATTCTTTATCTTTAGCGATGACGATTTTCTGCAGATCGCTTTGATACTCGTAAAACAAATCGAGCATGGATCCAATTTCAAAGTCATCTTATATCTGTCGTATTTATGCTCTAAGTCCTTCATCTCGATCTCGTTCAATTCGATGGGATCGTGTCGTTGTAATCTATAGATTTTAAAACCTAATTTCTTATTCGTTTCAACTCGTTTCAATTTCAATTCGCATCTTTTAGGTGTTGCTGTCATGATCGATTATTTGGGGTTTTTTTTGTTTTATGAATTCTTGCAAATAATGTATATTTTAAATTTTGTATTTTGATAATTTGTTTAAAAAAAGTTTTTTTTTTTTTTTTTTTTTTCTTTATATATATAAAAAAAGTTTTTTAATTTTAATTTCTTTAATGTGAAAATTTTTTTTTTTTTTGTAAAAAGTAATGAGATCACCTTTAGATCTCATTACTTTTTTTCCTTCTTCTTCGCTAAAATCAATCTCTGTATTGTTCATACATTTCCAAGTCCGTTATTAGCATGTCGACATGCATTATTTTTCCTCTTATCAAAATGTCTTGAATGTTTATCTTTACTCTTTTGAGTTTTTCTACATCAGTGAACACGCTCTCACCACCCGATTTGTCCATGAGTTCGAGTGAGATCATTGGAAATATTTTTTTTTCATAGATCATCATCAAATCATTCATGTAGGGTCTTCTGTATTTGTCGAAGATATTATTCAGCAGATCGTCTTGGTACTCGTAAAACAAATCGAGCATGGCTTCATCCAATTTCAAACACATTATATATTTGTTGTCATAGTGCTCTAAGTACACCATCTTAACATCGTTCAATTCGATGGGATCGTGTTCTACTGTATAGATGCAAGTATCTGATAGTGTATTAAAAAAACATTCTTTCAATTTACATCTTTTAGGTGTTGTTATCATGATCGATTATTTGTTTTTTATGAATTCTTGCAAATAATGTATAATTAAATTTTGTATTTAAATAATAATTTGTTAAAAAAAGTTTCTCTTCATATATAAATAAAAGTTAAATTTTAACATCCTTTTTTTTTTTTTTTTTCGTATCAATTCAATTTTTTTTCACGTTAAGAACATATAATTGATTAATTCTTTTTGAAGGAATTAAAACATATTATAAACAATTTTAAAACTTTTTAACAAATTATCATTAATACAAAATTCGAAAAAAATATTCTTACAAACTCAATTTTGAGGTAAAAACAATGATCAAGTCCGAACATCCGAATTATAGTTTAGAACGTGCAAGACTTCAAACGTTTAAAAATTGGCCTTCGCATCTTGCTCAAAAACCCAAAGATTTAGCCACTGCGGGTTTCATTTATGTGGGTAAAAGCGACAAAGTTAAATGTTTTTGTTGTAATATACATTTGATGAATTGGGAACCTCACGACAGACCTTTACTAGAACATATAAATAATATTAAAAAAGGTGAATGTGATTATTTGAACAAGCTCATAACGTTGGGATTGATTAAAATCGAAGACGAAGAGTGGGATAGAAATAAAAACCAAAAATTATTGATGGATATGTTACAATTAGGGTACACTAAGGGACAATTGTACAATGCATTAAATAACGCAAACAAGACCTTATCTCAATTTTTGACTTTAGAACATCTGATTAAATTCATGACACAAGCAGACGAGTTATTGTCGTGTGTCGAAAACGAGTCGAGCAACATGCACACTTGTCTGCTTTGCGAAAATGTCGCAAACGTTTTGTTTCTACTGTGCGCACATTTGTGTTATTGTAAGGAATGTTATTCTAGAGACGAGAAAACGTGTTCATTCTGCAAACAAGAAATAAAAGCGATTGTAAATTGTTTTGAATAAAAAACACATTAAAGAAAAAAATTGAATTAAAAAAAAAATCTTTTTTTTTTTTATATAAAGAGTAAAAACAAAACTTTTTAAACAAATTATTTAAATACAAAATTCGGAAAAAAAATATATTCTTACAAAATGAAGCAAACAGATAAAAAAAAATTGGAAAATTTAAATGAGAAAACCGTACCTCAGTTAAACAAGATTTGTAAACTATTAAAAATTTCACATTTCAGAAATCATAGAACTAAATCAAAAAAGATTGAAGTCATACAGAAACATTTGCAAAACGATGGAAAGGCAAACGAAATGCTGATAGCAACGACGTCAAAAAATGCATCGGTTGTGAAAAATGAGAAGAAGAAAAAGATAGTAAAAGGAATCGAAATGCTGAAAAAACCAAAAACGTTTCGATTGTGAAAAATAAGAAGACGACTAAATGAAAAGCCATTGAAGAAGAACTTCAAGTTTCCAAAGAAAAGAAAAGAAAAACTAAAACGAAAACGAGTGATGCACATCAGATTCTAGGCAAACAAGATATATCAAGCGAACTTCGATGAGCAATAGACGAAGGGAAAGGAGAAGAATATCTAGCGCGACTCACCGCTGAACTATTTCAATCAAAGTTCATGGAACGGGAGAGTGCGATCAAAGGCATTTTTAAAACTTTCGACGTGGTTCCCTCATTGAAGAAAATCAATCTGAAATTGTTCATGGAACGGGTGAAGAAAAAAGTATTGGATTTGTTTCGCAAATACATGAACGTGGGACTAAAAATTAAGATGATCCTCCATTGTGTGATGAATAAAATCGACGCGAAGTCCGGCGAGAGCATCGTGAAAAATGCATATTTCAGATCTAACGTCGAACCCATATTTCGAGGTTCAGATTTATCGGACATTTTCGAAAAGATGAAAGACAAGATGTTGATGTCTCACGCGAATTATCAACATGAAGGTAGTAATTGGACGTTCGATGAGATGTTGAAACTTGAAATTCCCATAACTGAAAACGATTTGTTGAAAGGGTCTTCCTATGTGACATTACCGTATTTCCTAGCTAAGAAATATGCCATGATCAACGTGAAAAATAACGATGATCAGTGTTTTAAATGGGCAGTCACCTCCGCTTTATACCCTGTCAAAACGAACCCTGATAGAGTTTCTCATTACAAGGAAACTTCTAAAAATCTCGATTGGACCGGAGTGACTTTTCCAATGCAGTTAAAACAAATCGAACGTTTTGAGGCTCAAAATCCCACCGTAGCGGTGAACGTCTTGGGATACGATGACGAAAAACAAAAGATCTATCCTCTCAGACTGACTTCATATCTCGGAAGAGAAAAGAAGATTATTTTATTATTGATTTCAAACGGTGACAATCATCATTATTGTTGGGTTCCAAATCCGAGCCGATTACTGTCGAAACAAAATAATAAACATAAAGGAAAGATATCTTTATGTTTCAATTGCATGAACATGTTTCACAGCGAAGACTCGTTGGCGAAACATCAGGAATATTGCAATGAAAATGAAGGTGTTGCCGTCGAAATGCCCAAACCTAACACCATCGTGAAGTTTGAAAATCACAATAGAAGGTTAAAAGTACCATTCGTCGTGTACGCCGATTTCGAATGTTTCACCACGAAAATGAGTTCCTGTCAACCCAACACTCTTCAAAGTTACGTCGAAAGATATCAAAAACACATACCTTCGGGCTATTGCATTTACGTGAAATGCGCTTTCGACTCGCAACACGACATGGGTCCCTTCACCTACACGAAACAGTATGAAGGCGACGACGTGGCTCAAAGGTTCGTGGAAGAGTTAGAATCGAAAATATTCAAATGTTATACGATAAATTTAAAACTCTGGCAAAAATGATCATCACGCGAGAGCAGCAGGACGAAAATAACAGAGCCACCGAATGTCACATATGCAGACAATCGTTCGACGAGAATTCGAAGGAAAATAAGAAGGTTAGAGACCATGATCATTACACGGGTCTGTATCGCGGTCCGGCTCACAGCAAGTGTAATTTAAAATATTGAGACGCCGTTTTCTATCCGGTGATTGTTCACAATCTCTTGGGTTATGACAGTCATCTGTTCGTGAAAAATCTCGGCACCTCACATGAAGAATTAAATTGCATCGCGAACAGCGAAGAAAGATACATTTCCTTCACGAAATGGAAGCTCATGGAGAAGAAAAGAGTAATCAATGGAGAGACGTTGAAAGAAAAAACGAAATTCATTCGTAGAGCCATATGTTTCATCGACAGTTTTAAATTCATGTCGACTGCTCTGGAAAAATTAGTCGATAACATGAGCAAGGATAAATTTAAAATCACGAGCGAACATTTCAGAGAATGAGTAGACGTCATGTTGAGGAAAGGATCCTTACAATTACATGAACGATCTAAAGAGATTCGAAGACACCGCACTACCTTCGAAAGAAGATTTTTATTCGAAATTATACGAATCCGACATTTCCAACGAGAATTACGAACACGCTAAAAACGTGTGAAAATCATTCGATATGAAAACCATGAGAGATTATCACGATCTCTATCTGAAGACCGACGTTCTGCTCTTGGCAGACATGTTCGAAAATTTTCGAGACGTCTGTTGTTGAAATTACGATCTGGATCCCGCTTGGTATTTCACCGCACCCAGTCTAGCGTGGGACGCTCTGTTGAAGACCACTGAAGTCCAATTGGAATTATTATTCGACATGAACATGTTGCTCATGTTTGAAAGGGCTGCGAGAGGTGGCATCTCGATGATCTCTCACAGATATTCTGAGGCTAACAATCCCTACATGAAAGAAGGTTTCGATTCGAAACAGTTGACTAAATACATACAGTATTGGGACGCCAATAATCTGTACGGTTGGGCTATGAGTCATCCTTTACCGATTGAAAATTTCGAATGGATGACGGAACCGGAAGAGATGCAAAAATGGAGAGCCTATCCTTGCATTTTAGAAGTCGATTTGAACTATCCGGAAGAATTACATGATCCACACAACGATTATCCACTGGCTCCTGAACGAATGGAACCGAACGAAGGAGACGAGGAAAAACTCATTCCCAATTTATTTAACAAACGTAACTACGTCGTCTACAGCGAGAATTTGAAACAGTACGTCGATTACAGGATGAAATTAGTCGACATACATTGCATCATTCAATTTGATGAAGAGCCTTGGATGAAAAAATACATCGATCTCAACATGAATCTCAGAATTCGAGCCGTGAATGATTTCGAAAAAGATTTCTTCAAACTCATGAACAACTGCGTGTACGGTAAATCGATGGAAAACATCAGGAAGAGAACCGACGTTCGACTCGTCACGTCTGAGAAAAGAGCTAAAACATTAGTGACGAAACCCAATTACAAACACCGAACCATATTCAACGAAAATCTAGTGGCCGTTCACATGCAAAAGACGCACCTGAAGTTCGACAAACCGTATTATCTCGGACCAATCATCTTAGATATCAGCAAGCGATTGATGTATGAGTTTCACTACGATTACATCAAACGAAAATTTGGTGATAAAGCCAAACTACTGTTCACTGACATGGACAGTTTAGTTTACGAGATAGAGACGAAAGACGTCTACCGAGATATATCTCAGGACGTGACCGAGTGGTTTGACATGAGCAATTATCCCGTCGATCACCCGTCCAACATTCAATCGAACGACAACAAGAAGGTGTTGGGTAAATTTAAGGACGAGAGCGGCGGGAAACAAATCGTCGAATTCGTGGGCTTGAGACCCAAACTGTATGCTTATCGTCCAGAAGATGATGAAGAGATCAAGAAGTGCAAAGGAGTTAAAGTGTGCGTGGTGAAGAAAAACATCTCTTTCCAAGAGTATAAAGATTGTCTGTTAGGAAGTGGTTCAGTGTATAAGACTATGAAATCGATTCGAAGTGAAAATCATGACTTGTATACCGAAATAGTCAACAAGATTTTGCTGACGGCTGACGATGATAAGAGATTCATGTTAGACGATAAAATAAGCACTTTGGCACTCGGACATTGGACTTTAGATCTAATTAGAGATGATATGAATGTGGATGATTGGATTCCAGATACGATTGTGGATGATAAGATTCCAGATATGATTGTGGATGATAGGATTCTAGAAAATCAAGAAGAATTAGATAGATTCAAAATTGTAGAAATCGATAGTGACATCGAAAGAGTTAGTTTAAAAAGAAAAAGTACATAATGAACCCCAATTCTTAAATTCCGAAAATGTTCGAACTAAGAGAGACAAACTACGTTTGATATCTCTTTTTGCATCGTCTTTTTTCGCAGGTAGCGAAAAAGACGTATTTGAATATAATAGATATTTGCAGTTGTTATTCCTGTTCAAAAAATTGTCAAAAGATCAAGAGAAATACATTTATGATACGGTGTCTAAAAAATTTCATTCGTTAAATCACTACAAAATGATCGAATCTGTTCTACTAAAAGATGGTAATATCAGGATTCCAGAAAATCAAGAAGAATTAGACGAATTCAAGATTATGGAAATCGATAGAGACATCGAGAATGTTAGTTTAAAAAGAAAAAGAAAAAAAGAAAAAAAAAAATAACGTCATTTTAGTGAATTATAATAAAATAAATAAATAAAAAAAATATATACGCATTTATGAATAAGAAAATAAAGATATCCGTAGAAGGTGTCGTCTTACCTAACGAACCTCTATCCAACATCGATCTGTTGAATGCGGCAAAAGATTTGAAAATCAAAGATTTTCTAGGCGTGTTTTCCAGAGATGCCTTGCCGAAGAGAAGACCTCGACAATCGGAATGTGGAATTTTAAATCTAGACGATTCATCGGGTGAAGGCACCCACTGGGTGGCGTGGATCAAGAACGGGAAGAAGAAAAATTATTATTTCAACAGCTACGGAATCTCGCCGCCAAAAGAAATAAAGAACTATTTCAACAAATCAATGGTTCGTTACAACACGGAACAAGTGCAATCACCAGATCAAGTGTTTTGCGGTCACCTGTGTCTCTACGTTCTCAAGAGATGGTCTGAAGGAGATTGATTTCAAGACATTCTCAATGATTTACATTAGAGAGAGATTTTTTTTATAGTATATATAAAGATAAAAAAATTATTTTAAAAAATTTTAATCGAATAAAAACGAAAAATAAAAATAACATAGTTCATTTTTAATAAACTGCGTTTTGAATATATTTTTTCTAAAAACCAAAAATCCCACAACAACATGCCATTCGATAAATTTGGTAGAAGTGACGACGAAAAAGTCAACCTAAGAAAGAAGAGGAAGACGTTCGAAGTCGACAATGGTTACGACGTTGTCAACTTGGATGAACGTTACGTTCGGAGATACAAACCTCGAGAAGAACCTTTGAACATGAATGATAAGAAGCTCTACAATCTTTCTGAGCCAATAGATCTCGCAGATGCTGCGACTAAAAAATTCGTTGACGGGGGAACGCCGATTTCGAACGAATCCTGCTAGATAATTACGTGGATAAAACCATGACCGACGATCTCGATCTGAAATCCAAACGTTTGGTGAACGTCGTGAATCCCATAGATCCCACCAATGCCATGACCAAGAAATACGCGGACGACACTCACACGAGATTCAGCGAACACCTGAGAAATAGATACGTTCAGAAAACAATGCACTCGGAATTGAACGCCAATTCTAACAAGATAACGAACGTGGCCACTCCCACGAATCCTAAGGACATGGCGACCAAACACTACGTAGATCTGGAACAGAGAAAGTCTGACGGACGAGAAATGAAATCGGATCTGAATGCGGGATTCAACAAGATATTGAATCTGCCGAAGATCGACAACACAGATGCAAACTCAACCTCGGTCAACAAGGGCTACGTAGATTCTGCCATGATACAATCACAAGAATATCTAGAATCGTAAGTGGATGATCTCTACCTGAACAAACAATCTGGCGGAACCATGAAGGGTGGCATCAACATGAACGGTTACAATTTATTCGGTCTCGATCACGATCCCAAATTCGATTCCAGCATGGTCAGCAGAAAGTACATGGACGACAACTCGGTCTGGAGAAAGGGTGACATCATGGAAGGTAAACTAGACATGGGTGGACACGCGCTCACGAATCTACCGGATCCCGTGAACATGACGGATGCCTGCACCCTGATTTCGGTGGCAGAGAAAGTCAAATATGCTAGACAATTGATCACTGTGTGGGTCGAAGATGAGGGAAAAGCTGAGTGGTCTTTCGGAAATGGAGGTAGCGGATCGAAACATGGTCAGGTGGGATATCCCATGCCGCTGGGAGGTGAAATCCTTCGAATGAGTCTGGCTTCCTCGGATTTGAATAACAGAGCGGTCGTCAATCTCATGGTGAATGGTGTAGAGAGTGATAAGAGATACAGCATTGAAAAGACTGAGAATCAACACGCGAATGTTAGCACGTTCAGCATGCCTCTCAAAGTGAACGCCGGAGACAGGATTAATTTTGTTACGAAAACCAATAATCCCGAAATCGCCACTTCCGTGGTGAGTCTACTGATCGAACTAGTTCCTTTGAACAAACAGTGAACGCGTGCAAAATAATGAATTAAAAAAAAATAATGTGTGATTTATAAAAAAAAAAAAAAAAAGTAATGAGATTTAGAAAGATGTTCTAGATCTCATTACTTTTATTTTTTTTTTTTTTTTTTGATAACTTTTTATTATATATTATTATATGATATCTGAAATGTTTTTTTTCTTTAGTAAAAGAATTTTGTCACTTATGACGATGATTAAAATTGCATCCTTTTTTTTAATTTTCTATCCATTTATGATTACAATTTATACACTTTGCGAATACGGTTGTTGGTTCATCACCAGATCTAGTTTGTTGAGATTCGATTTTTATTTGACGTTTCTTACATTGGCAACATTTTAAAATTGTATTTTTTATAATTTCTTTATTACATCTTATGAGATCAAACTCTTCTTTTTCTTTTAAACGATATTCGTTAAAATCACAACTATTCCATCCTTTTTTTGTGTTACGTTCTTCATATTCAATTTGAATCCATTTTTTCAAGTATTTTATTTTAACGTCGTAGTAATCTGAAATGAACAGATGATTTGTTGTTTTCATGTCAAAAACATCCATTTTGTTTTCGAGATTTTGGTTTTTAATTAATCTTACATCCACATTTTTAACGTTTATTAATTTTTTTCACACTCGTCTCATCGAATGATCGACATCTTATTTCCGTCCGATTTGAATTGTAATTCTCTGTCTGACAGAACCAGGGTGAAGGCTTCGGTTTTTCTCAGCACGTTCCTATCGAATTGCATCTTGATCTGAATGTCTAAGACGCTACTCTTGAGTCATTCACTCTGTTTATTGACGTCGAATACGAACATGGGATACATCGACTTGTATTCGCCGGGAGATATGTTAGGGTTGCTCATCAATTCGTCTAGACCGTGATATTTCTTTCTAAAATCAGCGGCATTGCCATACAGTCTGCAGAAATCGTTCTTGTCGAACGACGCATTGTAATCGATTGCTGGATATCTCGTGGCGTTCAGAAACACTTGCATGTTTCTCAAATGGCAGTGATCGAACAGCGACACATTCTTTTCCTGAGAACCATCCCTATCGGTCTGAAATGCAACCACGATGAAATGCGGTCTCTCGGAAGCGGATTTCACCGTCAATCTCCAATCGAAGTGATTCGTGGAGGGAGGAATGCTAGCCGTGTCGCACTGTCTCATTCTAAATCCCACGGGTAATTTACTCTTGGATTCTATGATCTTGTAGAGATGTGCTTTTTCCACAATCGAAGGCTCCACGTGCAGAACGAACCACGATATCTTGTGTAGAGTTATCTTACCCACATTGGTCGCAGTGAGTCTCACTATTGCATCGTCGTTTCCTTTTCGAATCAACATCAGATTGTGTTTGAATCCGTACATGATCTTGTTGTAATCGTCCGCAAATCCGAAGATGTGTTTCAAAGGTATCCTGAACGAAAACGTTCATTTAGGTCTAGACGTCTTGACGATGTAGTCAAATATCAAGGTGGTGCCGGCGCTAGCAGGGCCTATGGTGTCTTTCACCCACAACTGATTAAGTCCTCTGGATTTCGAAAAATCATCAGGATACGTCAAGAGTCTGAACATCGTGGTGGCCTGACCGGGATGAAACACAGATTCTATCTCTTGTCCGGATAGCATGTATTTTATATTACTGAATAGATGCATGATGCCATTATTGGCTAGAGTAACCGTGTCGTCGTTGGCGTAGTCGCTCCCATCTTCCTTGGTGAGACGTCCCTGCACCACTATGTAACTCTCGCTAGGATGTATGAATAGCCCTTGAGTTTCAACGTTGATTCTTATCTCTCCCGCATTGTTCAAACTCATTCCGGTTACCGGTTCATATTCATGAACCTCATATTCTTGAATACTTTCATCTTTCACTATGCTTTGTGCTATATCTAGTATATGTGTCATTTTAAAGGATTTTTAGTTTTTTGTTTATTAATTAACTTGCTTTCTTTATCTAAAAAATAGTTTTTAATTATTTTTCATTATTATTTTTTTCTCTCTTATATATATGTGTGTAAACAAGAAAATGTTAAAGAAAGTAAATAAAAAAATTTTTGTTTTCTTTATCAAAACTTTGTCTTCTGTAATTGTTGTTCGTAAAACTTTCCGATGATCTCTTCTCCATCCAAAGCTTCGATTTCGTAAGTCACCGGATCGGTGTGAAATATTTTGATTATCACGAAGATTTCCGAGGTCCATCGAGGAGTATAACCCTTTTCGAAGTGCTTCTTATAAGCGTAGATTCTCGCTCAATCACCGACCGCAAATTTCGGCGTTCTAGACTGCTTCCTGATCTTAGATCTCTAAGGATATAGATTCGCGTAGACCCGTTTTTCGTTTCGAGGATCGCTAGCTTCCGTGGGAGTCATCTTGATCGATCTGTGTCGCGTGTTGTTGTAATCTTTGACCAGACCATTCACAGCGTATATGTATTTCTTGGTCGAATTCGCCGTGAAGTATCTGTGCATCTTTTCCTTCATCGTTCGATTCCAACGTTCCACCACGCTGGCTTTCTCTTCGTTTTCGATCGAGTAGAGGTCTACCAATCGATGAACGTGCTTGTTGTAGAATCCCCCTTTCGCTTATCCACCCACAATTTACTCGGTTTTCGAGAAGACGAGTCGAACACGCTCTTCAGAGCCTCGGCGATGCAAGGTCCCAATTTATTCTTCAAAGCTCTGATCCAACCGTATTTGGAAAACACATCGATGACCGTCAATAGATATTTGATGCCCTCGTTCCACCTCGAAAACGATCTCATGTCGACCAAGTCGGCAGACCAAATATCATCCAGACCCTTCACGAACACCCTTCTCTTTCGAAATTTATGCACTATGGGTTTGTGTAACTCCTCGGCCAATTCGCTCGTCAATAATCGTTTCTTCTTCTTCTTTTCAGATGCGCTTTTTTTTTTTGAACGCCCCATCTGAATCGACGTTTCGCACCGATCAGATTGCCGACCAGCGAACGTTCTATCTTCTCTCTCCTGGTCGGATTCGATATGCCTCTCAATTTCCCCAACATGTTTTTATCGCAGACGTCGTTCCGAGTGTTGGTGTCGGGATGTCCGACGTAGTACAGATCGTGATCATACGCAGCCACGTCCACCCTATTCACAGGTTTGCTCCAAGATTTGGGTGTCAGATCGGCGTTGAGTCTCTTGTTCAATTTCGTTCCGGGTCCCGTGAAACTGTGACCGGGCAGATGCATTTCGAAAGGTAGATTATTGATCATTTTATTCACGATGCCTTTACCTTTGCTCGCGTTCTTTTTTTTTGACGAATCGTGTCTTGACAGAACCACACACGTCGCAAATTCCGCGAAGCATCTGTCTGTCGTTTTTAGTTCGCACTTCTCAAGAATTACTCGTCTTGGTAACTCTCTTACACTTTATGCAATACATTTTTTAAGAGTTATTTAAATTAATTTCGTTTTTTATTTTATATGTCAATTTAATAATTAATTCATTCTGTTCTTATTATATATATTTTTTTTTTCAATTGCTGCTCTTCAGTTCTATCATCTTACTGAATTCCTCCCTGACCTCTTTCCTCCCCTTTTCCATGAGAGAATCCTTCATCTCTTCCTTGATGATCTGACGAGTCTTGATTCTCACGGCTTCTTTCATGGCATCGTATTTCGTTTTCTCACTCAATATCGCGAAGTATTCACCGTCCGATATCCTACCGTCTTTCAACGCTATAGAGATCATTTCGGATATCGTGTCGATCTTGGAATCGGCCAAGACGCGAATCTTGTCGTGTTTCTTCGCCTTCAGATATAATTTCCTACTCAAAAAGTTTCCGAGCGTGCTGAACAATCCGGCGGCGAGAGCCACTCCTTCTACGGTCAACACGATCGGAATGCCGACCGCGGTCGACAACAATCCGATGCCGGCCACGTGTAAACCCATGGAAATCGTGATGAGTGTCGTGTCGATCGCGTTGACGAATTTCACGAAACGCGAATACTTCTTCTTGAGGGAACGACGAGAATCTCTCTCTTGAGTTAGATACTCTTGGATTCTACTGATTTGATCGATGCGATACCTCTCTCCTCTTTCTCTTTCTTCTAGCGACGGTGCCGTCGGCAAAATGTCGATCGGCTTCTCATCCTCGTCGTCCACTAACGTCGGATACAATTTATTTCTGGTTCTCATTTTTGATTTTTTTCTTTCTAATATTAGATAAAAAATTTATGTGTGTATTTATTTTTATTTTCTATTCTCCCTTATTTTATATCAACGAGAAAACTTAGACGTATGCTTCATCGAACAATAATTTCATGATGCATCCCTTATCTCGTAAAGTCAGACTTTTACGCGCCAATTTCTGTTCTTCCGAAACTGTAGGCTTGCTTTCATCCTTACAGAAGAGTAATCTCTTCCAAAACGCGATCACTTCATTGATTTGAACGCGTTCGAACGCCAGTTCGAAATACTTGACGACCATATCTTCCCTTTCCATCCACAGACACGAATGATTCTCGTGATCGAAGTCTAGGTGATCCCAACATCCGACGCATCGTTCTAACAAGAGACGACCTAGTTGTTCGTTCACGCAGAATGCGTAGGCTCTCATCAGCATTTTTAAAAGAAACCTTACTCTAATAGTCTGAGAATCGCTCATGATTTACGTATTTTTTTATTATCTATTCGATTTGATATATTTATTTTTTTAAATAACTATTTATTTATATTTTTTTTCTCTCCTATATATCAATAAAAACGTGACAGTGGGTTTGCGGATATCTAACACCCTGGCAACACTCTTCATTCAAAACATTTCCATTAAGTGCTTATTAAGATTACCTCGCAATAACGTGCGTTAGTCTGACTTCGAGAAACGCGACAGTGGGTTTGCGAATTCTAACACAACCTCTTTACAAGAGTCGATTTCAGACCTGAAATCCGCAAGTGGATCTCCGTGTACGCCTCCATAGGGTTTCAGTGTTAAAATCGTGTACGGACGCGGATTATTAGGATCGGCAAGACGATGTTTTCGAAACGACAAAACGTTTTTTTGCTCGCAATTTAACACTGAATCCTATGGGGGAAACTCATTTGCCTATTTCAATCAAAACGATACATGTACGCGCACGTAAAACTACAGGCGTCTAGGATACAATTCAGTGATATTTGAACTCAAAGGGATTCGAACACACCCTAAAAAACGTTCAAATCGTGTACCTGTACACGATTTTAACACTAAATCCTATGGAGGTGTACACGAATGTACGTGTACACGTACACGTACATGTACAGGTAGGTTTGCATCCGCACTTATCACCTACTACCGTTAGGCAGCACGATCGTTTTGGTGGTGGATCGGTCATGGTGTGGGGAGGCATAACCCCGACAAGCTGAACAGCATAACATGTCATCGAAGGGCGTGCCACGGGGCAGTACTACCGTGGCAACATGTTAGCAGCTCATGTGTTGCCATTAGCGCATCGTCACAGCCGTCTATTCATTTTCCAAGATGACAATGCAAGAGCACACAGGACCCGTGTCGCCACAGAGTTCCCCCAGGAGCAGAACATCACTACACTGCCTTGGCCAGCACTAAGTCCAGACCTTTCACCAATCGAGCACGTCTGGGATATGCTTGGCAGGCGCCTACGACAATGCCAACAGCCTCCTACCAATGTCCAGAAACTCACTGCTGCACTGCAAGAAGAATGGAATAACATTAGTCAAGCTGATATTGGACGTTTGGTGAGGAGTATGCCACGTCGGATCCGTGATTGTCCCGCGAACCGTAGATGATTTACAAGGTATTGAGGTCTTGGACTGAATGTGATAAATTCTCTGACTGACCGTCCAAGTCTTCAGTGCGTGGAATGTGTGCTTGTCAGACACCCAACTATCGCTGAAATCATTCACAGATGTCACAATGCAATGCCTCAACTGTCTTTTTGGTGAAAATATAAATAGATTTCTTCACATTTCTCACTTTTATCAAATATCACCTACAGTTTTTGAATAGTATATCATTCTGTTTTACGTTCTCTCAACACCCTCATCATATAAACGAAAAACAAAACGACAATTTCGTTCCGAAACGTCTTGTCCCTAAAGTGAACTCAGATGCGTAGTAAGTAACTTCATCTTATGCCTCAATATCCACTTATATTATATTCATATAAAGTCTTCCGACATCTTTTTCTGTTTTTTGTAGCTATTTATACAGTGAAAGGTTATACAGTTAAAACAAGAAGTCATGTCACGAACTGTGCGCCTATCTGGGCTTAATTGCGCGTACGTATTGCGCGCAATTGCCATATCGAGTGGCATCCAAAGCACGGTAGGTTCTCCTGGTTACTCATAGCAAACACAGGCAATGTTTCTGCCAATGGACCTCATGGTTACCCGGTGGTCCGTTGGCTGAAACATTGCTTGTCCATGGGCCATATGTACAGAATTTGATAGCCTTACTATGGTCATAACGCGTAGATTAACGCGCAGATCGGCGTGCTGTTTGTGCGCATTTCGTGATAGGACTTCTAGTTTTAACTGTAGCTTTTTATGTCTGAGTGTAATATTTGCTCACAAAATACCATATTATATCTACTTACTGTAAAAAAAGAACTTATTTTTCTGAATAGAAACATTACAAAAAACAGCTATTTATACAGTGAAAGGTTATACAGTTAAAACAAGAAGTCCTGTCACGAACTGTGCGCTTATCTAGGCTTAATTGCGCGTACGAATTGCGCGCAATTGCCATATCGAGTGGCATCCAAAGCACGATAGGTTCTCCTAGTTACTCATAGCAAACACGGACAATGTTTCTGCCAATGGACCTCCGGGTTACCCGGTGGTCCATTGGCTGAAACATTGCTTGTGCATGGGCCATATGCACAGAATTTGATAGCCTTACTATGATCATAACGCGTAGATTAACGCGCAGATCGACGTGCTGTTTGTGCGCATTTCGTGATAGGACTTCTAGTTTTAACTGTAGCTATATATGTCTGAGTGTAATATTTGCTCACAAAATACCATATTATATCTACTTTCTGTAAAAAAGAACTTATTTTTCTGAATAGAAACATTACAAAAAACATTTGACTCTTTACTAGTACCCACTTACTTATTGGTGTTTAAGGTCAGATATTTCTGCACCATGGCTAGTCGTGACTACAGCATGAATATAAACTGAAGACCTACCAATCGTTTATACCCATGTGGCCAATTTTAGCGGACTGCCACCCTAGGTAGCAACTATCGGGTCTTATTTTATCAGTCAAACAGAGCCTGTTTCCCACAGTAAACAAGCACTGTTTCACTTCTCGGGGTTCCAACGGGGAATAGTAATGAAGATTAGATCAGACAGGAGCGGCGGAAGCTCGACAAAAGTGGAGGGGCACAAATTCACAATGCTACCATGGCTCGACCCAGCGTGAAAAAGGTTACAATCGTATATCGGTACATGTATTATGACTCGCTATAGCCTCTCGTTTAGATGAATATGCCACTGTCACTGTCCCGTCCGTTTCTTCTACTTCAACCATCTTCCAACCCGAAGGCCATCCTTCGGATTGGAAGATAGTTGAAGTGGAAGAAACGGGCCGAAACGACTGAAAGTGGGATTCTTTGGCTAAATATTGTTTGGTTGGATTTGCAAATAATGTTACAGGAATGCCTTATATTGATACTTTTGCATGCGCCCTTTTTAATTAATCGTGTAACTGCGGAACATATCAGTGTAAAAAAGTGGAGGGGAAAGTATCCCCTGTGCCCCCTGGCTCCGCCGCCTCTGCCTAGATCAATTTATATCTTCAGCCCGACTGTAGGCAAACAAACATCCAACCGACTACCTTAAGAATATATTTTTCTAGACAAGTAATTTTTCGACATTATTTATATAGCTTGTATTGACACTTTTAATAGCCAAGGTTATTTCGTGTCACAAATGTTTACGGGTGTGGGAAGCCGGAGTATTCGGAGAGAACCACCAAGCAGCGACGAGGCGCTGTTGAAGTCTCCAAGTTATTAAGCTCCCACAAACAGGGTAGTATCAGTTGAAAGCATGTGTACATCGACGTTCAGTATCCTCAGCACGATGCACCATATGCGTGCACGTGAGCAGTTTGTATATTAAGTGTCTTGTCCAAGGACACAGCGCAGATAACACGGGTCAGGATCAAACCTACGATCTCAGCTTTGAAGCCCAATTCGCTAGCCAATGAGCAACCACGTACTTAAAGAGTTAAATACACTTATTATGAAGACAGTTTGCTTCGCTGAGCATGATCACTCCTATATTTATATTCCATATGTTAAACTTTAACCCATTACCTAAGACAACTAGAAGACGACACATGCAAAACACTTGTTTGAATAACATAGAATTTTAATTTTTCGTCTCAAAAACATAGCTTATGACGCCTCATTGGAACGAGCTCGACCAGCTCGTTCTAATGAGGGATCTCAAACTATGTTTTGAATGAAAATAAATAATGAACTTTGAATAGAACCAGTTTGTGAACAGTAATAGTCGTGTATGGTCTTTGCGTTGGGAAAATGGTAAAGCAATCCATTTGATACAGGTATACGGGTATATAAAGTATATACATACACCCCTGCTATCGTGTAGAATTACACTTTTTAAGCAAAGTAACTGCACTCTGAGGTCTGAAATGACCAAATAACGCTGTATATATACTGAACCAAAAAAGAAAGTATAATAGAAAAAAATGTGAAAAAATAACATAAAGGATGGAATATAATAGTTCTAATGTTGCTGTTTGTGGACAAGAGGTCGTGCAAAGGGTTTAATGACATGTTGGTATTGTCAACCCAACCGTATACAATTTTGTTACGAATTTCAAAATAGCACGTGCTACCCGAGAATGTCAAATTGAATGGGTGACCGGCGATTTTTTTGTGTTATGATGTGCTAGAGAGCCTGCTGGGTTATTGAGAAAACACGCTAGTTTTTGTCTTCCGACATTTTAAAAAATGCCAAGGTTAACGGAAAATCGGAAGTTGCGTGCCATTGGTATGCCTGAGACTGGGATACCTCCAGATGAGCTCGATGTGGCCATTATTTGCCGTCTCATTGGAGGGTACAGAACTACAGGATCTACTGCCGACCGACCGCGTTCAGGTCGACCAAGAGTTACGACCCCTGCACAAGACCGACACATCAGGACGTCTCACTTGCGGGATCGCTTTCTTCCGGCGACGAGGACAGCAGCAATTACTCCTGGTAGAACTAACAATAGAATCAGTGCATAAACTGTCCGCAACAGACTCGCTGAACACGGCATCTGAAGTAGACGTCCATACCACGGACCAATCCTTACCCAACGGCATCGTACCATCAGAAAGAAATGGGTACGTCAGCGTGTTCGCTGGACTCAGCAGCGTTGGAGCACAGTTCTTTTTAGTGATGAATCACGATTTTGTCTTCAGCGCGCTGGTGGTAGGGCAAGAGTGTATCGCCGACGAGGAGAACAGTTTTCTGATGCTTGCGTGCGGGAATGCGACAGTTTCTGCGGGGATCGTGTAATGGTATGGGCAGGAATTTCCTTGCACCGTCGAAGGCAGTTGATCTTCAGCGATGGTAATCTGAATGAACAGAGATATAGGCACGGAATTCTTAACGTTGTTGTTGACCCGTTGTTCAACGCTAACGTCGGCTTGCAGTTTTTCCAGCAAGACAATGTCCGATGGCACGTGGCGTGTATCTGTCGTGACTTTCTTCAGAGCATCGAACTTCTTCCCTGGCTCCCACTTACGCCAGCTTTGTCGCCAATCGAGCACCTTTGGGATCAATTGGACCGTCGGTTATCACTTCATGATCTTCAGACGTTAAGCGATTTACGTATTGTTCTAAGACAGGAGTGGAACGCAATACCACAGGGTGACATCCAGAGACTTATCAGGTCCATGCGCCGTCGATGTGTTGTCATCCAAGAGACAAACGGTGGACATACGTTATTGACTGCATGTGTGAACTTTTTATTTCACCCCATGTCTGAATTGCGACGTGCTGACGTGACGCTGACAACAGCAGGAACATGATATTATGCAAATTCATACAGCTCGACTCGAAATATAAATTTACAATAATTTGTTTGGGATTAATGTGGATAATACTAAAAAAAAATGCTCAAGGTTTATTATACTTTCTTTTTTGACTCAGTATATATTCTAAGATTGCTTCATAAGAGTCCAGAAATCTAACAACTATTCGGGGAAATGTTTTAAAAAAAACACTTTGTCCCGCTACTAACACTAGACTGAATCATCTGTGACGACGACAACGACGACGACAACATACGCGACAAATAGACGACATTTGCAAAAATATTTTCTTAAATATTTAAAAAAAAAACATTTTTTTCCTAAACTGTATTTTATGACCGCTTATTAGAACGAGTTCTTCGAGCTCGTTGCAATAAGAGCCTATACGCGAAGCCATGCTTTGGAGCAATACATTGAGAAAGAAATAAAATTTGCAAGGCAAGGGCGATGTAGATTAGATTATTAAATTATAATGTTCGAGGCGTCATCGACATCGAATTCACACATTTCAAGTCCATTTTCCAACTTATAGTATCCATCCAGGTATGTAGATTATGTTTCTGTGGTTGTAGATTACATAAGCTAGTTTGGATGCTTGTTTGTTTATTTATACGACTTTAATAACACTTTAAATAGCCAGCGCCATAATATTATTAGTTACCCCGTGTCTGATCACGTGGTATGGGTTTTTACCTACCCAAAGCCAGCCTTCGACCGAATGGGATACGGCTGGCTTCGGGTAGGTAAAAACCCGTACCACGTGATCAGACACGGGGTAACGAATTTATCTATTGACTTTCCGTTTTAGAAGTACAATCTATTTCATGTGTGAACACACACAGAATGAGATCTTTTATCTTCCATTGTTGAGCCATACAGGTTTCTGCATAAATATAATAAATTGATTTCGATGAACGCGTCTTTTACGGGGTATGGACAATTTGTAGATTTCGGAACGAGGCTTCCACTGGGTATGAGAAATTTGTCAGTGGCTGGGTGGACGTATCGTGGGTTTCAATGAATATGGTCTCATACCACGTATCTATCAACCAATCAAATCAAAAAAATCACTTTAGTCAATAGATAATATGTCGGACAGTTGTGTGTGTGTGTGCAGGAAGCCAGAGTACGTGGGACAGCCACCCACTAGGGATCTGCGAAACACACATTTTCTTTCGAATCGAATCTCGAATCGAATCGTGTCTCTGATATCGATATCGAATCGAATCTCGACTCGAATCTTAACAGACGAGTTATTTCATATTGCACCAAACGGAAGTTACGGTACACTGTGATGTCCCTTACAAGACTGACTGACACCTTAAACACCAATAAATAAATATTCTCTGTAGCACCGTCGCTGAAACATCAAGGTCTATTATCCACAGTTTTAGTTTTTGAAGACTCAACTTGTTACTATTCACGTTCTTAAGAACGTGAATAGTAACAAGTTAAGCCTTCAAAAACTAAAGCTATGTATAATGTTCTGGGCAATATTCACTACTTACCTAACAATTAACCATCGTCAATTACTCAGTTAAATAAGAATTGAGCCTACATGAATGAATTGTCTAAGGTCAATTTCATCCAATTTCTGTTAGAAATGTAACAAATTAAAGTTAGTACGAGAGATTCGAAAAAGTCGAATCTTGAGACTGATTCGGGATCGATTTCGAAGCAGTCGTATGGTATCGATATCGAATCGAATCTCGAATATTCGCGGGACCCTACCACCCACCGATGGCGTATAATTGTTAGACTCTCCAACTTACTAACTCGACACAAGCGAGGTTAGCATCGACTAAAGCCAAGTATACTGTTGTCGTGCCTTCCATCTTAGTACACAGCGCCGCCGTGCTTCCAATTGAAAATAGACAATTGGATGAAGTCTTGCCCAAAGACATAACGCAGATGGCGCGAGTCCGGATTGAACCACCGATCGCACGATCTCGAGTCTAATGCGCTAAACACTGAACCATCGTGCTCCACACAGAAACAAGTACTGTTGGTTGATAATGTTGGAAAAGCACAAGTCGATTCGCGACAAATGATGTTCACCCCAAGAAACAGAATGACGTCACAGAGATATTTTCAATCAATAAATACTGTGCAATCAAACCCCTTATTGTGGCTTCTGGGAGCGTGATGGCTCGTTGGTTAATGCATTGGACCATAACCCTTTACTCAACATAACGACAAAAGCTGGTCAGTGCTATTTACAACAACAAAAATACTATTCACTTTTCCTTATTTTTTTCATTTTTTGACACAAAAATATAGTTTATGACCCCCCTCATTAGAACGAGCTCATTTAGCTCGTTATAATGCAGTTCATAAGCTATGTTTTTGACACAAAAAATAGTTATTCAAGAGTTTTTTTCAAATTGTCGTTTGGCTTTCATGTCAGGTAAAGGGTTAAACTGAAAGATCAGCGATACGATCCCGACAGGCGTCATCTGCGTTATCTTCGTCGGCATGACACTTTATCACAATTGCCCGCATGTACTAAAACGTACTGATTGTCGACGGTGGACTTGTCTTCAACCCTTTTTAACCCTTAGAACCCTGGTAGTGCAGCCGAATTTTCTCCAATCACTCTGTTTTTCTCGTGTTTAACTGGGAATTTAACCAATTCGATAGAGCTCAAACAAGGTATAGTTGGTTCAGGATCAAGCTGCATTATGGAAAATATCTGCTGTTCAAAACGTTGCCATTTTGACATCAGCGTGCAGAGAGTTAACCCTGATTGTGCCGGGTGAGTAAGTTGCAGAACCTGACAGTTGTTCGCAGCTGCACCGCGGTTCTCTCCGGGTACTCCAGCTTCCTCCACCAGTACAACTGTCCGACACGATATGTCTCTGGTTGTTGGAAGTCTCGTTAAACTCCACTAAATAGACAAATAAACAAACAATATTGTAGCCTCTATTGTGTCTGCTCTGTTATTATTTACTGGTGTGTAGTTGTGATTCTTGAGACGACGTTTTTGTTTCTACTCTCACGTTTACGCTTCTCGTTGATAAGCTGTTGTCACTAACGGTACACGATCTCTCCTTCTTATCTCTTGCCATTCTGCGACGAATTATGGCATATACAATTCCGTTGAGCACGCCGCCTAAATTCGAGAAGGTTGTGACGAATCGAAATAATAATATAGGCGGGGAGGAATCAAATAGTTGCCAAACGCCCCAAACTGAAACTGCCAACCATTGGACGAAAAAAGCAGCAACAAAGAGCATCATGGATTTAGCAGCATTTGTGGACGATTTAGCGGTTGTCGCTTTTTGTCCCAGCGTGTACTTGATTGCAGCACATTCCTTGTTGATGCGATGCCATGTCAAAAAGTAAAGGATACAGTTGACAATGATGACGAGTGCTAGAGGTACTGTGGTGAAACATATATTTGCCAAATGTCCTTTTACTGCATCGAAGTAACAACTACAAAGAAAAAAACACTGTTAAGTTGACAAAAAATAACTTCACTTGCTCAGCCTTGTTCCGTTGGTTATTTTCGCTGCTCCTGCAGTCAAAAAGTTTTGCATTTTTATTTTTAATTATTTTATTTTACATATTTATTTTAAATTTTATTAAAGACTTTTAACGCTTTACATAACGTAACGGTATAACAGGATGACACTTTTTAGACAAATCGCCGAATTCCAGTGTCATCAATAATTTCAATTCGTACCTGAAGATCAACGTTTATGACCCCCTCATTGGAAGGAGCACAGGGCATTAACATTTGGGCCCCCACTCAGTACAGACCCTTATCAGGGAAAGGGTTAACACAAGCAATTTGTTGAGTTGGTGGTCGGCTATATAACCTTTAGCCTTGAACAGTATGCTCCGTGGAGACGAAGTAAAATTAACCTTTTAATAGTATTCAGTGTTAAATGAAACTGAACCTTGAAATTACCTAAACTAGTGGAGAGCAGAATTTACCTATAATAGAACTTTAGTGGGAGGCGTATCTGAACTTTGGTGTTCACCAAGATAATTCAGTGAGGAATGCTTGAGATTTAAGGGACAGTGGGCGCAAAGGCTCAAAAAGCGAAATCAAATAACAACCGGAGGCTCGATTTGATCTACAGGATGTGGCATGGACCAGAACGACACCACTGGTTACAACGAGATGACGCGGAACCGAACAATTAAGAGCTGTTTGTTCACACTCTTTGCAAGACATTGTGTGTAATGTAATTCGTGGGCGGGTAAAATGAGAAGAAAACCTTTGAGCTAATTTCCCTTGACGTTAGTGTGTTTGGTTATAGTGTGTGTTTCGCGGTTGTGTTCAGTTTGTTGGAATAGACGATGATAGAGCAGAAAATATGACGTCACTTTCGGAGTCATCCATCAGAGCCATCTTAAAAGGATGAAAAACAACTTACATGCTTCTCATGTTAATAAATTATTTAACGAACCATCGTCCATATCCCTTTAATACGTAAAGTCAGTGACACGCGAGGAGATTTAGTTCTTATCCTGCTGAGTATTTTCAAGATATTTTTCTTCAAATCTAGTCATGGCTGCTTTAGAGCAGCCATAATAGATTTGATGAAAAAATCAGCAAAGTTTAACTCAAAACATCGTTGGTGATAAAAATTCATCCAATTTACAGGGGTAAAATTTCAATGAATGGTCAAAAATTATACTTAATTCAGTGGCAAGAGAAATCCTGTCTTGGACAGTAATGTTCGCCAGCAGCAGGAAAAGAGTTGAGCGTCCTCTTTATTTATTTATTTATTTATTTAGTTATTGCTGTTTAATGTCACATACTTATGCACAATGGCCAATCGTAACCGTGACAGTTTTTCGGATGGAGAGAACCCCCGAGCATCGACAAGCAACTATCAGCTCCTCAACATTCTAACTCTGTTCAAGCTCCGCTCAAGGAGGGTTACAGTGGTGGAAGACATGTGCACCATCGACGTGCAGTACGCCTTTGTACGCGGCGTCATCGTGCCCCCGTGTAGGCAACCGGGATAAAGTGCCTTACCGAGGACACTACGCAACGCGGGTCGTCCCGGATGGGAATCGAACTCTGGACCTCTAGCATAGAAGTCCAACAGTCTACCACTGAGCCACCGCGCCGCAGTTGAGCGTTCTAAATCACTACTGGATGCCCGTAGTAAGGTTGTAAGAAGTTCGATCACATCTCAATCCAAATAGCATTACACTACAGCCGCCATGGACTGGTCGTAATCCACGCGTGGGCGGTGATGTCCACGCATGCGTTTGTCAGGTAATAAAAACTATCATCAGCAAAAATTTAATTTGTTGATGATTATTCCTATAATTAGTGTTTGGAATCTAATATAACTGCGTCCGTGGAAATATTGCCCACTTGTGGAAAGTGACCAGTCCACGGTCGCCGAACTGTATCCGGGAAACAGCTGAACACGTCGTAGGTCATACATCTCCTTCCACAAAAACATTAGTTCCCAGACGAGTTACTGATGATGACAATGACGAAAAAAATAAATACGTCTTCTAACCATGTGTTGCAGAGGTGGAAATATGGAGGAAATTCAAGTCGCTGCAGCCGTTTCAAAGCCAACACCGGACAATATTGTACCACCTTTTTGGCATCGTAAAAATAAACGGGTAGTTTAGGATTTCACAAGAACTTTTGTTCCTTCGCGGGGATTTTTTATTCTTTGAGGGTAGATGCATTTGTGACACTGCGAGTTTGTTTCACGCTACGGTCGTTGCTGGAAGGAATGATCGGCGAAAGTGCTCAGTTCTAAAAGGATAGCATGTAAAATTCGAGTGTCTTCAAAAGTTATAACATCAGAGTTTACTTGTACGATGAAGAGGCAGTTCCGTTAAATAATCGGTGGCTTTGTCGTGAATGAATTTTTACAGTAAAGAAAATTTTGAAGATGTGGCGATTGTTGGAGAAGGCAAGCCCATCTTTAGTAGCTGGCGTTCTGACAAGATAGATCGTGTTATCGCTATGACTGATTTACGGAATAGGTAGGCCCAGATAATATCGACAGAGTTCAGAAGTGAAAGAATAAAATGCGAGGTACATGTAGATCCTTTCAAACGTTTTCCTTTTAACTTAACACCGAACTGGGAAAGACAAAAACTTTCCATTTGGAATAATTAATTTTCCTGGATGTCAGTTTGGATTATTTTGAAAGTATATCCCAGGGTGTTTGTGTGCGTTTGCAAAAGCTGATACAGTACAGTCGCCGTGGACTGGTCGTAATCCGCGCGTGGTAAGTGGTGTCCACGCATGCGATTACCAGGTAATAAAAATCCACATCAGCAAAATTTTAATTGATGAAGCACCGGGTTGTACCCGGTGTTTCATTAATTAATGTTTTATGATTATTCCTATCATTAGCATTTGGAATCTATTACTATTGCCTCCGTGGAAATGTTGCCCCCCCCCCCCCCACTCCCCTCCCCGTGGAAGGTGACCAGCCCATTGCGGCTGTACTGTAGTGTTTTCGCTTAACCCTTTACCCAACGCAGACGATATCAAAATTTATTATTTTAAATATCATTTTTTGAAATTTTTCAAAAAATGTCAACAAAACCATATCATGTGACCCCTCGTTGGAACGAGCTCGACGAGCTCGTTCCAACGAGGGGTCACATGATATGGTTTTGTTGATATTTTTTGAAAAAATAATATTTTTTCAACTGCTAAATTTGCATATTACGCGGGCGGATGCGGTCGATTCGTTGGGTAAAGGGTTAAATTAAACCTGGAATAGCGAGACTGGAACAATACGTGTTTGTGTTTTACTTGGCTTGGATTAAAGGGGACTAGCCATAGAGAGGAACGCGGTTAATCTTTTCGAGGTTTGAAACAGGTTCAGGTGATCAGAAATAGAATTATTACTATTTAATAAAACTAGGATTTCAACAGTATCATCAATAATGTCTAGGAACAATGAAGAATCCAACACCGAACCCAGTGGGACACCAGCAACTATGGTAAGTATGAAGAGCGTACATTATTGACCAAAGCTTTCAATTTGCGGTTGGTTAGATGAGGTTCATGACATTTAAGAAGGTGACCTACCCGAGATGAAAATATTTGCCCACTTCGTGTACGAGAACTTTGTATAACACTCTCTCTTTGTTTTTTAAGGCAAGCTTATTAGAAGCAACTATTTCACATGTAATCCGGCATTAAGAATATCTATCAGTATCATACTTACCAACACTAAGTTAGTGTCCACCTTGTCTCTCTGTTAAGTGAATGTGCTTTTACAGTAATTTGGCAGTTTTATTCTTGCCAGGAAAACAATTAACAAATCTCACCTCCGAGACATTATCTATTACTGATATGATGAACAGAAAAAAGCTACAGAACATCAAAAGATGGTGAAAGCGGCGTTCTCTTATTTTTAAACAAGTTTCAACAGAAAATATAAGTTATGGGGCTTTTAGGGGTGGATATAGTGTGATATAAGGTGAAGTGAGATCAATATTAGGCGAGGCTGAAGGCACAGCCTAATATTGATCTTGAGGAGCCTTATATCACACCGTATCCGCCCCCTGAAAGACCCATAACGTATTTATTATGCCAGTCCTTTGAAAGAGACACAACCATAAGTGTAATTTATGTTCGATATCGATCAACCTTCAAGTTCAATCATTCAAATCAAAACAAAACAGACGATAAAATTTACAGTCCAGGGGGGGGGGGGGGTAACTCGAAAATATTTGCATGACCTGAGAAGGGCAGATTATTCGGGTAAGGATTCTCGCTTGAGTTCATCTCAGACAGTGCCAGTTGGCTTCTATACATGCCGTTTTAGTGGTTTATTTATTGTATTTATTTACATTTGTTTATTAAAATTTCTCAAAGACTGGAACAAACGTGTTATAGTTGTGCGTTGCTCAACAGACACACACGCGAAATTATTTGTTGTTCGTTGAACACGCGAAATTAGGAAAAACATCGAAGCGAGCGTTGGATGTCAAAAACAAAATGTCGAAACTGACCGTATATGAGCTCTATATACGGTCAGCTCGATAATACACAGTCTCATATATGGTCGCTAGATATTGAAGCTGATTGGTCAGTAACAATTATTGGCATAATAATGGTTGTTAAATGTTCAAACTGATTGGGGGAAATTGTAAAAGCCAGCTTCTGTATTTTTATACTACTACCTGAAGTTAGTGAAATGATGTACACATCGATGATACAAATTCGTTAACATTTCGAAATTTCAATTTTCATATGAAATTCTCATACCCTTAGTGAGGGGCGCGGTGGCGTTGCGGTAAGCGGTTCTCGTCAGATCACCGAAGTTAAGCAACGTCGAGCCCGGTTAGTCCTCGGATGTTTGACCGTCTGAGCGATCGATTCGGACTCCCGCATTGTGTCCTTTGGCAAGGCACTTAACCCCGATTGTCTACAAGGGGGCACGATGACGCCGTGTACTAAGGCGTACTGCACGTCGATAGTGAGCATGTCTTCAACCAATCTAACCCTGCGTGTGCTGCAGTGCGGACTTACGATGTTGGGGAGCTGGCAGCTGCTCGTCGTTGCTCGGTGGTTCTCTCCAGGTTCCTCCACCCGTAAAACTGTCACGATCATGATTATCCATTGTGCATAAATATGTGACCTTAAATACCAATAAATAAATACATACTCTTAGTGTTAAATTTAAGACAGGTTTAGGAAATTAAAGGGAGCTAACTTTCCTGAAAATCTCTGGCAACGACGAAAATTTTCAGCCATGGTAACTACGTGTATTGTTAGATTGAAATGGCTTATTCCCCAATAATGTTGAGATCAGAAAGCTTCGCGCAGAGTTTTTATGTATAAATATTTGTTTAATGAAATTGCTGATCATCGGCAAAGAGAAGACTCAATAAGCACCAAGTAGGGGGCGCAGATCAGCAATAATTCAATCTTACAGCCCTGTGGGGCTGTTGGATTGAATTATTACTGACTCCCTTAAAATCAAAATAGATCCTTCCTTTTTCCATGCAGGGTGTATGGCGATACCGTTCAGCAACTCATTGTTGCGAGGGTTAAGTATTATACCAATTCAAAATTATCTGTAGTTGAAAAGTGGGCATATCTGGGTGTCAGATTTGTAGGAGGGGTGGGGGACGTGGGACTATCATGACTTGTTTTGTTTAACCCTTTGAACCTGAAAGGCCGCTTTCCGCTTATGAAAATGATACGTCACAATTTCATTAATTAGGAAGGCTGTTAAGTAAATGTGTGGAGTAGACCAATTAATATTTCCAACGTGCAGCCTTTGGGCTTCACGTTGAAAATATTAATTGAACTCTCCCCAGATAATGAATATGGACTCTTCCAATTGCCGTCATTGAACTGACATGGAAGATACCACCAGTGTCTTAAGGGTTAATAGGTCTTTGATAAAATGGCAGAAATTCTTGAGAGAATTAATTAGACTTGGATAAGTTTTCGTGTAATGTTTTTTTAAGTAGTTTTTATGCAACTTTTTTCATTTCATTTACAGTTACGGTGTAGAGGATCGAGGTGGCTCAGTGGTTACTTAAATCCGATTGCTCACGTGGGGGCTCGGTAGCTCTGTATACAAAGTCGTACTGCACGCCGATAGAGCACTTGTCTTCAACCAATGCTAACCCTGCTTCTGTGGAGTTAGTTCGTTGGGGAATCTGACAATTGCTCGCCGCTGCTCAGTGGTTCTCTCCGAGTACTTTGGCTTCCTCCACCCGTAAACTGACTGACACGAGATGACCCTGGCTGTCGAAAGTGTCGTTAGATCCCAATAAAATAAATTTACAGTGTTGCGGGAGTATTTGTGTGCACCCTGGTATCTGTGTGCACCTGGTAAAGCGGCTTATTTCTTTTAGTGCTATAATCGTTTCGTCTGTTCCTTTGATGCATTTCAAGATGGATCCGAATTATGCCAATGTTTGTTTGAGGATTGTGTTTTTTACTTTAGGAGCGGATGAATCAATTATTTCCACGAAGGTGTCACAATACTCCTTTTGTACTCTTTAATATTTGCATGCAGATTGATGTGAAGAAGTTCCTCCCACTCGGTATGCTTTATAAAGATTGTTGGCTTTTGCAATATCAGCTAATTTTGTCATATTATATCTGACATGTCTGGATCAAATATATTGGCTTCAATTACACTCACGGAATCGCTAACAACGATAGGACTGAATAAAGTGCTGCGAGTGGGGAGGCTCATGTGCCCTTTGATTTAACATTTCTGAGGTTATGGCGAACCCGGAGGTGATGCCGTTTAGGTCGGTGGAGGATAAATCGGAGGGTTCCTTTTAACGTTTTCATCGCAAAAGATGAAAAACACGAAAGTTATTAGAAAAAGAGAAATAAAGATGAGCGCCAGGGAATACTATTTACACAGATGCTGCAGGAGCTAGTTTGGATTTGGGAATTTTAACGGGCGCTCTGTGATACTCTCCAAGAAAATCGAGTGAAAATTAATTTGTGACCTGAAGTGATCTGAGCGATTCAGGTCATTGGTGGACTGCAGACACCGATACGGTGCCTATAATTCATAGACGCCCTCAAATCGCCCAGACCGTACAATGGACCAATACAATTCCCTACATCGTGAAATCCGACGCGCAACTGGGGTGGTAACTATTCCTGCGCCTACACGAAATTAAGCGTGTAAAAACATCGTCTAAGACAATATGTAATGTCGTCGAGACTCATTGTTTTATTGATTTCAAATATTTTGAACTTCGTTGGCCAAAAAACGTGAAGACCACCCCACCCCCACCCGTCCCCAAGCCCTCTGGGTTGTGCGGTCCCACTGTTTGAAAACAATTTTCTGTGGGTTGCCTACAGACAGAAGGTTACGACTAGCAGCCATTATATGCCATAAACTTTTATTGTAAAGTACTGTGATAACAAAAGTGGTGTTATCTGCAGGGATGGGGCGGCAGGGAGGTGCCCCCCCCCCAACAATCCTGGCCAAAAATTCCTATAGTTGGAAATTCGGAGGGCAAGTCATGAGTAGTTGGAAATTCCATCTATCTGGATTATAGAGCTTCTTTGGCGATGCTGATGTCTTCTTTACTTCCTCAAAATTCCAACTCGGTTTCAAATCGGCAAAAATTCCAAATGTTACTATTTACAACTACAGTGTACGCAATATCTAGCTTCATAAGTATGCATGATATCAGTTGGTACGAGATTTCTATAGTACGTTTACTTATCGTAATAAAAAAATTCTCGAAATGCACTTCAGGAAAATCGCATCATGTAAAATCGTTATCCTGAGTTAATTCCATCATTCACAGTCACAAAATGATGAAACATCGAAAATTTATTATTCTTGCATAAGATCTGATTTAATGTTAGGAGAGTGTGAATTGCTCAAAGTTCTCAGCTTGAGCATTTATTTGTTTAGCCCATATTTAATTCCCAGAAGACTACAAAATAATAATAACCTGATAATTCTATCATAAACATGTTGGAATTTCAGTTACTAGAATCAATTTATGCCCCCTTTCATGGCTTCATTTTCAAATTTTTTCTCGGTAGTGATTTTCCAACTGGGGGAGGGGCTTAGAGGGGGAAACCCCTCCCGCACCCCCCCCCCCCCCAGTTGGAAATTCACTACCTTACACACCCAATCGGAAACCTCTAGCCTCGGCCCTGGTTATATGGATCAGATCGCGATCTACTCGTACCTCAATAGGTCGAGACTTCCACAGAAAATAATATGAATTCAAACCTCGAGAAAGACAAACAAACTACATACTACCTGGTAATGTTTACACCACAACTGAAATAGTGTCCAATGAACATTGTATTGCCAGTGGATTCCCAGGTTATGTTATTTTCTCTTGAATACTAGTTCATCGTGTGATTCGTCCCATGAATACCAGTTGATCATGTGATTTATCCCATGAATACCAGTTGATCGTGTGATATTTGAACATCGCGCTTTGATAATACACACTACCTTCGATTTTCCTGAGTCTATACAGGGGGGTGGGGTGGGGGGGGCACTAAAAATTTGCAAGACGTGACGTCCTATTTTTTATTCGGCTCCTATTTACATCCACCCACCCACTACGTGCAAATTTTCTTCTACCGTTCTCAGACACCCCCCACACCCACCCCCACTCTCCCATTAAAATCCAAAATAAGCTTATAAACTTAGTAGGCACAGCTGTCTTTAAGGGGTTTTCATAATGTTCTTAACCCTTTACCCAACGTAACGGCCAAAACCGGCCAGCGCTTTTTTATTATTTTTTCATTTTTTGTCTCAAAAACATGAGTTATGACCCCTCATTGGAATGAGCTCGTCGAGCTCGTTCCAATGAGGGGTCATAACCTATGTTTTTGAGACAAAAAATGAAAAAAATTAGTTATTCAATCATTTTTTGGCAAGTGTCATCTGCTTTTCATGTTAGGTAAAGGGTTAAACTGGTACCACCAATTTAAACCTCTGTGGGCTGCTGTGGGCCCCAATCTAGAAATGACAAGCTGTTCATTATCAGGCTTGGCCAGAGCAGGTGTACATATACGGGAACAAATTTTCATTTGAATTGTTCCCAAAATATTGTCTGCACATTTTCTACATTTCGAACAAAACACCCACCCGCAACTAACGTTTGACATTTTCCCAGTTTAAGCCCAATATTCTCACATATAAAGCCTCCTGATGTTGTATTTATGTTAAGAGTGTGATGTACAACATCATCCTTTAGGTTTGAAACATAAATGATGGTATATATTAGCTGATATATTGATATATTTTTTAAAAAATTCAAAAAATTGCACAAGTTGGAAATGCACATTTTAGGCGCACTCAAGAGACCCACCCACCCCCACGTCACGTCTTGCAAATTTTTGGTGGCCTCTGCCTGGTCTATAGAATATTTATTTTCTGCAATTTCTTTTTATGTTCCATAAATAGATGGTTTCCCCAACTCTTGTGTGAGTTGTATTTTTAGCGGTTCATGAAATTTGCACGTGATCAATTTGTGGATATCAAAGAGTCATGATTCAATTCTTAATTGGACGTTGTTGAATTTCTTTTACAACGAGTACGATTCTGCCGGGTTGTAGGGCAGAATCAGAACAGTGAATTTCGACAGGATTGCGACTCAGTCGCGGGCCGGTCGAAAAACTATGTCCGTTTTTGCGATCACAGAGCTGTAATGGTACAACTTCAGTAAATATACACAACTACTTAATGTGTAAATAAACAGATTATTTTTGGCGCGCTTAGCCCCCCGCCCCCTTTCCATGCCACCCCCCCCCCCCCAACAAAAAATAAATATGTATGTGTGTGTATGTCCCGTCACCTGCCAGAAAGAATAGGGTAGGTAGCTAGGTGATTATTTTACCACTTTCCAGCACCTCCCCCCCCCCCCCCTCTCCACCTCCAAAAAATGCTTATTATTTTAAAGGCGTGCAAATAAAAACAAAATGGCATTGTTGTGAAGGCATAAAATTACGCTGAAAACCAATACCTGAAGTGGTGACATAATTTTTTTAACTGAACCCTCAATAAAAGACTGGAGGTATGGAAACAGGAAAGAGACCTATTTTCTGACATATTTATTCAACAAATAAAATCAGCCAACTTGGATCACAATACAGGCAATCTTCCTAAACTCTTCTTAGGATATTTTTCTCTTTTCATTTCATTATAAAGCCCTGACCTATGACTTGTTTCGGGCGAGGGAAATGCTATTTCCATCTTATTTCGAAAATATCAATTGATGATGCCATCTAAAAATGTGTTCCAGTGAGGGTTAAGTATCCCTGAATGCGCTCCATCCGCAAACTAAACTGACGATGCAGTTATCTAATTAACATGCTGTTGTATTCTGAAAATGTATATCATATCTCGATCAATGAGAACATTATACCAGACTGTCAATTCTTTAATACAATCTTAAAGATCGAAAGGACCCCCACGAAGCAATTACTTTCACCCTGCTATTTGTTTCCTTTCTTCTTTTTTGTGAAAAAGCATGATCGAAGCATCTTTAATGTATAATTATATTTTGTCTCTATATCAGGATAAATTCTGTCTTTTGATTGGTCCGAATGCCTTGGACAAATAGCCATGGCAAAGGGTACACCCAGCATCCAAGGTATATGGAGCGTGCAACATCCAGGGTATATGGGCACGCGAAACATCGGGAGTATATGGTTTAAATGAAAGAGTTTCGCTTCCGCTCGTCTCGATATAAAAATCGAACAAAAAAAACCTGAAAATAGTCACAAATATTATCAGATTTACAGTTTCGATTCCGCTCGTCTCGACATAAAAATCGAACAAAAATAAACTGAAAATAGTCACAAATATTATCAGATTTCCGACAATTTGATCATATTTTGCTGATATAAATTTGTCGAATAATTAAAATGAAACAACTTGAGAAAAATAAAATAAGAGCAAATATCGTCCCCTCAGTTCCAAAGTGTTGTATGTGCGATAGACACATAGAACACATTGGAACTCGGGGGACGATATGTCAACAAAATACTGTTCACTCGTTTCCTTAACGACCCGAGGGATGTAACTGCATCTGTTGTCTTCTGCGTTTGTAAAAACAAAACAATTATTCACGAGTTTGGGCCAACTGATTGCGGAGCGTGAGACATGTGCCCACAATTTTGTTTTCACTATGCTTCTATTGTGTTTCAAACGGGACAAAACATGATCTGCGCCAACATGCCTGCGGCTCGGTGTTCAAAAACCGACATCCAAGTATTAAATCTCCATATACCATACATGTTGGCGAAGGTAACTTATAATACCTCATGTGACATTCCCGTCTTCTGATTGGCTGAGAGCTACTACTCTAATATATTTACCCATTCTAAAAATAACCTTACACAATTCCTATGCATTATATACTTTCTAAACATATCCGTTCAATATCCTCAAACATTCGACCGACAAACCATAACACGCACTCCATCCCTGGGGAGGTGAGCGTTGGTCCCCATATGGCTTTCTTTGTAAACGTCCCCAGGACGCACTTCTGTCCCCGCTAAATATGTTAACTAGATGTCCTGCCCCCGAAGCAGGGAAGTTCGGGTCGTTTGGTGGTGCCCTGAGAGGAGCCATTTTCTGTACAATTGTCTAACGAATCCGTTCGTACTAAACAACAAGATCAGACAGAGGCAGACTATACTTGTCAAGGACGGCCACAACTGTTTATCAACAGACAAAAGTGGCAGATTATACTTGCCTGAAGAGAACACCAAAACCCTCCTCCCTCACACTTTCCTTCTCTGCTGCGACTGGACATGATGCGGATTTGCGAAAAAATGTCTAAAACGTGACCCTTTGAACCCAAGGACCCCTGATAGTATTTTCCATCCCAGCTCAATGTCATCAACTGGAAGAGTCCATGTTCGTTATTTGGGTGTAGAACAATTAATATTTTGAACGTGCAGCCTTGGAACTGCTCGTTGAAGATATTGATTGGTGTACGTACAAATTCTTGAAGAAATTGCCTACTTTAAAAGTCTGGGTCGTTTCAGGATCCTAGAATGGAATCGGTCGTTCGGGTTTAAAGAGTTAAAACGTCAGAGTAAGGTCGAAGGGGGCTCACCCCACACCGTCCCTACACGCCTTCGGTGCGCGAAATCATTGATCCGCAACGCGCACTTTCAAGTGTTTTTATCCAACATTCTGTTTCGTTATTTCTAAGTTCAAGAATAAAAATCACTGTCTTGGACAAGTCAACAAGAACATGTAAATTACTTAGGATTAGAATCCTAATGGGAAACAAGATTTTTCCTTGGTTTGTTCTATTCTTCTAGGTCTCATAACTTGAGAAGATTCTCCAAATATCTGGAGAACATGTTTGTTAATATACAAGAGATACATTTATGAACCACAGAAAAACAAAGGCCAAACTGTGTAAATGGGCGTAGCCCATTTATACTATGTTTGGCTTTGCTTTTGGGGTTCATAACTCAAGCAATAGACAGAAACAAACGACCATTCCTCATAATTAAACTTGAGGGGCAATAAATTTAAACACTCTCTACTTTGCGGAGTTAAAATAAAAACCAGGTCGCATCATGCTTCCAAGTGACAACTGAATAAAAAGGTTTAGTTTTCTAAAATTCTGTTTGAAATAAGGATACATTTTACTGAAACATATTCTTCTGTCATTAAAAATTTATTTACCAATAAATTGCGTTAGTTACAAGGAACGTCATAGGCCACGCCCACACAAAACTTCAATCTCCTTTTCCACTTGACGGGAGTGTGCTGTCATTCAAAGCAACACTGAATTAAATTTAATTCTGATTTTGACCATTTCCTGAGAAACTGAAAACACAGTTTGTAAATGAGGAGTTCGATATAAACCCAGATGACATGAAGTTGGTTGAACTTTATCTCGGAAAGAATTCATTTAGGCAATTTAGAAATTGGAAACTTTTGTTGGCGTAAGTTTCTTTGTGGATTATCATGACCGGCCATTGTTTACAATTGACTTGGGTAAAACGATGAACGCAGACGATTATCTATTACACATAAACAACTTGAACATGGAATACAAAGCATGATAATGATTTCATTGTTTGTTAAATTTTATTTTGAAAGTCTTTTTAATATGATGAGATAAATAGTAATTACTTTTCATGTTGAAACAATATGAGCGTGCAGGGGTTCTTTTCCATTCACACTGTGCAACGTAATCGTTAAGACAGATATTGGGGGGAGTGGTTTAGGGAGGGCCTAAATGCGTTTTATTCGGTCCATTGTGTTATGAAAGGAAAAAAGAAACACGTTAGCCAATTATTTTGCCTGAAAATGCATGAACAGCAAAAAGGTTTAATTAAATAAAATTAAATAAAAAAAGAAAATCACTGTCTCGGATAAGTGAGTAGGTAAAGTTTTTAGGATTGGAATCCTGACGGGAAACAAGACTTTTCCTCGGTTTGGAAGATATAATATAATGAAAGTGTCAATGACACTGTAGCTCAACTTGTCAAGACAAAGACATGTACATGTATAGTATGTGACACAGCAATGACAAACATCTAGGTAATGACCTTATAACAAAGGTACATATAAAGTATTGTAACGGTCTGTACATAAATACTGACCGGTGCCTGTAACAAATGTATAGGTAAAGTATTGTAAAGGTGGGTGACAGTCAGATGCTAAACTAGAAAAGAAATCTTAGTCCCAGAGTGGGTCTGACTGAACCCCAAAACATTTGTTCTCATAGCACAGTGATAACAAAGGCACCCCAAAACACACTCATTCCTGTCCCAAGGTGAAAACAAAGGTACCCAAGAAGTTTCGTGAAGATCAGTTCACAAATATGAGCTGTGTAGAAGTTGTGACAAAAAACTGATTGGACCTAATTTCGGTACAAACTGGCAACTGGCAGCCATCCTGTGTTTTGGACTGCACCCAGAAACACTCGTTCTCGTCCCAAGGTGATAACAAAGGTACCCAAGAAGTTTTGTGAAGATCGGTTCATAAATACAGCTTCTAACCCGAGCCGTATTGACATGTGCACTTACAGTGTATAAGTAGCACTGAATAAATCAAAGTTCATCTAATTTGCATAATTTCTGCACGAGAAAAAAAACTGTACTATATGTGATGTATTCCATGTTACTAAACATTCATACAAAAATTTATTCAAATCAGAACTTTCATACAGAAGTTCTGTACAAAAGACTTATTGCACTAATTTTGGTACAAAATGGCTGCTGGTGGCCATCTTGAATATCGGACCACACCCCAAAACACTCGTTCTCATCCCACGGTGATAACAAAGGTACCCAAGACGTTTCGTAAAGATCAGTTCATAAATACGGCCTCTAGTCTGAGCCGTATAGAAGTTGTGTACAAAAAACTGATTAGACCTAATTTCAGTACAAAATGACCACTGGCAGCCATCTTGAATTTTGGACCGCACCCAGAAACACTCGTTCTCGTCCCAAGGTGATAACAAAGGTACCCAAGATGTTTTGTGAAGATCGGTTCATAAATACAGACTCTAGCCCGAGCCGTATTGACATGTGTACTTACTGTGTGTAAGCAGCACTGAAAAAATCAAAGTTCATCTAATTTGCATAATTTCTGCACGAGAAAAAAACCCGTATTATATGTGAGGTATCCCGTGGTACAAAACATTCACACAAAAAATTATTCAAATCAGCGCTTTCATATGGAAGTTCTGTGCAAAAATCTGATTGCACCAAATTTTGTACAAAATGGCTGCCATCGGCCATCTTGAATTTCGGATCGGACCCCAAAACACTCGTTCTCGTCCCACGGTGATAACAAAGGTACCCAAGGAGTTTCGTAAAGATTGGTTCATAAATACGGCCTCTAGCCCGAGCCGTATTGGCATTTGCACTTACAGTGCTGAAAGTAACACCAAAAAACATCAAAGTTAGTCTAAATTGCATAATTTACGCACGAGAAAAAACCCGTATTATATGTGATGTATCCCATGGTACTAAACATTTATACAAAAAATTATTCAAATCAGAGCTTTCATATGGAAGTTCTGTACAAAAAACAGATTTCTGCATCGTCGGTACAAAATGGTGGCTGGCAGTCATCTTGAATTTCGGACCGCACCCCAAAACACTCGTTCTCGTCCCACAGTCATAGCAAAGATACCCAAGAAGTTTCGTAAAGATCGGTTCATAAATACGGCATCTAGCCCGAGCCGTATCCAATTGTTGACGGACAGACGGACAGACGGACAGACGGACAGACGGACAGACGGCCAGACGGACGACGGGCCATGGCATAAGCTCAAATTTGGCTTCGCCAAAGTTGAGCTAAAAATTACAACACTGTGCCAAAATGGTAATCCTCTGGGAAAAATTTAAAAAAATATTTTATACTTACAATGCACCGTTTGGTCCAAGCTGATCGAATATTCCCGCAACAGTTCCACCCACAAAAGGTACTCCGAATGTGTAGACAAGAAGTTTCCAGTCCCCGAAACCGTAGTTGATGTTTTTTTGGAAGTGCATCAGCACAAAAGCACTCACGGCAATCAAATTAACCAACAGAGTCTGTGCTGTTACGAACTCAACGATCATGAACCCGTATGCCTTGCATACCCAAGGTGGAGTTACATGATCCCTGTAAGCTAAATAGTGAGCATGATCCAACGTATGTGACACATTGAAAAGACCATCACAAAAAGCAAGGTATACAACCATTTTCTCGCCTTTTGTCCAAGAGAAGAATGACTTGAAATGATGTTTCTTGCATGAAATAATCACCACAGTGACGACACTTAGGAAACTGGTACCAATGCAAGATAATGCAAGTATGTGGAATGTTAGAAAATCTCCGGTTGCTAATCCATATACTGGAAGGTCATAACCACTTTTTGGCTCAATGGTAGTATTTGTATCACTGGTTGTCTCCCTTACTGTAGACAGCTGGCTTGTTGTGATATTTTCTCCATAATTATTGGTGGTTGGCATAACTGATGAGTGAAGTGAAGTCGTAACGGCGATACATAAACTGACTTGAACATTCACCAAGTAAAACTGTTACATGTTAACCTAGACAAAAATAAAACAATATATAGAGAGTAATCGCTTGACTGGACTAATTCATGAGAGGAGAGGGACATTGTACAAACACGAGTGCGCAAATGCGCACGAGGGTTTTACAATATAGTCCCTCGGCTCGAATGAATTATTTCAAGTAACCAGTCCAGTCAAGCGATTACTCTGTTTATTACTTTTCATTATTAATGATAATTATATTATTTAACCCTTTACCTAATGTAACGGCCAAAACCGGCCAGCGCTATTCTCAAAAATCGCCATTTAATTTTCATTATTTTTTTCATTTTTTGTCTCTAAAACATAGGTTATGACCCCCCATTGGAACGAGCTCGTCGAGCTCGTTCCAATGAGGGGTCATAACCTATTTTTTGAGACAAAAAATGAAAATAATAGTTATTCAAGAATTTGTTTTGCAAATGTCGTCTGTTTTTCATGTTCAAGTCCCCATTTCACCCACGGCAAAGCGTCTTCGTTTGCGCGCACGGATACATGACACAATTGTTGATTGCATAATTCACTTGTGAAGTTATCCTTTATAAGCAAACCGGGAAATCCCAGTAAATGACACTTTGGAAAGTAATAAACCACTTTATTTTTGCAA
Organism: Pictodentalium vernedei; assembly: GCA_031216915.1. NCBI lineage: Eukaryota > Metazoa > Mollusca > Scaphopoda > Dentaliida > Dentaliidae > Pictodentalium > Pictodentalium vernedei. Next base: position 314,555,070 of record CM062291.1, read on the forward strand.
TACACTTTATATACAGTAGTTAGATCACGACAACAGGCGGCTAAAGAAAATATTCAAACACTGAATTATGGCGATAATGAGTAACCGAATGCTCGACAGGAGGTGTGTAAAAGACATTAATTATATGCTTTCCTGTGAATTATCTAAAAGATATTTCTCAACAGTACCAGAACACCATGCTATTCCAAGCCGTTCTGACGATTCTAGGACTGAAAAATTAGATGTATAATAATAATAAAACAATAAAGTAAAATAATTAGATGTGTAGAAAGTGACTCTGAGATTACTATTGAGCCTTGAACTGGGTAACTTTTCCAAAAAACCTTCTTGATCGATTCGACCAGGAAGTATTTTTTTTTTTTTTTTTTTTTTTGGATAAGTCGGCGCACTCAATTCTCAATTCCTTGTTGTAAATTCAGTGTGCAAACTCTTTCACATGGGACAGTACTTCAAGAAAAGGCGTCTTGTTACATTATGCAACAACCGGATCCTGAAATTTCAACTATCAACGAAAATGTTAGTCTCACAAATTCCCTCTCCGGGTGACACCCCCCCCCCCCCCCCCGCCCCGCCTCTGATAGATAGCACAGTATGGTTATTCAGACCCCACACCCATTCCCATTCTCGCTGTAATCGATCTAATTAACGTTAGGTCACCGACAACGAAAAACACGCAGGCCTCTCGTCCTAAATTGTTGAGGTTCAGAATTCTCGCCAACGATGAAGGTTTTCCATCGAAAATGACAAAGCATCTTCGCCGGACAGAACTTCCGAACAAACTTTTAAAATAAAACTGTTTTATCTTAGATCACAACCAAATCCATACTTAGAGGCTATAGTGTTTAATGTCTTAAGTCGGTCACTTTGTTGGTGGGCGACATGGGGACATAGGAACGGGCGGGGCACAGGGGACAATATATGCCCCCAACTTTTTTTCAAAAATAGTTGAGAGAGGGAGGGAGAGAGGGAGGGAGGGAGGGAGGGAGAGACAGAGAGACAGAGACAGAGAGAGAGAGAGAGAGAGAGAGAGAGACATAGAGATAGAGAGTTTAGGCCAACATTATCTTTCCCAACCCGTCACTGCAGTCTTATTGGAAATTAGCAGGAATGGGGGAACACAATCTTTACTTTTAATACTCTTAAGATATTACCAACGATCCCCGCGTTTGCTTTGTCTCTCCTATGGACTTTAACCCTTTACCCAACGCACAGGCTATCAAAATTTATTATTTTAATTATTGATTTGTAAAAATTTAAAAAAACACCATATCATGTGACCCCTCATTGGAACGAGCTCGACGAGCTCGTTCCAATGAGGGGGTTACGTGATATGGTTTTGTTAACATTGTTTGAAAAATATTTTTTTTCTTAATGCTAAATTTGAAAATTATGCGGGTGGATGCGGTGGATTCGCTGAGTAAACGGTTAAAGTCGGAAAAATCACTGGGATCCATATTTAACAAACTTCCCCATCGGGCCGAAACAATGTTGTCAATTTGTTAGGTTTGTTAATATGAAACCAAAGACGTGCGTTTTTGCTCAGTGTCAGTCCCAAACAAAGCTCTGTGTTTGAAATCCCGACTACGGCATATGGAGCACCACTGACATACATCAGCGCTTGTGTGCCCCTGTGTCAAGAGAGCACCCGCAAGTTTAAAATACTTTTTTACGTACATGGAGTGTACACCCTAAAATCAGTTGGGTTAAAAATTTACCCAAATCAACTGGGTTGAGTGAATATGAACCCAATTGGGTTCATATTCACTCAACCAAGTAGATTTTGGTTTGTTTTTAACCAAACTGATGTTAGAGTGTAGATATAAAGATGAAGGGAACGGAGGGTTAAAACAAATAAAAATGGCTTCAAAATTCATTAAAAATAAACAGTAGGGAATAACATAGAAACGAAACATTTAATAATTCGACGTATTGATTAACTTTTTACAATGGTCAAACAAAAAGGCTTAAATAATAATGACCTGTAAATTTTCATTTAAATGAACACAGAGCCTGAACCAGAACTACTTTATATATCGGGACCAGTACAAGAAAACTAGAACTGCTGTATTTAGAGCTTCTTGAGGATTCTGGCAATACCTTTCATTGTATGAAAAGCTTGGCATCTTCCATATCAGTTCAATGGCAGCAACGGGAAGAGTCCATATTCTTTATTTGGGGGTAGACCAATTAATATTTTCAACGTGCAGCCTTGGGGCTGCACGTAGAAAATATTGATTGATCTACACCGCACCTTCACTCAAAAGTCAACCTACTTCATGAAATTATGAAGTATCATGTTACTGGACCGGAAAAAAGGCCTCTGGGGTTCAAAGGGTTAAAAGCCAAAACATAAAATAGGTTTTAATTAAAGGAATCTAAATTTCGAACAATCATAGCCAAAAGGGTACTCGACCACAATGAGTCACAATTATTGTTAACTCATTCGGAACTCATGCCCAAACACGGCTCTACAAGACTCAACCGGGGGCGACGCGAAGATAAGCGACTGGGTACTGTAAACCCAATTTGTTCCGGCTGTGATACTCAAGTCCCGACTGACTAATATTCCAACTACAGGTATGCCTTGGTGATGTAATTGGAATATTAGTTCGAAAATTTGTTATTGAATAAACAAAATATTCATGCAGTTGTCGCGACTAGACTTCTTATTTTAAAACCACGTACAGTATCGGTACTCCAAACTGGTCATGACATTCCCCCTCACTACCAACCCCACCCCACCATCAGCCCTAATTTGGTACTACAGACCTCGAGTTTCTATGATCGACTGTGTGTGTGGCATTAGTGCGAGTATCAAATCTAGTATGGTTAGAAATTACAGTACGGTCGCCGTGGATTGGTCACTTTCCACTGGTGGGCAAATAATACTAGATTCCAATCACCAATTATAGGAATAATCATAAAAAATTTAATTAATGAAGCACCGGGTATAACCCTGTGCTTCATTAAGTAAAATTTTGCTAATGACGATTTTTATTACTTGGTGAACGCATGCGTGGACATCACCGGCAACGCGTGAGTTACGGCCAATCCTCGGCAACTGTACTGTACGCGGTTACTAGCGAATCGATTTCTAAGACTTCAGTCTACACGGAAATGTTTCGACTGGAAATTTTTATTTGGGATTTCACCTCCTACTCAGGGATCGCGGTGGCTCAGTGGTTACGGCATTGAACTTCAAACCGAGAGGTCCACGTTTCGATCACCGCCAGGGGTAACTGCGTTGTGTCCTTGGGCAAGGCAGTTAATCCATATTGTCCATGTTGGGGCACGATGGCGCCGTATACTAAGGCGTACTGCACGTCGATGGTGCACCTGTCTTCAACCAATGCTAACTTTGCTTGTGTGGACGTTTGTACGTTGAGGAGTCTGACAGTTGCTCGCCGTTGCTCGGTGGTTCTCTCCGGGAACTCCAGCTTACTCCACCTAGAAAGCTGTCCGACACGAGGTGACCCAGGCTGTCGAAAGTGTCGTTAAACTCCAATAAATAAATTCCTCCTACCCCCCCCCCCCCCCCACCCCCCTAGCGACGCCCCGAACTCAACAGTAACCTTGTCTCAAGCGGCAATTCAATAAAAAAACATCCTATCGGATCGACATTACGATCTATAATCTTCGCTGAATCTCTGCTGTCGAATTGACCTATTAGTAAGCTTACTCATAACCGAGACATAATTCATAATCCCAAAAAGAGTGTACAAATTTCCACTTCTGTGATCGCAAAGGCGGCTTTTTTTCTTGATAAGATCTTGTCGCGACACATTTTCATTGGTTCATCTATATTGCATAAGTAGAATCACACAGTCAAGCCACCAGCCAAATTATGTACGGAATTCGACGCTGTTATAATCTGGAACCAGACAGCCTTGCCCTTAAAAAGTACCTCGTCTATCATTGGATTCACTCGTCTGGAATATTTCAGTTGGTCCGGAAAGCGAACCGGCGGTTCGCTTTTCCGACCAACTGAGATATTGTAGACGATTAAATCGAAAATAGTACCATGAACATTAATTTCCTCTAATTTATACAAGAAATATTTCTTAATTGAGACTTGATTTTATAGAATCTTTGATACTTTCACCAATCATAATCCATGTTTGTTTATTGAATACTTATGAACGAAAACTCGTCACAGCTGTAGCTTGTGGTAATATCTCGGTGTTTGGAAAGTGAATAAATGCTTATTGATCGGAATACCTATAACTGGCGCACAAAAGAATGTCTATATCTTTTCGGGTAAACCGGTAAACAGACACCACATTACATTAACGGTAGTCTTCGGGCAGACTCCACGAAAGGTGGGTAAACAGAATTAGACTGGTGGTCCGATGGCTCAAAATAGAATATTGCGAGATCGCAGTGAATAAAGAAAAAAAACGACAATAAAACCCTCGACATTCGAGCCGTGGCCTTGTGTAGCATACAAAAGACGGTGGCGAAGTGTACAAAGGTGTACCTGCAAGTCGATGGTTTTCACATGCTTTCAACCAATGCTAACCCTGTTGTGCGTAATTATGAAGTTGAAGACTCCCACATTTACTTACCACTGCTCAGTGGTTTTATCCGTGTCCTACCACATTCATTACCCGTAAAATACACGGCACGGCACGACACGGCATGGCCCTTGGTGTTGAAAATGCCATGAAACTCCAAAAAATAAATAAAGTATTTGCATGCATAATTATAATTCTATATGCTTAATCCTTTGAACTCCAGAGGCCGTTTTCTGGCCGGTTTACAAGCTACGTCATAATGTCATTAAGGGTGATGACAGCAAGGTAAATGTGTGGTGTAGACCAATTAATATTTTCAACGTGCAGCCCTAAGGCTGCACGTTGAAAATATTAATTGGTCTACCCCCAAATAATAAATATGGACTCTTCCTATTGCTACCATGGAACTGACATGGAAGATACCACCAGGGTTAAAGAGTTAATTTCATGTCATCATCAGATGAGGAGAATTTATTAAATAGTACAATTAGAAAATTAACTGCCACCATTGACTTCCAGAGAGAATCGAAGATGAAGAGTCGATCGTTTGTTGATCTTTAACGTCGGGTATGTGGAGAGTTAGGGGAAAATGTTTAATTAGTTTTGCGATACATCCATTCTGAGTAGTTGTCACACTAAGCGATGGTTGTATCAAAATTCAATTCAAGAAAACAACGTTTCCATCATCTCAGACATAGCATCTCTCACTAATGCACAAGAGACAAATATAACATGCATTAAATAGTTGAGACTCCAAAATGGAAAATATTTGTGGGAGTGTTCTACTTGTTTTATGTATGTAGCGTGAATGCGAAATTTGTAACCCAGTCAGATATCAGAATTATTATTAATACCAATAAAATAAATTCCAGACATGAAAAAGACATTGCAAATTTCAGGTGTAAACACTATGGAGTTGATCAATACAGAGAATTGAAATACATTGTACGTCATGGTGATGAATTGACGGTATCATGGCCTGAGGTTTGCAATTCACCACAATAACGTGTATGTTACAATAAGACCCGACACATAGGCCAAAACCCACACTGAGAAATGAATGACAACTTTTAACGAAAACAAATTTAGTAACCAAACCTAGCATGCACCCCACGAGTCACTGGACAAATTATCTATAAATCAGAGATTGAAATCCGACTTGTCGACTGATTTATCAGTGATGTCAAACGGTAACATATGCCGCTGCGCCGAAAACATAGACAAAACTACGCGAGCCCACGTCCATTATTTATTTATTTATTTATTTATTTATTTATTTATTTATTTATTTATTTATTTATTTATTTATTTATTTATTTATTTGTTGGGGTTTAACAACACTTTCAACAGCCAGGATTGCCTCGTGTCTCGATGTTTCACGAGTGGAGGAAGTCGGAGTTCCTGGAGAGAACCATCGAGCAGCGGCGATCAATTGTCAGACTCCCCAACGTACTAACTCTGCACATGCGGGGTTAGCAGTGGTTGAAGGCAAGTGCACCATCGACGTGCAGTACGACTTAGTACACATCGGGACCGCGCTTCCATGGGAAATCGGGATTAAGTGCCTTGTCCAAGGACACAACGCAGTTACACCTGGTTTAGATCGAACCGTAGACCTCTTGGTTTGAAGCCCGATACTCTTACCACTGAACAACCGCCCTTCCTCTCGTCCAAACAGAGGGTAGGATTTTAGGTTTACTAGAACATAGACATTTATTTTCCAACTTTCTCAGCATTATTAGTTATCCGTGTAGTAGTTATCCCTGAGGCAAAGCCGAAGGGTGAGTTCCCAAACCGGTGTAAGTTCTCATACACCCTGGAAAACACAAGGATAACGGATTTATTTCCAAGAATTTTGGTGTACTTAATACTTTAACCTACACTGTGGGAAAAAACTGACAGAAAATTGGTACTTTGTAAGTTTCTTAATAAATAAAACCAGACAAATATGGATGTCATTGGAACTGGCTCAGTGAGCCAGTTCCAATGACATTGATATTTGTAATATTTTATGGCACATAAATATTAAATTTCCTGTATTTTTATTTGTGTTCTAACATAACTGAGCAGAAGGTATGAATTAATAATTAAAAATTAGTACTTTTTCAGCCATTTCGCCACCTATTGTATATTCTTGCTTTTATCATGGTTAATCACAGTGTAAAAAAACCCACTGTGGATTGCAAGTTACACCGTACCTCTCAGCCAATCAAAACGCAGTATTTTGTTTCATTTGGAAATAAGTTAAAATACACAGAGAATACTTAGTAGATCACCAAGATGTACTCGGAAAAAAACATCGACAAAAACAACTTAGACTTACGTTTTATCATCAAGAGTTCTTCACTTGCGAGTTATGCCCATCAAATGGAACAATAAAATGATTTTCGTGGTTTGCAAAACATGTGCAGAACACAAATAGATCACTATCAACGCTCACTAGGAGAATACACCGGTAGGGGGTGCATGGTCAGTTACCCAGACTTTTCAAAGCACTCGATAAAGGAAACACACCACGTGACATTATACGATTCAGCATAGGAAAAGATGTTCTTTGGACATTTACAGACAACACGTGAATGAATATTTAAAATCAATCCAGAAGCTAGTGGGTATTTGGATTAAGTTAACACAGATACAAAGACATATTTAACCCATCAGCACTGATTTCAAGATATCAAAATCCAAGAATCACATGTGTCCCATAATAATATACAACTAATAATTTAACCAACTCAGTCTTGTTTGACAGAGCTCATTGAGCTCTGTCAAACAAGACTGAATTGGCTAAAGTCCAAGCTGCATGATGGGAAAAATTTACAGCTTCAAATTTTGGTATTTTTTCATTAGTGTACAGAGATTTAAAAGAAATATGTACATCTACACACAAGTACCTACCGTTCCGAAAACAGAGCAGACGAAAAAACTATGTTGAATTGTCTTTGAGGAACATGCACAAACCAATATGCGGCCAACAACTAGATAGATGCATGACGCGTCGGAATGTTTTGAGTTAATAATAATGTAGACATCATTCCAAATATTGTGAACTCTTCGATCACGGCCATTTTGTTTCACTGAATCATATTTGTTAACCCCACATGTCTGTCAATGTTGCCTTTCCTTCTTCTGTAGTTGCCTCTATACGTTAGAACTTGTTCAAAGTCTTAGAATGGCCATAAGCATGAGTCTGCACTTTGAAACAGACGGTTCCATTTGCATACACAAACATACATTTTGGAATCCATATTGTTAATAGAAGGTGAGGTCGATGGAAAGATAAACATCAAAATGCACAATTTATTGAACTGAGATAAAATTGCCATTACAGGTACATTAAGGATGGTAAATTACACAGTGTATTCCAAGTGAAAGGTTTCGCACTTGATCACAGCACCGAAAGTTTCAGTTTATTTATTTCTGTTTACCACACTGTGTTATTACAGGCATTACAAACAATAAAGAGTAATATTTTCAAAGAAGTGGGAGTGGAGCATAATTATATGTAATTACATATTTCATAGAGGTAGGGTGAAAGTGCTGAACTGTTATAATTAATAATGGCAAGTGTGAGGTGGACCGGCCTCGATTCAGAGGGGGTGTTCATCAGCAAGAGCAGCCTACACCTCATACCCAGTTGGACAAATCTCGGATTGGACATAGAAATAAGTTCTCTCGTTCACGAAAAAACAGCCTACAGATGGAGTCTGCGCGTGTAAGCCCAGGCAAACTATTGCTATTTTTAAGCGGACAGGGAACAAACTATATATTCATGTACGAACACTCATTCTGCCTATTCGAACTGAGGTGTTCAGAAACTGAGGTAAGGCGTCACAAAAGACTCAACCTAAATATATAGTACGAAGGTTACGTTTTGTGAGCTCATCAATTCAAAACTTTTGGAGATCTTGAGTTAATAATTTTAATATTTTTTCTCAAGAATGATATTGATTTTGGAGATAATAATAGCCGAGATAACGACTTTCGGTGTGTTGTTAATAATACATTTGTATCGGTTTTACAGATTTGGGTCCATTAGTCAAAACTGCCACCAATGCATACACCTTTGAGGTTATTTCAACAATGTTAATAACCTGTATCCCCTTGACAAATAATGGCATATTATTGCTGGTATTTTCACCTGACTAATGACATTATTTTCGAACTTAAAAACATCTGGGACTGTTTCATAATTGTGTTGGCTTCCTCTGTTTGGCCAATACAGATAATGTTTTATTATCATTCACTGAACTGAAACTAATATATCCAGAGGAGAAATCTCTTTGTTTTCTGTCAAAGTCATGAATGGAGGCGCATGGTTTATATTTCTGAGTTAAATAGATGGGTCTTAAGGGAATATAGACTCGTTATTACCATTAAACAATTCAATTACATTAATTATATTGGTATAACGGATGAATGTGCACACGGCAGGCCCGATTAAACATTTATTATTTATTTATTTATTGGTGCTTAAGGTCACATACTTATGCACAATGGCTAATCGTGACCGAGACAGTTTTACGGGTGGAGGAAGCCGGAGGACCCGGAGAGAACCACCGAGCATCGACGGGCAACTGTCAGCTCCTCAACATTCTAGCTATGTTCAAGCACCGCTGAAGCAGGGCTACAGCGGTTGAAGACATGTGCACCATCGACGTCATCGCGCCCCCATGTAGGCAACCGGGATAAAGTGTCTTGCCCAAGGACACAACGCAGGTTGTCCCTGATGGCCGATTACACATTGAACACTGAATACAAACATAACATTTAACGGACAGTCTTGTGATGAAAAACGCGGACTAAGAATTTCGACCGGATCGCGACTCTGTCGCGATCCAGAGGAAATTCTTGGTCCGCTTTTCTGACAACACTGAAGAAGTTAAAAAAAACAAAGATTGCTCCTCAGACACATATTTTCGTATCTTTTTTTGATCCAGTATTGGGTTTTGCAATATAATACTCGGTCATCACACAAAACTTCGGACCTAATTCTGTTGGTTAGTTGAAATAAGGATTGTATCATCCTGCCCACAGCAAAAAGATTGCTTCGAGAAAGAGTTATTGTGAGTAACATGGGGATGTCAGGAAGACAGCCGATCTGGTTGTAGTTTCTCCAAACCACGTGCCCACCCACCTTTATTTATTTATTTATTTATTTATTTATTTATTTATTTATTTATTTATTTATTTATTTATTTATTTACTGGGGTTTAACGACATTTTCGACAGACAGGTTCACCTCGTGTCGGACAGTTTCACGGGTGGAGGAAGCTGGTGTACCCGTAGAGAACCACCGAGCAACGGCGAGCAACTATCAGTCTCCCCAATGTACAAACTCCACACAAGCAGGGTTAGTGTTGGTTTAAGACAAGTGCACCGTCGACGTGCAGTACGCTTTAGCACACGGCGCCACCGTGCCCCCACGTGGGAAATCGGGTCTATATACTCGACTCATGTCTGTATACAGAATAGCACAGAACGCGACAGGATTGCCAATTTTCTGGAATAACGCAACATATTGCCACCAAATATGTCGATTTGGTTATATTGTGTAGAAATGCATAGACCTGCCGAGTTTGACGTCGATCGGGTTCGTAAAGCCTGAGGAGACAAATTATATAATTTCACTTCAAAGATAATATGAAGTACATTTACAGAACATGATGCAAAGTTGCAGCACCTTCACACCAACATAAAGTCCAAATATGGGCTTCAGGCACTCTACCAGTTAACTGAAGTTATATTACTTTTTGATAATGATCTTTTTGTTGGAAGATTTTTAAGCTGTGTAGGACATATATTTGTGCATTTAATTACATTATTTTTTGGCATAATTAAAGTTACTACTCAAATGATTGAACAATGATTGAAAAATAATTTCATTTCACCACAAAAACCATCCATTTTCATAATAGTTACCAGCCAAGTGACCAATGGATGAAATGATGTGCAGGGTCACTTCGTGTCGGACAGTTTTACGAGTGGAGGAAGCTGGAGTACCCGGAGAGGACCGCCCTGCACCGACGAGCAGCTGTCAGGCTCCCCAACATACTAACTCCACACAAGCAGGGTTTGCATTGGTTGAAGACAAGTGCACCATCGACGTGCAGTACGCCTTAGTACACAACACCTCCGTGCCCCCACGTGGGCAATGGAGATAAAGCGTTTTGCCCAAGGACACAAAACGCTTGCCGCAAGTGGGTTTCGAACCAAGGACCTCTCGGCTACTGAGCCACAGCGCACCACCCAGTACTGAAACAAGAACGGATAAGTCACAAGCGAAACACAAAAAATACATTCGCATCAATTTTCGCAAAACGTTTTGCGGCCAGCAAGTGTGATGTCCTACCCAAGGGTTACAAAGCATAAAATAAAGCCACGCCCCACTCTGTCATTTCCACTTTGGACACAAAAGGGCAAGACATCTGACATCTCTACCATTTGATCATGTGCACCCTGATCCTGAGATATTTGGAACAATTATAAAGATGTTCAAGTTTAAAAAATGACTATTAATATTTCAATATAAGAAAAAAGAAGTTGGCTAAACTGTTTTTGTTTTTGTCTATATTGGGAGAGATACATTGTGTGTGTGCAAGGTTTATCTAATTGAGAATATCAAGGGTGCCTGAACCATCCGAAGGCAAGCGGCAGAGGTATCAAAAAGGGCACTCAACTTTGAGGTTGAGTTAAGACCGGACAGATTACAAGGTACCATAAATTTAATAGCTGCAATGTGACATATATATACACCTGGAACTTAATTAAGCACCCCTTGTTTTTTTTCGCAGTGGTGTTAATGGGAACTGTCATTACTTTCATGCTATCTTTCAGATGGCCAAAAAGTGATTGTTTGCGGAAAGAATGGTTGATTCACAAATGAAAGACAACACAATGATGAAAATATGCAGTATTTTAATGGCGCTGATAACTAATGTTTTTGATGGAAAATGTTCTCTCGACAAGTATGGTACTGGAACGGCCCATCATGAAACAAACCGGTAATTACTAATACAAAATGTAACTTGTGATCTCCTGAACACAATAGCAGTGTCTGACGTCAGTAGCCAGTGTATCCACCACGTACCCGGATGACAGCCTGAACCCTCCTCCTGATGCTAACAGTGAGTCTTCTGATACGGTCCAGAGGCAACGCTGCCACTCCTCCTGCAGTGCAGATTCCAAATCGGCCAAATTTGGTACAGGCGGATCCCTTGCTTGCACACGACGTCCGAAGAAGTCCCAGATGTGTTCTAAGGGATTCAAGTCGGGCTCATTGCATGTCAAGGTAATATTTAATAGCGTTGGTCTGAAGGAATGCTCTCACAGCATGACAACGATGTGGACTTGCATTGTCGTCCATAAATACAGGGCGAATGGCCAACGGGTGGTTTTCAAAATGAGGCACGACAGCCGGGTTGAGAATGTTCTGGATGTACTGATGACCACTGAGATTCCCACGCACAGTCACCGTATCAAGATTACAATCATGAGAGGGGCATCCCCAGATCATTACTGATCCTTCATCATAAGGAACAGTAGGCCTGGTGTTCATGGGCACGTAAGCCGTATTTCTATGCCTCCACACTCTCATGCGGGGCACGGTGGCGCTATGTTCTAAGGTGTGCTGCACGTCGAAGGTGCACTTGTCTTCAACCAAATGATAACCCTGCGTGTGTGGCGTTATTACATTTATTACAGTTGGGGAGTTTCACATTTTCTCTGCGCAGCTCGGTGGTTCTTTTCAGATACTCCGACTTCCTCCACCCATAACACTGTCCGACACAAGGGGACCCTGGTTGTCGAAAGTGTCGTTAAACTCCAATAAATAAATAATATAAATAATCAACCACACCGAATGAAATAAAACTAATGGTTACTGGGGTTACATTAGAATTTACTATTCTTATCATGAAAATGTGTGACTACAAGTAGTTTCAAATTCATCTTGTGTATTCGTGATGTTATATAATGTAAATTAATGATTCCATTATGAAAATTCAAGTACGTTTAAATATTTGATTGATAAACTTAACACAATGTTTGCAGGTAGTAGTAAGATGATTGCCCTGATTAAACTGAATCAGAACAAACTGAAGAACAAGTTGGGAATAAAACACCCATCTTAATTTTAACCATGCAGAAAATAAATCACGCGTCGAGCATCACTGTATGATATTACGTCCGGTAATAAAACCTTAACAAAAGAATTAATTGAAAATCAATTTGGGAAAATAGAAATGTATAAGGAATTGTCGTGAATCCTTTTTATAAAGCATTTCCCTCAAACATTTGGACGAGACATTTCTGGGATGAAATGAGAGTTTTATAACTTATTAACAGTAACCCCCGTCTAACCCAATAATTATTGATTTATTGGGGTTTAACGGCACTTTCGACAACCAGGGTCACCTCGTGTCGGACAGTTTTACGGGTGGAGGAAGTTAGAGTACCCGGAGAGAACCATCGAGCAACGGCGAGCATTTGCCAGACTAACCAACGTACTACCTCCACACGAGAAGGGTTAAATTGGTTGAAGACAAGTGCACCATCGACGTGCAGAACGCCTTCTTAGTTGACAGCGCCAACGTGCCCACTACCCCCCCCCCCCCCCAGCAACTGGGATTAAACCTTTACCCAACGCAGACTATATCAGAAATTTTTATTTTAAATACCATTTTTTTAAATTTTTCGAAAAATTTCAACAAAACCATATCATGTGACCCCCTCGTTGGAATGAGCTCGTTCCAACGAGGGGTCACGTGACACGGTTTTGTTGAAATGTTTTAAAAACTAATATTTTTTCAACTACTGAATTTGCATATTACGCGGGCGGATGCGGGCGATTCGTTGGGTAAAGGGTTAAGTGCCTTGCCCAAGAACACAGCACAGTTACCCCTGACGGAGATCGAACACTGGGCCATTCGGTTTGAAGTCCAATGCAGTAACCCCTGAGCCACTGAGCTCCCAACCCAATAGTCATATACAGACACACAGCACTATTCAAAAAATATCATTCAAATATTATTTTCTTCCCAGAGTTCGTATCCAAAACATAGCTTATGAGCATACATTAGAACGAGCTCATCGAATGAATGTTCTGAATGTTCAGAGGCATTATTTTGAGTCAAAAAATGAAACGCTTTAGTTATTCAAGAAACTCTTTGCCAAGTTTACTTAATAGTCTTGCTGGCTAAAGGGTTAAGGAAGTGCCCGGCAAATAGGTGTCTGATGAAATATCCGTGCAAATAGAATGTATAAGTAACTAATGATTGAAAAATCCTAACATTTCTAAAGCAATCATGTCATCGAGTGAATGTATAAGTTTAATATCCATACAATATTTTCATCCCATGGCCAAGTGGTTTGGGACAAAGAGAAGTGTGAAGAAACGTATTAATCCCTACCGAACTATCGGCCCCAACCTTCGGCGTAATTTCCAAATTGAGCTGCTGAAAAAATACTATCTTTTCAAAAAAATTAAACAGAACAATATTATGTTGTCACTCTTTGGAACGAGCTCTTTGAGCTCGTTCCACGAGGGGTCACATGATATGTTTTGTTAATTTTTGGAAATATTTGGAGAAATATTTAAAATAATAAATTTTGATATCGTGAGAGCGGGGTAATGGGTTAATATGAAACACAATACATTTCAAACTAAACCACAGAAAGTGATATGGTCTTTTAAAGAAGAGTGAGGTATTTGTTGCTATGTTGGTGAAGATAAAGAAAAATCAGGGCCGCCGAAATCACAAAGGGGAAGGGAGCTTATCTTCAAGAGGGCACGTCCAGAAGATTACAGTTAAAACTAGAAGTCCTGTCACGAACTGTGCGCTTATCTACGCCTAATTACGCGTAGGAATTGCACGCGCAATTGCCATGTCGAATGGCATCCAAAACACGACAGGTTCTCCTGGTTACTCATTGCAAACACAGGCAATGTTTCTGCCAATGGACCTCCGGGTTACCCGAAGGTCCATTGGATGAAACATTGCTTGTGCACAGGCCATATGTACAGAATTTGATAGCCTTACTAGAGTCATTACGCGTAGATTAACGCGAGGATCGACGTGCTATTTGTGCGCATTTCATGACAGGACTTCAAGTTTTAACTTTAACTATGGATGCGACGCTGGTAGATATCAAACCGAACCACACCGTTTGCAGGATATTTCCCTTGACATTGGGGTATATAATAATAATAATAATAATAATAAGAAGAAGAAGATGAAGAAGAAGAATATTATTATTATTATTATTATTATTATTATTATTATTATTATTATTATTATTATTATTATTATTTTATTATTATTTTTTTTTTTTTCATTATTGTTATTATTATTATTATTATTGTTATTATTATTATTATTATTATTAAATTACTATTATTATTATTATTATTATTATATTATTATTATTATTATTATTATTATTATTATTATTATTATTATTATTATTATTATTATTGATGAAATATTCGAACTTCATCATCTAGGCATGCATTCTTATTAAAATTGCCGGGTTTGGTTTTATGTTTTCGAAAAAATAAAATTGCGAGACGTGCGATAACAGCATAGGTCCTGCACGTTCTTTCGTATGCCTGCATGGGAAAAGGGGGTATTGACTCACAGGTGATATGTCTGTCTGTGTATAACACACAGTTACCCTCCTCTTCATTGACACCTTACCTAACATAATTGGATGATAACTTATTATTCTTAATTAGGTCATGGCCTGTGGCCCATCGACTGGATGAGTGTGACACGACTCAGGGACGTGGCGTCAGAGTGGGGTGTGTGTGTGTGGAAGGGGGGTGTCACCCCCCAATACTGGCCAAAATTTCCTGTAGTTGGAATTTCGGAGGACAAGTCACGAGTAGTTGGAAATTCCATCTATCTGGATTTTAGAGCTTCTTTGGTGATGCTGATGTCGCCTTTACTTCCCAAAATTCCAACTCGGTTTCAAATCGGCAAAAATTCTAACTGTTACTATTTACAACTACAGTGTACGCAATATCGAGCTGCATAAGTATGCACGATGTCAATCGGTACGAGATTTCTACACTGCGTTTACTTATCGGAATAAAAAAAATCCTCGAAATGCACTTCAAGAAAATCGCTTCATGTAAAATCGTTATCCTGAGCAGAATTACTCGGTGAACTAAAAGTGTCTGATGAAATATCCGTGCAAATAGAATGTATAAGTAACTAATGATTGAAAAATCCTAACATTTCTAAAGCAATCATGTCATCGAGTGAATGTATAAGTTTAATATCCATACAATATTTTCATCCCATGGCCAAGTGGTTTGGGACAAAGAGAAGTGTGAAGAAACGTATTAATCCCTACCGAACTAATTGGCCCCAACCTTCGGTGTAATTTCCAAATTGAGCTGTTGAAAAAATACTATTTTTTCAAAAAAATTAAACAGAACAATATTATGTTGCCACTCTTTAGAAGGAGCTCTTTGAGCTCGTTCCATGAGGGGGTCACATGATATGCTTTTGTTAATTTTTTGAAAAATTTGGAGAAATATTTAAAATAATAAATTCTGATATCATGAGAGTTGGGTAATGGGTTAATATGAAACACAATACATTTCAAACTAAACCACAGAAAGTGATATGGTCTTATAAAGAAGAGTGAAGTATTTGATGCTATGTTGTAGAAGATAAAGAAAAATCAGGGCCCCCGAAAGCACAAAGGGGAAGGGAGCTTATCTTCAAGAGAGTACGTCCAGAAGATTACAGTTAAAACTAGAAGTCCTGTCACGAACTGTGCGCTTATCTAGGCTTCATTACGCGTAGGAATTGCACGCGCAATTGCCATATCGAATGGCATCCAAAACACGGCATGTTCTCCTGGTTACTCATTGCAAACACAGGCAATGTTTCTGCCAATGGACCTCCGGGTTACCCGGAGGTCCATTGGATGAAACATAGCTTGTGCACATGCCATATGTATAGAATTTGATAGCCTTACTATAGTCATAACGCGAAGATTAACAGGCAGATCGATGTGCTATTTGTGCGCATATCATGACAGGACTTCTAGTTTTAACTGTAACTGTGGATGCGACGTTGGTAGATATCAAACCGAACCACGCCGTTTGCAGGATATTTCCCCTGACATTGGGATATATAATCATAATAATAAGAAGAAGAATATTATTATTACTTTTATTATTATTATTATTATTATTATTATTATTATTATTATTATTATTATTATTATTATTATTATTATTATTACTGATGAAATATTCGAACTTCATCATGTAGGCATGCATTCTTATTAAAATTTCCGGGTTTGGTATAAGGTGTTTGAAAAAATAAAATTGCGAGACGTGCGATAACAGTATAGGTCTTGCTTGTTCTTTCGTATGCCTGCATGGGAAAAGGGGGTATTGACTCACAGACGATATGTCTATCTGTGTATAACACACAGTTACCCTCCTCTTCATTGACACCTTACCTAACATAATTGGGAGATAACTTATTATTCTTAATTAGGTCATGGCCTGTGGCCCCTCAACTAGATGAGTGTGACACGGCTCAGGGACGTGGCGACAGAGAGGGGTGTGTGTGTGTGGAAGGGGGGGAGTGTCACAACCCCAATCCTGGCCAAAGTTTCCTGTAGTTGGAAATTCGGAGGACAAGTCACGAGTAGTTGGAACTTCCCAAAATTCCAACTCGGTTTCAAATCGGCAAAAAATCCAACTGTTTCAGTATATTTACAACTGCAGTGTACGCAATATCGAGCTCCATAAGTATGCATGATGTCAATCAGGTACGAGATTTCTACAGTGCGTTTACTTATCGGAATAAAAAAATCCTCGAAATGCACTTCAAGAAAATCGTAAAATCGTTATCCTGAGTTAATTCCATCATTCACAGTTACAAAATGATGAAACATCGAAAATTGATCATTCCTGCATAACATCTGATTTAATATTAGAAGAGTGTGAATTGCTCAAAGTTCTCAGCTTGAGCATTTGTTTAGCACATGTTCAATTCCCAGAAGAATGCCAAATAATAATAACCAGATAATTCTATCATAAATGCGTTGGCATTTGAGATACTAGAATCAATTTTATGCCCACCTTTCATGGCTTCATTTTCAAATTTTTTCTCAGTAGTGAATTTCCAACTGGGGGGAGGGCGGGAGGGGTTTCCCCTCTCGGCCCCTCCCCAGTTGGAAATTCACTACCCTATACCCCTCCCCAATCGGAAACCTCTAGCCACGTCCCTGATTCGACTCGTCCTCTCTTGGTGCCACGAACTGTGTAATGCCATGAACTTATCATGGAAGAAATATCTGGAGGAGAGGTCGCATCGTTCACATGGTTAATCAGAACTCAAGCGGGTTGGGTCGGCTGAATGTGTTTTAACTAAGAGTGCGTTAAATAAGATGGGAAAAAAGGCTTAGAACACATCTAATGACTGTGTCATCCACTCCGTGAAATGTTTTTATTGGTAATGTTCTGTTATCCATATCCGACTGAATATTTATTTATTTGCACCCCAACATCATGTATTTGATAAAAAGGAGATTGAAATAAAGAAGGAAGCAAAAGACAAAACGACGAGTCATTCATTCTGTTCGGAAAAGACGGACGCGACGAATTTTTTTTTATCGGTTGATAACGAATGTTGAATAATGAACTGGGAATAAGTAACGGTTGTGATGTCCGCTTGGAAACGAAACTTGGACGTGTGGATAGACATGGTTAGCGACTGAATACTGCAGTACGTGGAGAGTGGATTTTAACTAAATCCCCCGATGAGTGGAGTTATCACCCGAACTATAACTTTAAAATTTTGTATATATTGACTAAACACACAAGCAATGTTTCAGCCAATGGACCTTCGGGTTTAACCCGGAGGTCCATTGACTGAAACTTTGCTTGTACTTGTTATGATTTGCAACAAATTTGCAAATATTGCTTGGGTGGGGGCTCCACTCTGTGGGTGATAATACACTCTCCACGTACTGTACTTAAACTATGCAACAGATGGAATGAAGAATCACGAGGAAAAACCTGCAATGTTCGATTTCGATTTTAAGTCTTTTCAGCTTCAACAATATGGAACTGTAATTTCAAAAAATAAGTTCAGTGCAAATACTGAAAACTCGTACTTTCACGTGGCTGTTGTTATTGACAAGCTTAGTCCTGAAGGTTGTCGCCGTTGCTTCCACTTAAATTTCTTTGGGTATTTGTGGAAACGTTTAACATAGGCACAGAGTCCAAACGTATTACAAAACGGAATGGTATTTACCTGGCACGAAGACTTGTAAAACAGTATCACCTTTTCGGCATCGGCATGTGTTCTTTTTTGGTCAATAATAACTGAAATACATTTTAATCTGTATTGCTGCGAATAATGTGCGTATCATAAACGTATTCGATTTTCACACACATCAAAGTATATTCTTTAAAAAACGAACGCGATTGCGAGGCGTCACAGAATTAACTAGAGGTATGACTGTCCCAGATGGATCTTTCCATACCCCCCGTCGCCACGATTATTCTAGGACGAAAAGGAGAACGACTTTGGCAAAAAGTCCCATCTAAACTATAATCACAGGTGAACAGGTTCTCGTGGTAGTGAACATCCATACCAAGTTTCAAAGAAATCGACCCATAAACATCTGAAAAAAATTCCGGACAAAATTCCGGCCTATGCGGCTTCTATTTCAAGTCTAAAAGAGGCATAATTGTGGCAAAAATAATTCAACCGGAACTATAATCGCAGAGGTACAGGTTCCTATGGTGGGGAACATTCTTATTAAGTTTCGAGCAGATTGGTCCATAACCGTCTGAGACAATCTCCTTACAAAATAATGTCCATGGACGGACGGACAGACAGAAGGATGAACGGACGGACGGACGTTCGGATGGACAAGATTATTTCAGTATACTCCAATCCCACCATAACTCGTTGCGGTGGGTATAAAAACATTTGAGGAATTTTTTTGTCGAGTATTGGCATTTTTCTGTGTGTGATCTATGATGTAAAACAAAAGTGCTAGGTAATTATCCTCAAAGCCAAGTTGGCTTGACAGATCTACAACGTTTATCATCATACACTGATAAATATCGTTATTTAAATTAACCCTTTGAACCCTAGCGGCCGTTTTCCGGCCAGCCACATGATACGTCATAAAGTCATTAAATAGGATGGCTGTTCATTAAATGTGTGGGGTAGAACAATCAATATTTTCAACGTGCAGCCCCGAGGCTGCACGTTGAAAATATTGATTGGTCTACCCCAAATAATGAATATGGACTCTTCTAATTGATGCCATTGAACTGGCATGGAAGATACCACCAGAGTTCAAAGGGTTAATTGGTGCGATTGAAGTGTTTTCAAAGTCTACATCTGTAATAAAATCTATATAAACTTTGTTGGTAACTTCTTGTCTTAAACTCTTGTCATTGCAACCTGATAAACGTTATAAATTTGAAAAGAAATAATTTGTTTGAAGAAAGACAAGATTCACTGAACGGCGAAAAATCCTGAAACTAAAGTTAACGCACTGCTAAACGGTTTCAATGTGCATTAAAAGCACGAATGTGAAAATATTACACACATGAAATATATTTAATTTTTTGTTTTCAAATTCGCATTGCTTTTTCATAAAAACCTATAAATCTTAAGAAATTTGATGTCCATTCACTAAATCATGAAACTGGTTTCTGTGATTTGTCTTCCAACAGTCCGTATTTTGGATAAGGATGCAAGTGTCTGCATGAATTTTTGGAAACTAAAAGCCCGTATGAGTTTCTGAAAAATAATGTTTTTTTTCCATTGGGTTAATGTTGTAGGTGCCCGTATATTGGCCTAATATGGTATCCGAAACCCAACCCTCACCCCACTCCAATTCGGAACTTATTCATTCCCGAACCACACTGATCTGCTTCCGAATTCAGGTGTCCGTATAGTTACCCCCCCCCCCCCCCCCCCCCCACTCACACACACACACACACCTTAAAATTGATGTTCCATGCTGCACAGACAACAATAGTGTTCCAAGAAGTTTGGCTGTCATGTTTATTAATAAATTACCTTTGTTTGAAGTCTGAGAATTGATTCCAATGAAAATGACGTAACTTCAAAAACATCTCCGTGAAGTTGCCAGTAACTTTCATAATAGGAAAAACGCAGCGTCAAATCAATTGTAATCAGGTTTGTTCAGGTCACTCTTAGATTCTAACCGAAACAACATGGGTAATTCAGCACATTCACAAAATACTGAATACCAAACGTATATAAAATACGTATAATTTATTGATTTGTCGTACGGTGCCCATTGTTCGTGCCTCAGATTCATTGTATAAAAACGAAAATCAATTTTGTCTCCGTCAAGAAATGACTGCTTTTCAATTTCCTTGCGCAGCAATTTTCGAAAGGAATATGAGTTGCATTTGAATGGAAACCGTCCAAAATGAGTCTATCAGAAATACTTGTTTCTCATTCACCTCCCTTGCCATGCAAAATCTGCCTCGTTGCACCTTTTTTACCCGAAATCTCTTCAATGAAGTACTATTTTGCACTTGTAGGACTGGATATTTAACAAACTATATCATGTCTGACAGAGCTTGCTGAACTCTGTCAAACACGATATTATTGGTTAAATTTGCAATTGCATTATGGGAAATTGTGACTGCTGAAAACATCATATTTCTGTAGAATAGTGTAAATAGTTAAATAAATAATATCAATTCTTTTTAGGACTGTTTTGTGGATCAATAAAAAAGATTGAAAGAAGCCTCCCTCCTTCCTTCCCTCCCTTCCTGATCATCAAATTGAGCTGAAATTGAGAAAAAGAAATTTTTATTAATGGGACTATACCCTGATTTTTATTTTTGCTGAAAATGAGAAACAAGAACGTTTTATTAACCCTTTACCCAACGTAACGGCCAAAACCGTTCAGCGCTATTCACAAAAATCGCCAAATAATTTTTATTATTTTTTTCATTTTTTGTCTCAAAAACATAGGTTATGACCCCTCTTTGGAACGAGCTCGTCGAGCTCGTTCCAATGAGGGGTCATAACCAATGTTTTTGAGACAAAAAATGAAAAAAATTAATTATTCAAAATTCTGTTTGCAAGTGTCGTCTGCTTTTCGTGTTAGGTAAAGGGTTAATGGGACTAAACCCTGATTTCATAAAAAGAAATATGGTGGGAAATTACCATTTCGTTTTTGTATTTATTCTTATCTTTAAACCTTTAACTCCCACGCCCACTGTTAACGTATAATGGACGACCTAGATCTCTGCCCGTATGTGAGGAATTTTATAACTCACTTGAACCTCTCTCATCTGATTGATTTCTGGGAAGTCCTCTCTCTATTCTTTCCAACAATTATTCGTATGATAGTGATAATCTGCTTAAGCCAGAACATTGAAAACATGATTATAAAATACGAGACAAAAGTCGCGTTCGACCGCACAGACCGCAATTTCATTTTCTACATTTGTCATAATTTGCTTTCTCAAAGGGACACATGTGAGGTTTTGTGTACATGTGTTCTATTTGTAGTCTAAGCGTCCATGCAATTTCATTTTAGAATGCTACTGACGATAAATGTTCTGTTGATTTTATTGGGAGCGTAACTGTGCTTTATTTAAATGGTGCAAAGTTGTGAATCTAAATATATCCAATTATTGCGAAAACAAACGTACAGTTGTTCGTGGTGGCCATTCATTCGAACAGCAGCGAAGGTAAAATTATTCCCATGTGTATTCAGAAATTATGTCGCACTGTTGTTTACTTGGGAATTCCTGCGATCACTTTCTGTTAACTCCATTTATCTCTAAGCAATGTCGTATCTTCTGGTCTGCATTCAAGTTTTTTTTAAATTACAGAGCTAAGTTATATCCTGTTTCTTTTGATGTATTACTCTTTGTATACAGTGTTTTTTCACATGCTTTTTCACACGTACGCGAAATGCAAAACCATAAGAGGAGATATTTGTTTAATTAACGGCGTATTGTGTCTTTTAGAGCGTTCAATGAAAGCTAACTGGCCAGTCGGTATTCGGCAAGAAAAGACCAACATTTTAAATCCTACCTGGAGGGGTTTCAGTGCGCAAATATTGAATTCTGATTCAATCCCAAAGTGAGACTAGAGACCACGAAGTCAAGCAACCCAAATTCGTTTCAAAACTGACAAAACAATTCAAGATGGCCATTTGAACTCCAGTGGTATCTTCCATGCCAGTTCAATGGCAGCAATTAGAAGAGTCCATATTCATTATTTGGGGTAGACAGATCAATATTTTCAACATGCAGCCTCGGGGCTGCACGTTGAAAATATTGCTTAGTCTACCCCACACATTTTTTGAATAGTGATCCTATATAATGACGTTATGACGTATCATGTTCCTGGCCGAAAACCGACCGCTCGGGTTCAAAGGGTTAAGATACTACAAAGAAGCGTGTTAAATAGGTCCGAAATGATTGCACGTTTAACCCATGATGGAAAAGAAGACTCACAGATTCTGAGCAAGAAGGAGGCATCGTCAGACTGCAACACGAGGAACTGGAGATGGAGAATTTTCAACGGTTAAATTTAGAACTATTGTCAAAACGTATGCGTCGTACATTTGTGCTCATGTCAAGTTGCGTCAAGACGAGTTTTTGGAATAGAACGTCATCATTTCTTTTCAAAACATGTAAGTAAATCGTTTTAGTGAATTCCACCTTCGAACACCTTTCAATACTTACAGTCACCGAAAAGATGAACTACCTCAAATTTGATGAGAGAGGAGACATACATTCGTGCAGGGGTTCAGACGACATTCTCTGAGTTTCGGTTGATCACCTAATGGATCGTAGATCTCTAACATTATTCCATATCATGACAAAGACGAATCGTTAGAAATAACCTAACTTTGTTTAACATCCCCGTGAAGACTTCATAGTATTTAGGTCTGGTAATGTGGAGTGTCATGGAAGGATCAGCATATCATGGTTGTCAGAATTGTACTATTATACGCTCTATTTTTGATATCATAGAATGTTCTCTGAGCATGACATTTTATTTCTGTGTCTTAAAATACAATGCACTGGCGAAGTTTCAGCTAACGAATCTCTGGGTTCAACTAAACAGCTTCGTAAGATGCGAGCGCTCGCTCGAGTTCGCCTCTTGCTCCTCGGCTAATGTAGGCTAATTGCGTTTGTCCCTCTGTTAACAAAAAACAAGAGGATGCCATGAGCCATAGTTTAACTCCAGTTTTATATGATGTGTCACCATGTTGCAGCAAGGCCCTTACTATCTTTTGATACTGAGATTGTGTGACGCAGGACGATAACATGAGTTTGGTAGAGGGTTCGTATGTACATTTAATCGAAAAAGACACACTTTCACAGACATTTTCCATTGAAATGTTATCTTGTAATATACAGCCGAAATGGCGTTTTTAACCCTTTACCCAACGTAACGGCCAAAACCGGCCAGCGCTATTCTCAAAAATCGCCAATTAATTTTCAAAATATTTTCATTTTTTGTCTCAAAAACATAGGTTATGACCCCTCGTTGGAACGAGCTCGTCGAGCTCGTTCCAACGAGGGGTCATAACCTATGTTTTTGAGACAAAAAATGAAAAAAATTAGTTATTCAAGAATTTTTTTTGCAAGTGTCGTCTGCTTTTCATGTTAGGTAAAGGGTTAAATAATAAATTGTGAGCCCAATTAGGTTTCAAACCTGACATAAAAATACACAAATTAGTGTTGACCTTACTATATGGTTAAACTGACATGCAATAATTTATTTTATTCATTGTTGGACTTCAGTTTAGTCCTTTTAAAGACGTTACTCAAACTGTGTTTTTTCTTACAGGCGATGACTGATCAAAGATTTAGTACGGTCTTTCTTTCAATTTAGAGTTAGCAAGTGTTCCAGTATAAGGATGGTTAATATACCCCTCGGAGGTGGGAGATCTATCTTTGCGCTAGCGGAACAGTCGACTCCCAGATGGTGTTGTCTGAACCCCAGTTCGACGCTTCCTTATCAACGCCTATCTGTTTGGGACTGTTCGTGCCCCTGAAGGGGTCAATGACTTTAAATATACACCTGGAACTTAATTAAGCATCTCCTGTTTTTTTTTGGGGGGGGGTGGGAGTGGGGGTGGGGGTGGGGGGGGTTGCAGTGGTGTTAATAGAAACTGTCATCACTTTCATGCTATCTTTCATATGTCCAAAAGTGACTGTTTGGAGAAAGAATGATCGTTTGACAAATGATAGACAACACAGTGTGGAAAATATGCAGTATTTTAATGGCGCTAATTACACATATCTCTCACTAATGTTTTCGATGGAAAAATGTTCTCTCGACAAGTATGATGCTGGGACGGTCCATGATGAAACAGTGCCGTAATTACTGACAGAAAATGTAACTTGTGATCTCCTGAACACAATAGCAGTGTCTGACGTCAGTAGCGAGTGAATTCACCACGTGCTCGGATGGCAGCCTGATCCCTTATTCTAATGCTAACAGTGAGCCTTCTGATACGACCCAGAGGCAATTGCTGTCACTCCTCTTCCAAATCGGCCGAAGTCTGTACAGGCGGATCCCTTGCTTGCACACAACGTCCAGGAATGTCCCAGATGTGTTCTAAGTGATTCAAATCGGGGCTTATTGCAGGCCAAGGTAGTGTTGCAATAGCGTTGTTCTGAAGGAATGCTCTCACAGAATGGCAATAATGTAGCCTTACATGGTAGACCATGAATACAGGGCGAGTAGCGAACGGGTGGTTGTCAAAATGAGGCAGACAATCGGATTGAGAATGTCCCGGATGTACTGATGACTAGTGAGATTACCAAGTACAGTCACCATATCAAATTTAGAATCGTGAGAGAAGCATTCCCAGATCATTACTGATCCTCCACCATAAGCAACTGTCGGTCTGATGTTCCTGGACACGTAAGCAGTATTTCTATGCCTCTACGCTCTCATGCGACAATCTTTGAAATGAAGCAGGAACCTACTATCGTCTGGCCAATGGACTCTCCTCCACGTCCTGAGATTCCAATGTTGTCGGACCATACACCACTCCAAACGCTGTCTTTGATGCTGATCGGACAGAGCTGGACGCTTGATGACCCTTCTGGACCTCAACCCCAGTGCATGGAGACGGTTTCGGACAGTTCTGTTGCACAAACGCCTATTGAGAGAGCCAAAGGCGTTTCAAAATCCTACTTGGAGCAAAGGGTTCACGCCCAACTGCGGGTGCCATAATCCGATCTTCCTGAGGAAAGGTCTTTTTGTGGTTGTCTAGGCCTTGGTCGGTCCTTAACATCGTTGGTTTGTTGAAGTTTTCGGACAAGTCTGCTGATGACAAAATGACTATAGCCAAGTTGCCTTCCAATAGCTTTGAATGACATACCTGCTGCATGGATGCCAACGATTTGCCGTCTTAGTGCCTCTGACAGTCTCCTCCTTGTCATGTCAACATTTATTAATAAAAGAAAAGTGACATATTTTCTTGTTTTATACCCAGATATTGCATGTGGATGATAGTGTTTTTGTGACATTCATGGGAAGCATGCTTCACGTGGACGAGAGGGCGAGTTTGTGTACGCTATCAACCAGAAACATCATGTTTCACCAGATGAAATGTACTGCAAGACATAGCAATCATTAAAACATAATAATCACTAACAGCAACTTCACTGTCATGAAACATTTCAGGGGGTACTTTATTAAGTTCCAGGTGTGTATTGTCAACAGCCCTCTCTAGCTAAAGCTACACAGTTTTAACACTAAACCTTTATCTCACGATCTCAACCATCTCACCACAGCTCTAAGTTATTTATCTCTTATGGCTAGCGCTCACGAACCCTCCACGATCCATGGCTGTTCAGTGGCACGGATTCGCGTACCTTCACAACGAGCTGCCCGGGAGTATGAGAGACTACCTTGTCTGGGTCTATCCCACATATATATACAGTTTGGAAGCAATCAGTTCCAGTCATAATTGCTTCCTTTGAAATTTGACCCTTCGGTCAATATAAATATATTTATCGTTCAACAATGCTTACTTTAAAGGAAGATACTTTGACAGAATCTTGACATTTTAATGCTGTTCTGGCAATATAATGTTGTTTTCTGATATTGACCTGCATTATGTGGTTTATACGATATGCGTTACTGGAATTTGCGAGGGTTTTGTTTATCTACAGAACTGAGTTTTCCCTTAATTTTAACGGCGCAACACTAAACAGACGATCATATATGGCTTTTAGAATTTTCAATGACCGGATCATTCCCTACTTTATCTGGACTAATGTCTTTAATAGCCGTTTGTTTACTCTGTTCGCTAATCATCGCCACAATTCTCTAAGACAAATTGACAAAAACCGATTAAGCCTTCACGTATAACCGTTTATGAACTTTACAATATTGGCAACTTTATACCGTTTTTCGTTTAAAATAATTGGGGGGGGGGTAGATGTACTACACGGCGTGCCGTAGAAGTTACACCCCTTATTGTAACGTATCAGACTTAGGTAATATAACAAATGAACTCCATTATGATTTGGATATGAGCTTACGCGCAGCTATAAGCATGAACATATCAAGGCTACAGACTTACCTACATGTATATCCAGAATTTAATACAAACTAAACCAACCGGGTGATGTTGAAATATTTGCAGTGGTAGCGCAGTGTGGGACTAGGAACACCTGCGCCGTGTTATAATATATTCTGTCGATTCTTTTGGAGAGCTTAAATAAAATGATAGGCAGCACTCATCAAACGATAAGAGGTGCTTCATTTTAATACAATCGCAACATGTGGGGAAATTTAAATTAAAAATGATATGTCAGCCGGTCGATAATTTTCATTATTTTGGAACAGCATCGTGCAACGAAATAATTGTTGGATTCTGACTCTCAGCACATGTCAAGGATGTTATTGGTTATTTTTCCGAGCTTGATTAGGAAGTAATGTTGCCTTGCTCAAACATGAATATGCTGTTTCTGTATCTTATCTGTTTATTTGTTCTGCCTAATCATCATTATGAGTTATTGTGATGAGTTGACGGTAACATGGTCTGAGGTTTGCGGCTCGGAGTTTATGTTCAAACGAGACGCTTCGCGTCTCGGTTGAACAAACGCTCCGAGCCGCAAAAGTTAGACCATGTTACCGTCAACTCATCACAATAACGTATATGTTCTAATAAGACACTACCCAGAGCCCAAACCTACATTGTGACACACGAAAGGTTTATTTACTAAACCTGTGATCGTTAAAAGTTGCCGTCGGCAAGGCAGCTTTTAACGATCACAGGTTTAGTAAATAAACCTCTCGTGTACCCACGACGGAACTGGATAAATAATAAATAAACCAGATAGACTCACTCCATCTTAGTTCAAATCGTAAATCGGTTTGTAATTTAAACAACACTTTATCCAGAACACCGTCTGCTGCACGTGTGAAAAATCCAGAAAAAATGAAGCGGTTTGCTAGGCACTCCGTTGATGAAGCAGTTACGAAACGGGCGACGTCATTTCAAATATTTCTCGTTGTGACGTCATACGGTAACGTTTTCTACTGGAGCCGTAAACATAAAAGAAACTACGACAGCTCTCATCCAATCAGAGAGCGAAGATTTTACTCTTATTGGAACATGTGGTTGTGTTGGAGTTTTGAGTGTTTTTTTATAAAAAGGTTATCTCTTTCGGTATTTTGGATTTCCAACCGGGTCCTTCATCTCCCTTCCTCACAACGTCCCCATCATTCAACCGAAGATAATTGAAAAAGAATTCAGTGGTCAATTCATTATCACATAATCAATAGGAAAACATGTAATATATACACCATATATGCAAGCGGAACCTATTTGCAGATCACGGAAATAATTCAAATCTAAATAAACACAAGTAATAGATCTCCTGGAGATGAAACCCGGAAAGAACAACATTATCACAAAAGCATACCTGGAGATAACAACAAAATCAATCAGCAAGCCGAGACGAAGGCAAGTGAGTTCGTTGAAAATAGCAACCGTTTCCCTTTGCATGAAAATGTTGCCCGTTTTCTTCATCGCGGTCTGACATGATCTGTCACCGTGTACCGTACCGATACCAAAGTATTAGTGTAGAATTTCAACATCGCAGAGCTCTGGAGCATATGGTGAGAGGCGCTTCGCCGCCCATGAATTTTGCCGAAAATACGAAATTCTGTGTGATTGTTTTGCTTGCAAGATTGTCTACACGTAGTAAAATTTATTACATGCCTGTTCTATGTAATCCCCGTCTTCATAACACCAAACCATGCGGAAAATGAAAATCAGTTCCGCACATAAGTGCGGAACGGAAATCGATGACGGGCGGTTTTTAAATACAAGCGAAATTTTACTGGAATTTTCTACAAATCGTGCAACCGCAATTACAATTCAGCGATAGCTGAAAACCGTCTCCTGAGTTCCAGTGTGTTCAATGTGCCAGTAGGCACATAGAACATATTGGAACTCTGGGAACGAAATAGTAACACGGGTTCCCCTCGCAAATTTGGTTGGCGATAAAATGTGTTCTTTGTGTTGATAGTTGTCAAATGAATTGTTGAGTGTCCTGATAATTGTTTTGAGAGACGTGAAGGCGTGTAATTTTCGGCCGCTCGTTTTATCCTCCCGCGCAGGCGATCGTGCCATATCGATTAACCCATTCACACGCGTATGTCGTTCTGTGTATGTATTACAAAGTACAGAACAGGGGTGGGTGATATTTTTGTAACTTCAATGTTTGTACAACCACCGAGGCCACATGACACGACATTAACCGGTATAACATACGGGCACCCACTACCAGAGGCAGTGGATGTCCATGTGTGCATCCCGGATAAGATCGTACCTTATGCATATAGCTATAGCCTGGGTCTCCTGTTGTATGGACCAGTATAAACTGACTTCCTTTTTTCAAAATTTCAGTGAGTGTATTTTAGACTTCTAGAATATTTCGGTGCCAACGGAAGGCCACATGGACATCCCATTTTCAAAACCTTTTTCCGGGGAGGCTCCCAGACTTAGCCGACGAGAGGAGGGGGGGGGGATACCCCTTCTCGTCCTGCCTCCCAATTCGCCGTTACGCGGATGGAAGATACTTCGCATCGTGCCCCATGATTGAATATGTGGCGCCCCAACCCAAAATCCTGGATCCGCCATTGATTAATGGTGATTAATTAAAGGAACTGGGTCTTTTAGACTCCTATTCTTTAAGTGTTTTTTTTTCAATAGCCGTCTCGCAAGGACACTGAGAGGTGCAATTTGTATGTTTTACTCTTGTCTAATACAGAGACCAGCCCTATTTCTTGAAAACTGAGTAAAAGTTTGTGTGAACATAAATTTCAAAACAACAAGTCCTATATATATATATGGACAATAAGACACGAATTTGAAAAAAACAAAAGTTGACTATTTGACAAAAGTATTATTTTCGTTTTGTAAAAGTACCCTAATGTTTCATACATCACTCGTAAGATAGCGTTCGTGTCTATTAAATAAATAACTTGAAGGTGAGAATTTATTGGTTTTTTCTCAAACAGGCGGGAAGCATTTTTCTTCCCGATCTCGTTACCCAATCATTCACAGAAAAATCCGTGCAATGTCATTTTCCGTATTCGCCGAAATTAGCTTTTTTAGAAAGTCAAAGGTGAAGTTTGTGTACACGTGTTTCTGTTGTAGCGTACGCGCCCATGCAAGCTATTTCGGATTGCCGTTGTCGATGCACATGTTGTTGGTTTTATTGGAAATATAACTGTGCTTTATTTAAAATAATACCAAATTTTTAATCTAATAATGCCCAATTATTGCTAAAATAATGCACAGTTGTTGTTGGTGGCAGTCATTCATTTGGACGGCTGCGCAGATAAAATTACAAACCGCGTGTGCTCAGAAATCATGTCACGGTAACATGGTCTGAGGTTTGCGGCTCGGAGTTTGTGTTTACGTCAGATCACTTCCGGGCAACTTGGTTTATATCTTCGCAATGGCGTGTCTTCTCTGAATTCGTCTGTACTAAAATTTTCTAATGACAGATTTAAGTAATTTCGCTTTGTTTCTGATAGTTTACAGTACTACTTTGGACGTAGAACCTTTGCGTGCTCTTTTACACACGAGCAACGCATGAGAGTAGATAGTTTTTTTCAACTAAACAGCTTATTGTTCCTTTAAATCCCTTTTACTATTTGTTATTTCATAACATTCTCCTTCTTGGATGCTTCACCAAATTCAGGACTTCGAAGTTCATTTATTGAGAGTTTTTTATTAAATGTTTACAAGGCACGATTTTGATTAGATCTGCAAATCCAATAATTAGCATGACTATATGTGCTAAATGTTTGACTTCACTCTTGGAATCTAGAAAGAAAAGGGTAATTGAGTTGATTAACAGACACAGACGTTTCTTTGTCGCTTATGGTGACAAGCAATAGCGTAGACCATTAAAAATCCCTAATTCTAGGATCTGCATGGGACATCAGTAGATGAAATTACAGATGATATACCACGCTGTACGTTTTTTCGATCCTCAAAGTATCTATCTCCAAATAGCGCCATTTGGGGCCCATATTTCCAAACTTCTCTGGGGGATACCCTCAGGTTAGTAGGGGCGAGTAATTGGAGCGTGATGTTAAAATACACGCTGCAATTACCCGGTCTCACCAACGCGAGAGGGACAACACCTTCATACCTTTCCATAATTCAAGACTTCGATTTTCGTAATATGTCTATGGCAAGAAACATTTGGAACCAACCCCACAGACCCATATGTTCCCCTAATGTACCTATAATATAATTATAAATAATTGGTCAAAGCAGTGGCTAGTTCACTTTAACGAAACAAAAACAAAGACAAAATTATTTTCTCGAAAAAGGAATACAGTGGTCCATCCGGATTTACTCATGGAATCCAGGACAGTTTCTGAGGTAGAGACGCATAAACACCTCGATGTAATATTAAGAATCATGAGACATGCTCAAATCACAGCGATGAGATTTACTTTAAGGTTTTAATCATTTGAACCCTGGTGGTATCTGCCATGTCAGTTCATTTGCAGCAATTAGAAGAGTCCATATTCATTTTTTTGGGGTAGACCAAAAGGCTGCACGTTGAAAATATTAATTGGTCTACCCCACACATTTACTTAGCAGTCATTCTACTCAATGAAATTATGACGTATCATGTGCTCTCCTTCGCAAATACACGTTTGTCCTAGACAGGAGTACGTTAGAAGAAATATATTTCACATACGTGCGCGTCAAATTTTAGAGTACGGCTCCCCTGACTGTAACAATTGTATACAAGAGGAGACTGATCTTTTATGGGTTTTAGTGGAGCAGCCATTGTTGTGACGGGGGCAACCAGAAGTACAAGCAAGCAATCGCTGTTAGATGAGACCGGATGGGATACACTAGTAGTAGTGCTCGCACGTTTGAGGTATAGGTTGGGGGATCTCATCGGGGGATCTCATGTGACGTCATAGTCACGTGACCTAGTGGCGCCATGTTGTGTTGTCATGGTAACCCGCGTGAACGGCCATATTGTGACGTCATCCCCATAGTGATACGTGGTGTTAGTGCGCATGCGCAGCGCGTGTTGTTAGGGTGATACGTGTTTCCGTCGTCCATTTTGTATATTGGAGGCCGCCATCTTGATTTCTATGGTAGCACGTCATTGCTATGTTACCCAATTTTTCTGCAATAAGACGGGCTATGTTCGGAGGGTATGTTCGATTGTAGAAGAGTATTTTCTGGAACGACTTCCCTGGATAATTACCACAAACAACCCGACAACTTTTATTATTTCGAATTCTTCCAGAATTCTCTGCTTCTATCTATATATGTAATAGTTATCGTTTGTCTGGCCATGTTCTTTTATTCTAGAGTATACTCCAGTAGCGTAGAAGAGCCTATTACTTGGAACAGTTTACCTTATTATTACTATATTTAGCAATTTCTGGTCTATTCTTGTTAGTTCTGACCCAATTCCAAGTACTCTTGTTGTTTCATATATCTAGATTATAACCAACCAATCAGATTGCTTGATTTCCCATAATCTGTATGCAGGGTTATCTCCCTTGTGTATATCAAAAGCATTCCCAAAGCCAATAAGCCATCGAGCAGTTACTGATAAGTCATTGCTCGAACGACTCGAATCCCATCGAGCAAATGAGCCAACGAGCAATTGCTCGATCGAGTGACTCCTCGAAGGACTCTTAGACTCATTTCAGTATTTGAGGATACCTATGGCCCAGGTATAGTATTATTTGAGGATACCTATCGAGGATATCTTTTAGAGGATACTTATCTGAGGATACTATTACCTATATCACAAGGCATACCTATCCCAAATATCCCTTATAAGCCATCAAGCAGTTACTGAAAAGTCATTGCTCGAACGACTCGAATCCCATCGAGCAAATGAGCCAACGAGCAATTGCTCGTTCGAGTGACTCCTCGAACGACTCTTCGACTCATTTCAGTATTTGAGGATACCTATGACATGGCTACGTATCAGTTGAGGAACCTTTTGAGGATACTAAATTGAGGATACCTATGACCTGGTATTGTTGGAGGATACCTGTTGTAGAAACCTTACATCTGTGTACTTCTGTTATTCTCCCCCATATCTCATCCATTAATATTGACTTTTATCACTACTTCCTAGCTATACCTTCGCTCAAACCTTCAAAATGTTCAATCAGTGTATACATATAACGCATTCCGTAATTGAGATTCCTAGCCGATTCCGTAAAATATGGATTCCGTGTTTTTACATAAATTATCGAGGGTATTAAAGAAACTTTCTATATTAGTATTAACGTCTATAATACAAGATAATGATATAGTTTGTTGTATAACTGAGAATTAGTGTTCATTATGATAGATTCCGGACACTGAGTTCCGCCACACATTCTCAATTTTTTAGTCTACCCAACATAGCCAGCGTCTGACACGAACTATAGTGTTGAAGAGTGTAGTCTGTTTCCCCCCTCTGTGGCAACTGTTTCACGTATACAATAATTTTTGTCTTTGTGTGTGAATATTGTATATTAAAATATTTTATTATGACTGTGCGTCCATATCATTACAAGAAAGTATAACAGGTTGTACACGAGAAATGCCTGAAAGCTGTTGAAGTGATAATTAATATTTCCAACGCCTTTTAATGTTCAAAACAATTGCGTGTAACTGACATAGAAATATGGATAGTAACACCCTAGGAATATTTATGAAGAAAGCGATGTCTAAGGATTATTTTGGTATATTACTTATTGGAAAGCATTACCAAACTAGACTTTATGATTCTGGAGAATCATGGCTTTTCCCGATGAGATTCCATGATTTGTCATGACCACACAGTGTATGATGAATTGCTTTTGACTGTCTCACTAAAGTTCCTTCATTGATGTCATGAAAAAGGTGAGTATAGAAGTCTCAAATGACTCAGTTTGATAAAAAAATTGTTTAGGTAAAAACCATCATTAACGGTGGAGAGGGGTAATATCAATATCGTCGTCCAACAAGTTAATGACCGACAAAAGGAGTTATGTTTGTTTGACACATACCCACTGAGTGCTGTATCTATTTGAAAATGGTCCGTTTTATCCCAAATGTATCCAAAATATTGATGTCTGGCAGCTTGTTAAGGGTTAACAAGTGCTAACAGGAATATTCATTCATGCAACTTGTAATTTCACACCAAAAACTGTGAATGGCCATTTTTACTTAAAAATCTACATGATGTTTTCAGAGAAATCCAGGGAGAACATGAATTTTAAGCTGTTGATGGGTATAATTGTTTATCCAGCCCAAAACGGGTTAAGGGTTGTTTTTTAATACGCTTATTACTTATAAAAATAATTCTCAGTGAATTCTACTTGACTTCTCCTCTTAACTTTGGGTGCTGCGGGTATGCAAACACAGCCCACTTTTTCAACATTTTGATGTTTGAGAACCAGCATAGGGTTAACAAATGCTTACTGGAATATTTTGTACATGCAACTTGTAATTCACACTAAGATCTGAGAACGGCCAATTTTTCTTGAAAATCTACGTGATGTTTTTAGAGAAATCCTCGGATAACATGAATTTTTAACCTTTTGAGGGGTATCACCCTGTAACCAGCTCTAAACAGGTTGATGCTTGGTTTTATGAATACCTTCATTCCTTACAAAAATGATCCTCGGTGAATCCCACTTCCAATGAAGGTGGTTATGTTCATCCCGCAGGTACACATTGGGTGTAATGGGTGGCCAAGTACAGCCCATTTTCTTAAAATTTGCTGCCTCTGGAGGGTTAACAAATGCTTACCAGAATCTTTTGTTCATGCAACTTGTAATGTCACTCCAAGACCTGCAAATGGTCAACTTCTCTTGAATACTTACCAGATTTTTGGGAGAAATCTACAGAAAATAGGAAATTTAAGCTTTTAAGGGGTACATCTCCTTAACCGGGCGAAAATGGGTTAAAATCTCAATTTTTGAATACCCTTACTACTTACTAAAAATTTTCTCTATCAGTTTTGCGTCCGGTAAAAGAAGTTATGTTTCTCTGCAGCATTTCCATTTGATGTTGTTGGTGTCCAAAAACAGACTATTTTTTCGAATTTTTGACATTTAGCAGCCCATTGAGGGTTAACAAATGCTTATCTGAATATTTTATCCATGCAACTGGTAATGTGACTCTAAGAACTATCAACGACCATTTTCTCTTGAAACCCTACGAGACGTTTCAAAAAGAAATTCAGGGAAAACATGATTTTTTAAGCTTTTGATGGGTATTGTTATTAACCATCCCAAAAGGGGTTAATGCTTGGTTTTTTGAATACCCTTATTACTAACAAATTTGGTCCTCGGTGAATTCCACTTCCAACAAAGTAGATTATGTTTATCTCTCGGGTATGCATTGGGTTTGTGCGCATCTGAAAACAGCCTATTTCAACAAAATTACGATGCTTAGCAGCCTGTAGAGGGTTAATAAATGCTCACCGGAATATTTTGTCCATGCAACTTGTAATGTCACACAAGGACCTGCGAATAGTCAATTTTTCCTGAAAACCTACAAGTTGCTTTTAGAGAAATCCACAGAAAATGGGGATTTTAAGCTTTTAAGGGGTATCTCTCTTTAACCAGGCCAAAATGGGTTAAGACTTCGACTTTTGAATACCCTTACAACTATCAAAAATGTTTCCCCATCAATTTTGCGTCCGATAAAAGAAGGAACCTTTCTCGGTGGTACACCAAGTGGGTGTTGTTGGCGTTCAAAAACAGCCCATTTTATCACAATTTTGACATTTAGCAGCCCGTGGAGGGTTAACAAATGCTCACCGCAGTATTTTGTTCATGCAAATGCTATTGTCATACCAAGGTCTGGGAGTGACAAATTTTTCTTGAAAATCTACAAGACTCGTTTTAGAGAAATCCACGGAAAATACGAATTTTTGAGCTTTATGGGGGTATTGCTGTTTAACCAGCCCAAAACGGGTTAATGCTTGGTTTTTTGAACACCCTTATTACTGACAAAAATGATCCTCGGTGAATACCACTCCCAATAAAGGAAGTTATGTTTATCTCTCGTGTACTGTTTCGGTGCAGTGGGGGCCTGAAACCGGCCTATTTCATCAAAATTTCGATGTTTGGCAGCCTGTGGAGGGTTACCATATGCATCGCCTGATATGTCGTGTGTATCAAAGGGCGTGTCACAGACAGGTCTAGCAATGACGAATGTATAAAAAAAATCCACAAAACGTGTTTCAAGAAAGTGCCGATAAACCCCAATTTTGGCAGTTTTTTGCCAATTCTGGCGAAATAAGGGTTAAATCGAAAATTCCGCTTTGGTACATTTTTAGATTTTTTGCCCCTCTATGCGTGTGCAAAATTGTGTGAAAATCGGTTCGAAAATGGCTTCTGAATCGTACGGACAAAAATGTGTGGAAAAAAAAAAAACCAAAAAAAACTACACTTTATGATTCTGGAGAATCATGGCTTTTCCCGATTAGATTCCATGATTTTTCTTGACCCCACAGTGTCTGAGGAATTGTTTTTAACTGTCTCACTAAAGTTCCTTCATTGATGATATGAGAAAGGTGAGTATAGTAGTCTCAAATGACTCGGTTTGGGTTTGATAAAAAAATGTTTAGGTAAAACCCATCATTAATGGTAGAATGAGTTAATATCAATATCAATGTTTCCCTATCAGCTTTCCGTCCGGTAAAAGAAGTTACGTTTCTCTGTGGCATTTCCATTTGATGTTGTTGGTGTCCAAAAACAGACTATTTCCTCAATTTGTTTTACATTTAGCAGCCCATGAAGGGTTAACAAATGCCTACCAGAATAATTGATCCATGCAACTGGTCATATGACACCAAGACCTATCAACGGCCAGTTTCTCTTGAAAACCCCACAAAATGTTTGTAGAAATCCAGGGAAAACGATTTTTTAAGCTTTTGATGGGTATCCCTGTTAACCTCCCCAACAGGGGTTAACGCTTGGCTTTTTGAATACATTTATTACTTACAAAAATGGTCCTCTGTGAATTCCACTTCAAACAAAGGAGATTATGTTTATATCTCATGTATACATTAGGTGCTGTGCGTGTCTGAAAACAGTCCCATGTTAACAACATTACGATGCTTGGCAGCTTGTAGATGGTTAAAAAACGCTCACTGGAGTATTTTGTCCATGCAACTTGTAATGTCACATAAAGACCTACGAATAGTCAATTTGTCTTGAAACCCTACAAGTTACCATTAGGGAAATTCACAGAAAATGGGAATTTAAAGCTTTCAAGGGATATCTCTCTTTAGCCTGCCCAAAATGGGTTAAGACGTCGACTTTTGAATACCTTTACTACTTACAAAAATGTTTCTGTATAAATTGTACGCGCGATAAAAGAAGGCACTTTTCTTTGGGCTGTACCCTTTGGGTGCTGTTGGTGTGCAAAAACAGCCCATTTTATCGCAATTTTGACCTTCAGCAGCCCGGGGAGGGTTAACTAATGCTGACCGGAATATTTTGTTCATGCGACTTGTAATGTCACACCAAGACCTGCAAATAGCCGATTTTTCTTGAAAACGTACAAGATGTTGTTAGAGAAATCCACAGAAAACGGGTATTTTAAGATTTTAATGGGTATCTCTCTTTAACCAGCCCAAAATGGGTTAAGACGTCAAATTTTGAATACCCT
This sequence comes from Pictodentalium vernedei, assembly GCA_031216915.1. Lineage (NCBI taxonomy): Eukaryota > Metazoa > Mollusca > Scaphopoda > Dentaliida > Dentaliidae > Pictodentalium > Pictodentalium vernedei. Next base: position 314,592,788 of record CM062291.1, read on the forward strand.
TACCACTTTCAAAAATATTTTTCGATCAATTTTGCGTCCGATAAATGAAGGCGCCTTTCTCTGTGGTATATCGTTTGGGTGCTGTTGGTGTCTAAAAACAGCCCATTTTATCACAATTTTTACGTTTAGCAGCTCGGGGAGGGTTAAGTAATGCTGACCGGAATATTTTATCCATGCAACTTGTAATGTCACACCAAGACCTGAGAGTGACCAATTTTTCTTGAAAATCTACAAGACTCGTTTAGAGAAATCCACGGAAAACATGAAGTTTTCAGCTTTTTTGGGGTATTGCTGTTTAACCAGCCCAAAACGGGTTAACACTTGGTTTTCTGAACACCCTTATTACTTACAAAAATGATCCTGGGTGAATTCCACTTCAAATAAAGGAAGTTATGTTTACCTCTCGGGTATCGTTTGGGTGCTGTGGGGGTCTGAAACCGGCCCATTTCATCAAAATTTCGATGTTTGGCAGCCTGTGGAGGGTTACCATATGCATCGCCAAATATGTCGTGTGTATCAAAGGTTGTGTCATAGGCAGGTCTAGTAATTATGAATATTTAAAAAAAATCCTAAAGACGTGTTTCGAGAAAGTGCCGATAAACCCCAATTTTGGCAGTTTTTTGCCAATTCTGGCGAAATAAGGGTTAAATCGAAAATTCCGCTTTGGTACATTTTTAGATTTTTTGCCACTCTATGCGTGTGCCAAATTGTGTGAAAATCGGTTCGAAAATGGCTTCTGAATCGTACGGACAAAAATGTGTGGAAAAAAAAAAAAAAAAAAAAAACCCAAAAAACTAGACTTTATGATTCTGGAGAATCATGGCTTTTCCCGATTAGATTCCATGATTTTCCATGACTCCACAGTGTTTGATGAATTGTTTTTAACTGTCTCACTGAAGTTCCCTCATTGATGTTATGAGAAAGGTGAGTATAGTAGTCTCAAATGACGCGGTTTGGGTTTGATAAAAAAAAATGTTTAGGTAAAACCCATCATTAATGGTAGAATGGGTTAATATCAAGATCAATGTTTCCCTATTAGTTTTGCGTCCGGTAAAAGAAGTTACATTTCTCTGTGGCATTTCCATTTGTTGGTGTCCAAAAACAGACTATTTCTTCATTTTTTTTTACATTTAGCAGCCCATGGAGGGTTAACAAATGCCTACCAGAATAATTTATCCATGCAACTGGTCATATGACACCAAGACCTATCAACGGCCATTTTCTCTTGGAAACCCCACAAAATGTTTGTAAAGAAATCCAGGGAAAACGATTTTTTAACCTATCGATGGGTATCCGTGTTAACCTCCCCAACAGGGGTTAACGCTTGGTTTTTTAATACCCTTATTACTTACAAAAATGGTCCTCTGTGAATTCCACTTCCAACAAAGGTGATTATGTTTATCTCTCATGTATACATTGGGTGCTGTGCGTGTCTGAAAACAGCCCCATGTTAACAAAATTACGATGCTTGGCAGCTTGTAGATGGTTAATAAACGCTCACCGGAGTATTTTGTCCATGCAACTTGTAATGTCACATAAAGACCTACGAATAGTCAATTTGTCTTGAAACCCTACAAGTTACCGTTGGGGAAATTCACAGAAAATGGGAATTTAAAGCTTTCAAGGGATACCTCGCTTTAGCCTGCCCAAAATGGGTTAAGACGTCGACTTTTGAATACCCTTACTGCTTACAAAAATGTTTCCGTATAAATTGTGCGCTTGATAAAAGGAGGCACTTTTCTTTGTGGTGTACCCTTTGGGTGCTGTTGGTGTCCAAAAACAGCCCATTTTATCACAATTTTGACCTTCAACAGCCCGGGGAGGGTTAACTAATGCTGACCGGAATATTTTGTTCATGCAACTTGTAATGTCACACCAAGACCAGCAAATAGCCGATTTTTTCTTGAAAACCTACAAAATGTTGATAGAGGAATCCACAGAAAACGGGTATTTTAAGATTTTAAAGGGTATCTCTATTTAACCAGCCCAAAATGGGTTAAGACGTCAAATTTTGAATACCCTTACCACTTTCAAAAATATTTTCCGATCAATTTTGCGTCCGATAAATGAAGGCCCCTTTCTCTCTGGTATACCGTTTGGGTGCTGTTGGCGTCTAAAAACAGCCCATTTTATCACAATTTTTACGTTTAGCAGCTCGGGGAGGGTTAACTAATGCTGACCGGAATATTTTATCCATGCAACTTGTAATGTCACACCAAGACCTGAGAGTGACCAATTTTTCTTGAAAATCTACAAGGCTCGTTTAGAGAAATCCATGGAAAACACGAATTTTTGAGCATTATAGGGGTATTGTTGTCTAACCAGCTCAAAATGGGTTAACGCTTGGTTTTCTGAACACCCTTATTACTGACAAAAATGATCCTCGGTGAATTCCACTCCCAATAAAGGAAGTTATGTTTATCTCTCGTGTATTGTTTGGGTGCAGTGGGGGCCTGAAACCGGCCTATTTCATCAAAATTTCTATGTTTGGCAGCCTGTGGAGGGTTACCATATGCATCGGCTGATATGTCGTGTGTACCAAAGGGTGTGTCACAGACAGGACTAGCAATGACGAATGTATAAAAAAAATCTACAAGACATGTTTCGAGAAAGTGTCGATAAACCCCTATTTTGGCAGTTTTTTGCCAATTCTGACGAAATAAGGGTTAAATCGAAAATTCCGCTTCGGTACATTTTTAGATTTTGGGCCCCTCTATGCGTGTGCAAAATTTCATGAAAATCGGTTCGAAAATGGCTTCTGAATCGTACGGACAAAATGTGTGGTGGAAAAAAAAAAAAAAAAAAAAAAAAACCAAAAAAAAAAAAAATAAAAAAATAATAATAATCCGTAGAAAAACAATAGTCTTTTCCAGAGGGAAAAGCCAAAAAAAAAAAAGCCAAAAAAAAAAAAAAAAAAAATAATAATAATAATCCGTACAAAAACAATAGTCTTTTCCAGAGGGAAAAGCCTAAAAAAAAAAAAAAATAATAATAACTAGACTTTATGATTCTGGAGAATCATGGTTTTTCCCGATGAGATTCCATGATTCTTCATGACCCCACAGTGTCTGAAGAATTGTTTTTAACTGTCTCACTGAAGTTCCTTCATTGATGTTATGAGAAAGGTGAGTATAGTAGTCTCAAATGACTCAGTTTGATAAGAAAATTGTTTAGGTAAAAACCATCATTAACGGTGGAGTGGGTTAATATCAATATCGTCGTCCGACAAGTTAATGACCCACAAAAGGAGTTATGTTTGTTTCACACATACCCACTGAGTGCTGTGTCTATTTGAAAATGGTCCATTTTATCTCAAATTTATCCAAAATATTGATGACTGGCAGCTTGTAGAAGTTTAACAAGTGCTACCAGGAATATTTTTCCATGCAACTTTTAATGTCACACTAAGAACTGCAAATGGCCATTTTTTCTTTAAAATCTTCCAAGATGTTTTCAGAGAAATCCCTGCGCATACGCTCTTTTCCAATTCGACGTGACGAAATGCGAAATTCATGTCGCTCTTCATGGAAAGTGATGCCACAACTATTCATGAACAAGGAGTGAAAATTTCATGGAAATCTGCCTAGAATTGGCTGAGATATGGTGTTTTGGAGAGAGGTGGTAATTGTTTGAATTTGGTCCTTCCTTTTCAAGCCAGTTCGAAAGAAGACGTTGGGAATGGGCACAGAATCCTTCAGTGCCTCCTCGCTGGAGTAAGTCCACTTAAATGTTACAATTGTGTGTGACTGGTGGAGAGTTGACTGTAAATGGAAGTTGCTTCTTTAAGGCAGCCACCCAGGGATCCCAACACAACCTTTAAACCTACGAGAATCTCAGAAGTTTAAAGTCAAGAGAAATTGGCGGTGATAGGGTTTCTGGCAGGCAGGAAAAGATTGACGAAGATTTGCATATTGGACATTAAAATAGCACTTCTGACATACACGAACGGTGTCTCAGACCGCTGGGAGGCAGCTACTTGAAATTTTCAGAACTTGTTCTACGAACCCTGGCCGACATTTTGCGATCTGTTTGGAGTGTCCGGACCGCGTGGAAAACACCACGCATCGCTTGGAATGTGAGAGTACTATTCGTCCCCGACTCTATCAGTTTAGAATGGACACGGGCAGTGTTGTAGACGACTGTAGAGCTGCGATTGAGCATAACGTCCCAGGTTTCGGTGCCACATTGCCTAACCAGCTCCAAAAGAGCGACGGGGGAGGGGTATCCTGACACTATCTTTAAACCTTAGATAATCGTCAGAAGTTGAAGTGAAAAGAAATGGGCGGTGAGAAGGTTTTTTTGGCGGGAAACGATTAACGAAAATTTGCCAATTAGACATTAAAATTGCACTTCTCACAAACATGAACCTTGTCTAGACCGCTGAAGGCAGCGACTTCTAATTTTCAGAACTTGTTCTACGCACCCTGGCAGACATTTTGGCATCTGTTGCGAGTGTCGAGGCCACGTGAAGAACACCACGCATCGCGTGGAAAGTGAGAGTACTATCGTCCCGACTCTATCAGTTTGGAATGGACTTGGGGACTGTTGTAGACTACTGTAGAGCAGCGATTGAGCATAAAGTCGGAGTTTTTTGTGCCAAATTGCCTAACCGGCTCCAAGGTATGATTTTTCGTCTGTACATCGCCCAGATCGCCTGTAGTTTATACCGTTACCATACGTTGAAATAGCCTTTGCCATTTTCGCCACTTTCGACCCAGATTTGAGGGTACCTTTCTTCAACCCCATTTTATAGCAATATCTAGCCATGCTCCCAACAACGCCTTCTCCCCGTCGGCCCGGGTGCTTCTAAAAATAGAAAGGTCAATGGGAGGGGCCCGTAAGCAAACAAACGGGGGCAGGGCAGGTGTACTTGGTGAAAAAACAGTTGTGTGAACATCCCCAGAAGTGAAAACCTATGCTCAGTGGCTGTAATCAAGATGTTAATTTAGACTCCCATTACGGCCAAGATACTACAGAATGCAAGTGGGTGGGTGGCGGACATCATCACTAGATCTAATGTTGCATTTCATGTTTTCTTTTTTTCTTTATTTTCTATTTATTCTTTTGATCTCTCTCTCTCTCTCTCTCTCTCTCTCTCTCTCTCTCTCTCTCTCTCTCTCTCTCTCTCAGTTTAATTTGTGTTTGTCTATAATGTTTATAATATTTAGATTTTGCTAGATTCTGTTATTTATGGAATACGTTCTGCCATATTGTAAATTATTAGTCACTGTACAGGAACGGAGGGGCTTCTAAGTGGTAAGCACTTATTCTCCAATCCTGATTTGCATTGTCAAATGGCAAATAAAATATGTTTAATCTAATCTAACAGTGGGGGGGGGGGGGGGGGGGGGGGGGGGCATGTGATGTGTCCTAGGTAAAAAAATAGCAGGGGGCAGGTGTCCTAGGTAAAATAAACAGCATGGGGGGGGGGGGGGGATGTCCCCGCTAATTATTTTTAATAGGAGGCAGTTGTTCATGGGGAAGGTGTCCTATCCCACTGCCCAGTATTCCAAATTTTCTATGGTACTTGGCCTTGACGGAAATAACATTTCAACAAGAAACAACGAGAAACCTATTTGCAATAAAGCTGCAAATATAAACTTGATTTTAGGACCATTCCATGGACATTTTAAAGCCTACTGCGATATCAGCGTTTCTTACTCTCGTCCTTTCTCTACACCGCAGTATTTTACCCGAGTCGAGTTCTGACGTCATGTAAGTTTGACCGACATGCTTTCAATTTTGTTATTGACAACAACATATTTATAATTTCGTGCTTAATGATCCGAATTTTGAAAACGACACACGCAATCGCGAAAGCGGTTTCTGAAAAAACACGATTCTGCAAAAGGTTTTAGTGAAATTTGATTATTTTTTTTATTTTCAATTTCGATGGCTCTTGTCGAAAAAGTGCTAATCACTGATCGTCCCAAACGAGATCAAAGACACGCCGTAGTTTAATAACAGACAGAGAATCTTCTAAGAATATACATGCGCAATCCTAAAATGCAATAAATCAAGTGTTTTTTCACGTTTTATGAGAGAAATATGTCCAATTGTATCAGTGAATCATTTTTAGGTATATGTGGGTGAGAAATTTTCTATACGGACAAAATACAGGCTAAATAAAATATTTGCCATTATTTTCCGCAGACGTATTTTTGTCTTTGCTTCTTGGGCAAATCCATGCTGCTAAATACAACGAAGGTGTGTTATTTGATGTGGTCAGAACCGTCAGGTGGTCGGGTCCGAAACCGCACCTCGCAGAAGATTTAGTGGGGGGGGGGGGGTCGATTTTACAAGTAATGTAGGCAGCATACACGGCATGGGCTGTCTGTCTTTAATCCGACAAAACAGGGTTAAGGCTTGGTTTTTTGAATACCCTTATTTATTTATTTATTTATTTATTTATTTATTTATTTATTTATTTATTTATTTATTGGTGTTTAAGGTCACATACTTCTGCACAATGGCTAATCGTGACCGTGACAGTTTTAGAGGTGGAGGAAGCTGGATTAGCCGGAGAGAACCACCAAGCATCGACGAGCAACTGTCAGCTCCTCAACATTCTAACTCTGTTCAGGCTCCGCTCAGGCAGGGTTACAGAGGTTGAAGACATGTGTACCATCGACGTGCAGTATGCCTTAGTACACGGGGACATCGTGCCCCCATGTCGGCAACCGGGCCAAAGTGCCTTGCCCAAGGACACAACGTGAGTCGTCCCGGACGGGGATCGAAGTCGGGACCTCTAGCATAGAAGTACAACAGTCTACCACTGAGCCACCGCGCTCCCTTGAATACCCTTAATACTATCATACATTATCCCTCAGGAATTCTAAGTCTGATAAAAGAGGTCATGTTTATCTATTGTATACCCATTTGCTGCCCGAAAACAGCCGATTTTATTAAAAGTTTGACGTTTAGCAGCCTGTAGAGGGATTAACAAACGACTAGCAGAATATTCTATCAATGCAATTTGTAAGACCTGCCAATGTCAAACTGTTCTTGAAAATCCCCAACAAGCAGTTAGCGAAATCCACGGAAACTGTAAATTTGAAGCGTTTAAGGGGCATCTCTCCTTATCCAGTCCAAAATGGGTTAAGTTTCATTCTTTTAAATACCCTTACTACTTACAAACCTTAAACACCAATAAATAAATAATATCATGCAGTGCAGTGTGGAATATGAAGTGAGGCGGTCCAAAACATTTTAACAAGAAATATGGGAAACCTATTTGCAGTAACGCTGCAAACATGAACTTGATTTTAGGACCATTCCATGGACAGTTTAAAGCCTACTTCGATATCAGCGTCCCTTATTCTCAACCTTTCAGTGCATCACTGTAGTATTTCACCCGAATCGAGTTCTGACGTCATGCAAGTTTGGCCGACATGAACATGAATTTTAAGCTTTTGATGGGTATAATTGTTTATCCAGCCCAAAACGGGTTAAGTGTTGTTTTTTGAATACTCGTATTACTTCCAAAAAATAATTCTCAGTGAATTCTACTTCCACTTATTTTGATCTCTCCTCTCAAGTCTCAACTTCGGGTGCTGTGGATAAGCAAACGCAGCCCATTTTATCAACATTTTGATGTTTGAGAATCTGCATAGGGTTAACAAATGCTTAGAGGAATATTTTGTACATGCAACTTGTAATGTTACATTAAGATCTGAGCAGGCCAATTTTTCTTGAAAATATACGACATGTTTTTAGAGAAATCCTCGGATAATATGAATTTTTAACCTTTTAATGGGTATGGATCTGTAACCAGCCGTAAACGGGTTAATGCTTGGTTCGATGAATACCTTCATTACTTACAAAAATGATCCCCGGGGAATTCCACTTCCAAAGAAGGAGGTTATGTTTATCTCGCAGTTACACATTGCGTGCAATGGGTGCCCAAGAACAGTCCATTTTCTCAAAATTTCTATGCTTTGCAGCCTCTGGAGGGTTAACTAACGCTTACCGGAATATTTTATCTATGCAGCTTGTAATGTCACTCCAAGACCTGCAAATGGTCAATTTTTCTTGAATACTTACTAGATTTTTTGGAGAAATCCACAGAAAACTGGAATTTTAAGCTTTTAAGGGCTACATCTTAAACAGGTGAAAATGGGTTAAGACCTCGATTTTTTGAATACCCTTACTACTTACTAAATTTTTCTCTATCAGTTTTGCATCCGGTAAAAGAAGTTATGTATCTCTGTGGCATTCCCATTTGTTGTTGTTGGTGTCCAAAAACAGACTATTTTTTCAACATGTTGACATTTAGTAGCCCATGGAGGGTTAACAAATGCTTACTGGAATATTTTATCCATGCAACCGGTAATGTGACTCCAAGACCTATCAATGGCCATTTTCTGTTGAAAACTTACAAGATGTTTGTAACGAAATCCATGGAAAACATGATTTTTTTTAGCTTTTGATGGGTATCGCTATTAACGACCACAAAAGGGGTTAACGCTTGGGTTTTTGAATACCCTTATTACTTACAAAAATGGTCCTCAGTGAATTCCACTTCCAGCAAAGGAGATTATGTGTAACTCTCGGACATACATTGCGTGCTGTGTGTGTCCGAAAACAGCCCATCTCAACAAAATTATGATGCTTGGCATTCTGTAGAGGGTTAATAAACGCTCAGCGGAATATTTTGTCCATGCAACTTGTAATGTCACACAAAGACCTGCAAGTAGTCAATTTTTCTTGAAAACCTATGGAATGTATTTAGAGAAATCCACAGAAAATGGGAATTTTTAGATTTTAAGGGGTCTCTCTCCTTAACCTGCCCAAAACGGGTTAAGACTTCGTTTTTTGAATACTCTTACTACTTACAAAAATGTTTCCGTATAGATTGTGTGCTCGATAAAAGAAAGCACTTTTCTTTGTGGCGTACCCGTTGGGTGCTGTTGGCGTCCAAATACAGCTCATTTTATCACAATTTTGACTTTTAGCAGCCCGTGGAGGGTTAACAAATGCTCACCGCAGTATTTTGTCTATGCAATTTCTATTGTCACATCAAGGCCTGGGAGTGACAATTTTTTCTTGAAAATTTACAAGACACGTTTAGAGAAATCCACGGAACACCTGAATTTTTTAGCTTTATGGGGGTATTGCTGTTTAACCAGCCCAAAACGGGTTAACACTTGGTTTTTTGAACACACTTATTACTTACAAAAATGATCTCTGGTGAATTCCACTTCCAATAAAGGAAGTTATGTTTATCTCTCGTGTATCGTTTGGGTTCTCTGGGGGCCTAAAACCGGCCCATTTCATCAAGATTTCGATGTTTGGCAGCCTGTGGAGGGTTACCATATGCATCGCAAGATATGTCATGTGTATCAAAGGTAGTGGCACAGACAGGTCTATCAATGATAAAGGTTTAAAAAAATCTACAAGACGTGTTTCGAGAAAGTGCCGATAAACCCAAATTTTGACAGTTTTTTCCCAATTCTGGCGAAATAAGGGTTAAATCGAAAATTCTGCTTCGGTACATTTTTAGATTTTGTGCCCCTCTATGCGTGTGCAAAATTTTGTGAAAATCGGCCCGAAAATGGCTTCGGAATCGTGCGGACAAAATGTGTGGGAAAAAAAAAAAAAAACCCCAAAAAACCCCAAAAAACTAGACTTTATGATTCTGGAGAATCATGGCTTTTCCCGATTAGATTCCATGATTTTTCATGACCCCACAGTGTCTGATGAATTGTTTTTAACTGTCTCACTGAAGTTCCCTCATTGATGTTATGAGAAAGGTGAGTATAGTAGTCTCAAATGACTCGGTTTGGGTTTGATAAAAAAAATGTTTAGGTAAAACCCATCATTAATGGTAGAATGGGTTAATATCAAGATCAATGTTTCCCTATTAGTTTTGTGTCCGGTAAAAGAAGTTACGCTTCTCTGTGGCATTTCCATTTGTTGGTGTCCAAAAACAGACTATTTCTTCAATTTTTGTTACATTTAGCAGCCCATGGAGGGTTAACAAATGCCTACCAGAATAATTTATCCATGCAACTGGTCATATGACGCCAAGACCTATCAACGGCCATTTTCTCTTGGAAACCCCACAAAATGTTTGTAAAGAAATCCAGGGAAAACGATTTTTTAAGCTATCGATGGGTATCCGTGTTAACCTCCCCAACAGGGGTTAACACTTGGTTTTTTTAATACCCTTATTACTTACAAAAATGGTCCTCTGTGAATTCCACTTCCAACAAAGGAGATTATGTTTATCTCTCATGTATACATTGGGTGCTGTATGTGTCTGAAAACAGCCCCATGTTAACAAAATTACGATGCTTGGCAGCTTGTAGATGGTTAATAAATGCTCACCGGAGTATTTTGTCCATGCAGCTTGTAATGTCACATAAAGACCTACGAATAGTCAATTTGTCTTGAAACCCTACAAGTTACCGTTAGGGAAATTCACAGAAAATGGGAATTTAAAGCTTTCAAGGGATATCTCGCTTTAGCCTGCCCAAAATGGGTTAAGACGTCGACTTTTGAATACCCTTACTACTTACAAAAATGTTTCCGTATAAATTGTACGCTCGATAAAAGGAGGCACTTTTCTTTGTGGTGTATCCTTTGGGTGCTGTTGGTGTCCAAAAACAGCCCATTTTATCACAATTTTGACCTTCAACAGCCCGGGGAGGGTTAACTAATGCTGACCGGAATATTTTGTTCCTGCAACTTGTAATGTCACACCAAGACCTGCAAATAGCCGATTTTTTCTTGAAAACCTACAAAATGTTGATAGAGAAATCCACAGAAAATGGATATTTTAAGATTTTAATGGGTATCTCTATTTAACCAGCCCAAAATGGGTTAAGACGTCAAATTTTGGATACCCTTACCACTTTCAAAAATATTTTCCGATCAATTTTGCGTCCGATAAATGAAGGCCCCTTTCTCTCTGGTATACCGTTTGGGTGCTGTTGGGGGTCTAAAAACAGCCCATTTTATCACAATTTTTACGTTTAGCAGCCCGGGGAGGGTTAACTAATGCTGACCGGAATATTTTATCCATGCAACTTGTAATGTCACACCAAAACCTGAGAGTGACCAATTTTTCTTGAAAATCTACAAGACTCGTTTAGAGAAATCCATGGAAAACACGAACTTTTGAGCATTATGGGGGTATTGCTGTTTAACCAGCTCAAAATGGGTTAACGCTTGGTTTTCTGAACACCCTTATTACTGACAAAAATGATCCTCGGTGAATTCCACTCCCAATAAAGGAAGTTATGTTTATCTCTCGTGTATTGTTTGGATGCAGTGGGGGCCTGAAACCGGCCTATTTCATCAAAATTTCGATGTTTGGCAGCCTGTGGAGGGTTACCATATGCATCGCCTGATATGTCGTGTGTACCAAACGGTGTGTCACAGACAGGTGTAGCAATGACGAATGTATAAAAAAAATCTACAAGACATGTTTCGAGAAAGTGCCGATAAACCCCAATTTTGGCAGTTTTTTGCCAATTCCGACGAAATAAGGGTTAAATCGAAAATTCCGCTTGGGTACATTTTTAGATTTTGTGCCCCTCTATGCGTGTGCAAAATTTCGTGAAAATCGGTGCGAAAATGGCTTCTGAATCGTACGGACAAAATGTGTGGGGAAAAAAAAAAAAAAAAAAAAAAAAATAATAATAATCCGTAGAGAAACAATAGTCTTTTCCAGAGGGAAAAGCCTAAAAAAAAAAAAAAAAAAAAAAAAAAATAATCCGTAGAAAAACAATAGTCTTTTCCAGAGGGAAAAGCCTAACTAGACTTTATGATTCTGGAGAATCATGGCTTTTCCCGATGAGATTCCATGATTTTTCATGACCCCCACAGTGTCTGATAAATTGTTTTTAACTGTCTCACTGAAGTTCCTTCATTGATGTTATGAGAAAGGTGAGTATAGTAGTCTCAAATGACTCAGTTTGATAAAAAAAAAAATTGTTTAGGTAAAAACCTTCATTAACAGTGGAGTGGGTTAATGTTAATATCGTCGTCCAACAAGTTAATGACCGACAAAAGGAGTTATGTTTGTTTGACACATACCCACGTAGTGCTGTGGCTATTGAAAATGGTCCATTTTATCTCAAATGTATCCAAAATATTGATGTCTGCCAGTTTGTAGAGGGTTAACAAGTGCTAACAGGAATATTCATTCATGCAACTTGTAATGTCACACCAAGAACTGCGAATTGCCATTTTTTCTTTAAAATCTACAAGATGTTTTCAGAGAAATCCAGGGAGAACATGAATTTTAAGCTTTTGATGGGTATCATTGTTTATCCAGCCCAAAACAGGTTAAGTGTTGTTTTTTAATACTCTTATTACTTCCAAAAATAATTCTCAGTGAATTCTACTTCCACTTATTTTGATCTCTCCTCTCAAATTCGGGTGCTGTGGGTATGCAAACACAGCCCATTTTATCAACATTTTGATGTTTGAGAATCTGCATAGGGTTAACAAATGCTTCCAGGAATATTTTGTACATGCAATTTGTAATGTCAGCCTAAGATCTGAGAATGGCCATTTTTTCTTGAAAATCTACGAGATGTTTTTAGGGAAATCCTCGGATAACATGAATTTTTAACCTTTTGAGGGGTGTCTTTCTGTAATCAGTCCTAAACGGGTTAATGCTTGGTTTTGTGAATACCTTCATTACATACAAAAATGATCATCGGTGAATTCCACTTCCAATGAAGGGGGTTATGTTTATCTCGCAGGTACACATTTGGTGTTATGGTTGCCCAAGGACAGCCCATTTTCTCCAAATGTCTATGCGTGGCAGCCTCTGGAGGGTTAACAAATGCTTACCGAAATATTTTGTCCATGCAACTTGAACTATCACTCCAAGACCTGTGAAAGGTCAATTTTTCTTGAAATTTTATTTTGAGAAATCCACAGAAAACTGGAATTTTAAGCTTTTAAGGGGTATATCTCTTTAACTAGTCAAAAATGGGTTAAGACCTCGATTTTTGAATACACTTACTACTTACAAAAATGTTTTCCTGTCAGTTTTGCGTCCAGTAAAAAAAGTTATGCATCTCTGTTCCATTCCCATTTGATGTTGTTGGTGTCCAAAAACAGTCTATTTTTTCAAAATTTTCACACTTAGCAGCCCATGGAGGGTTAACAAATGCTTCCCGGAATAATTTATCCCATCAACTGGTAATGTGACACCAAGACCTATCAGTGGCCATTTTCTCTTGAAAACTCTACCAGATGTTTGTAAAGAAATCCAGGGAAAACATACATTTTTAAGCTTTTGATGGGTATCACTATTGACAACCACAAAAGGGGTTAACGCTTGGTTTCTTGAATACTCTTATTACTTACAAAAATGCTCTAAACGGGTTAATGCTTGGTTTTATGAATACCTTCATTACTTACAAAAATGATCCTCGGTGAATCCCACTTCCAATGATGGTGGTTATGTTCATCTCGCAGGTACACATTGGGTGTCATGCGTGGCCAAGTACAGCCCATTTTTCTCAAAATTTGCTGTCTCTGGGGGGTTAACAAACGCTTACCGGAATCTTTTGTTCATGCAACTTGTAATGTCACCCCAAGACCTGCAAATGGTCAATTTCTCTTGAATACTTACCAGATTTTTTGGAGAAATCTACAGAAAATGGGAATTTTAAGCTTTTAAGGGGTACATCTCCTTAACCGGGCGAAAATGGGTTAAGAGCTCAATTTTTGAATACCCTTACTACTTACTAAAAATTTTCCCTATCAGTTTTGCGTCCGGTAAAATAAGTTATGTTTCTCTGCAGCATTCCCATTTGGGGTTGTTGGTGTCCAAAAACAGACTATTTTTTTCGAAATTTTGACATTAAGCAGCCCATGGAGGGTTAACAAATGCTTATATGAGTATTTTATCCATGCAACTGGTAATGTGACTCTAAGACCTATCAATGACCATTTTCTCTTGAAACCCAACGAGAGACGTTTCCAAAGAAATTCAGGGGAAACATGATTGTTTAAGCTTTTGATGGGTATTGCTATTAACCATCCCAAAAGGGGTTAATGTTTGGTTTTTTGAATACCCTTATTACTTTGGTCCTCGGGGAATTCCACTTCCAACAAAGTAGATTTTGTTTCTCTCTCGGGTATGCATTGGGTGTTGTGCGCGTCTGAAAACAGCCTATTTCAACAAAATTACGATGCTTAGCAGCCTGTAGAGGGTTAATAAATGCTCACCGGAATATTTTGTCCATGCAACTTGTAATGTCACACAAGGACCTGCGAATAGTCAATTTTCCCTGAAAACCTACCGGTTGCTTTTAGAGAAATCCACAGAAAATGGGAATTTTAAGCTTTCAAGGGGTATCTCTCTTTAACCAGCCCAAAATGGGTTAAGACTTCGACTTTTGAATACACTTACCACTATCAAAAATGTTTCCCCATCAATTTTGCGTCCGATAAAAGAAGGAACTTTCTCGGTGGTACACCAAGTGGGTGCTGTTGGCGTTCAAAAACAGCCTATTTTATCACAATTTTGACATTTAGCAGCCCGTGGAGGGTTAACAAATGCTCACCACAGTATTTTGTCCATGCAAATTCTATTGTCACACCAAGGCCTGGGAGTGACAAATTTTTCTTGAAAATCTACAAGACTCGTTTAGAGAAATCCTCGGAAAATACGAATTTTTGAGCTTTATGGGGGTATTGCTGTTTAACCAGCCCAAAACGGGTTAACGCTTGGTTTTTTGAACAGCCTTATTACTGACACAAATGATCCTCGGTGAATTCCACTCCCAATAAAGGAAAGTGCCGATAAACCCCAATTTTGGCAGTTTTTTGCCAATTCTGACGAAATAAGGGTTAAATCGAAAATTCCGCTTCGGTACATTTTTAGATTTTGTGCCCCTCTATGCGTGTGCAAAATTTCGTGAAAATCGGTTCGAAAGTGGCTTCTGAATCGTACGGACAAAAAGTGTGGAAAAAAAAAAAAAACCAAGAAAAAAAAAAATAAATAATAAATAAATAAAACAATAGTCTTTTCCAGAGGGAAAAGCCTAAAAACCTCAAAAAGAAAAAAAATAATAATCGGTAGAAAAACAATAGTCTTTTCCAGAGGGAAAAGCCTAATAATGAAATACCAAATACATTTAGTGTCAACGAGGAAACACGAACACCAAGAACCAAAAGAAATTTCTGCTTTGACACTCGCAAGTAAACAAAAGCTTCCTGAGACGTCCGTCAGGAGTTTATAAAATAACGATGGAAGCGTTCGTCGGGCTACCATTCTCGCAATGGATTTGTTACCAATGGAAATTCGAGAGAAAATTTACAGAATGGTGGTTCGTATGAACCACCATTCGGTTATGGCAGAAATTAGAGGGGGATGGCGGGACTGGATCTTTAGGGCCCAGTCCTATGACGAGTACCGTCAGCGAATTATTAACAATCCTATGCGGTTTCCTGCAGGAAGCAAATTTGGGCAGCGATCATAGATTGCTGCCCAAGGCCCTTTTTAGGGCCGCCTAAATAATATAAAGATAGACCCATTGCCCACATTCAAAAGTATTCAGGTCACCACAGTTTTGACCTAAGAAAGAAGAGGTACTGTGAAAAACATCACTTTCGTTAGTAAAAGACCCCAGGCAAAACTGCATCATTCTCTTAACATACAACCATCTAGGAGCTAAAGTAGTTATTGGGGGTTAACAACACTTTCAACAACCAGGATCACATCGTATAGGATTGAGCGTCCTGTAGTTCACAATGGAGAGTAGAATTTTTTTTTTATCAAACTGAGTCATTTGAGACTTCTATACTCACCTTTTTCATGACATCAATGAAGGAACTTTAGTGAGACAGTCAAAAGCAATTCATCATACACTGTGTGGTCATGACAAATCATGGAATCTCATCGGGAAAAGCCATGATTCTCCAGAATCATAAAGTCTAGTTTGGTAATGCTTTCCAATAAGTAATATACCAAAATAATCCTTAGACATCGCTTTCTTCATAAATATTACTAGGGTGTTACTATCCATATTTCTATGTCAGTTACACGCAATTGTTTTGAACATTAAAAGGCGTTGGAAATATTAATTATCACTTCAACAGCTTTCAGGCATTTCTCGTGTACAACCTGTTATACTTTCTTGTAATGATATGGACGCGCAGTCATAATAAAATATTTTAATATACAATATTCACACACAAAGACAAAAATTATTGTATACGTGAAACAGTTGCCACAGAGGGGGGAAACAGACTACACTCTTCAACACTATAGTTCGTGTCAGACGCTGGCTACGTTGTGTAGACTAAAAAATTGAGAATGTGTGGCGGAACTGAGTGTCCGGAATCTATCATAATGAACACTAATTCTCAGTTATACAACAAACTATATCATTATCTTGTATTATAGACGTTAATACTAATATAGAAAGTTTCTTTAATACCCCCGATAATTTATGTAAAAACACGGAATCCATATTTTACGGAATCGGCTAGGAATCTCAATTACGGAATGCATTATATGTATACACTGATTGAACATTTTGAAGGTTTGAGCGAAGGTATAGCTAGGAAGTAGTGATAAAAGTCAATATTAATGGATCAGATATGGGGCAGAATAACAGAAGTACACAGATGTAAGGTTTCTACAACAGGTATCCTCCAACAATACCAGGTCATAGGTATCCTCAATTTAGTATCCTCAAAAGGTATCCTCAACTGATACGTAGCCACGTCATAGGTATCCTCAAATACTGAAATGAGTCGAAGAGTCGTTCGAGGAGTCACTCGAACGAGCAATTGCTCGTTGGCTCATTTGCTCGATGGGATTCGAGTCGTTCGAGCAATGACTTTTCAGTAACTGCTTGATGGCTTATAAGGGATATTTGGGATAGGTATGCCTTGTGATATAGGTAATAGTATCCTCAGATAAGTATCCTCTAAAAGGTATCCTCGAGAGGTATCCTCAAATAATACAATACCTGGGCTATAGGTATCCTCAAATACTGAAATGAGTCGAAGAGTCGTTCGAGGAGTCACTCGATCGAGCAATTGCTCGTTGGCTCATTTGCTCTATGGGATTCGAGTCATTCGAGCAATGACTTTTCAGTAACTGCTCGATGGCTTATAAGGGATATTTGGGATAGGTATGTCTTGTGGTACAGGTAATAGTATCCTCAGATAAGTATCCTCTAAAAGGTATCCTCGATAGGTATCCTCAAATAATACAATACCTGGGCTATAGGTATCCTCAAATACTGAAATGAGTCGAAGAGTCGTTCGAGGAGTCACTCGATCGAGCAATTGCTCGTTGGCTCATTTGCTCGATGGGATTCGAGTCGTTCGAGCAATGACTTATCAGTAACTGCTCGATAGCTTACTGGCTTTGGGAATGCTTTTGATATACACAAGGGAGATAACCCTGCATACAGATTTTGGGAAATCAAGCAATCTGATTGGTTGGTTATAATCTAGATATATGAAACAACAAGAGTACTAGGAATTGGGTCAGAACTAACAAAAATAGACCAGAAATTGCTAAATATAGTAATAATAAGGTAAACTGTTCCAAGTAATAGGCTCTTCTACGCTACTGGAGTATACTCTAGAATAAAAGAACATGGCCAGACAAACGATAACTATTACATATATAGATAGAAGCAGAGAATTCTGGAAGAATTCGAAATAATACAAGTTGTCGGGTTGTTTGTGGTAATTATCCAGGGAAGTCGTTCCAGAAAATACTCTTCTACAATCGAACATACCCTCCGAACATAGCCCGTCTTATTGCAGAAAAATTGGGTAAAATAGCAATCACGTGCTACCATAGAAACCAAGATGGTGGCCTCCAGTATACAAAATGGACGACGGAAACACATATCACCCTAACAACACGCGCTGCGCATGCGCACTAACACCACGTGTCACTATGGAGATGACGTCACAACATGGCCGCTCACGCGGGTTACCATGACAACACAACATGGCGCCACTAGGTCACGTGACTATGACGTCACATGAGATCCCCCGATGATATCCCCCAACCTATACCTCAAACGTGCGAGCACTACTACTTACACTTTCAGAACGCAGTTGGAAATGTAAGCTCCTGCACTTCCATAAAATGACAAGAAACCTAACTCTCCAGTATCTTTACTTGCGTGTGCTTGCCCCCGCTGCTGGTTGCTCTTCATATGGTCTTCGCCACGAACAGCTGTAATGTCCTTCATGGAACACGCTTGCACTAAAAAAATCATTTATCAAATCGGCAATCCAGTCATGAAATGAATTTCCCCGTGATTTTCAAAGTAAGGAAAGAGCCGAAGAGTTTAAAAAGATCTTGAACACAATGTTAAAAAACAGCTTATTCCTACACTCGTTCACAAGATCCTCTCAGCTCTATCTCCGCCGCTTAAGATTAGCATGCAGCTACTTAAATTCAGACTTAAAAATAATTACAAAAGGCCCGTCAGTTCGAGACGCATGTGTTTCTCTGATCTTCCCCAGACCACTAATAATAGAAACAATACTGTACGGCTCCGAGGAATGTGATCAAAAACGTTTCATGACTTATAATTAACTGAAACGAACTATTATTTCACCTCTACAACAAATGTGCGCGACTGACGCAAAAAAAACACAAATTAACTTAGGCCTAGTGGCGCAACACACTATTGGGTTGTAATCCCTGTCACATGTAGCGTAAAATGCGCCGAATTCGGTGGACACGTTCGATTGCTCACTGAAAGTTATGCTCTCTGAAAGTTACGACATTTGTATCCCTTTCAGACCGTTCCTGCCGGATTTGTCGGGCTGTCCAAAGTTGGACAATGCGGCGATTTAAACAGGTGCGACGGAAATCTGGTTCAAAATATAAATTCCCGAACCCTTCTCCCGACGTACCTGCCATTATCCATGTAGAGAATTTGACCAGCTGATCAATTTTCTATGCTCTGCTTTATAAGAAAATGCTGTGTGATTGTAAATAAAACACGCCAGGGGCAACATCAAAGCTGGTTGTATAATAATTAATATACAAGTAATCGTTTATTAACACTTTACCCAACGTATCGGCCAAAACCGCCCAGCGCTATTCTCAAAAAGCGACAATTAACTTTCATTATTTTTTCATTTTTGTCTCAAAAACATAGGTTATGACCCCTCATTGGAACGAGTTATGACCCCTTATTGGAACGAGCACGTCGAGCTCGTTCCAATGAGGGGTCATAACCTATGTTTTTGAGACAAAAATGGAAAAAATTAGTTGTTCAAGAATTTTTTTTGCAAGTGTCGTCTGCTTTTCATGTTTGGTAAAGGGTTTCTCCAAATATTACATGGTATCAGAAGTGGTGTTCCAAGTGGTAACAGTGCTATTTTGTCAGGAGAGGTCGACATTTGAAAACTTTAGCATGCAGAAAGGGATAGAGAATGAGTAGTCACATATTTTCGACGCACGGTAAGTTGAATTCTGTATCTGTATCTATTTAAGGAATAGTGCATGGCTTGGAGTTGACTACGCCCATATAGTGCCCAGTGGGGTGGCGTAGTTCCCGCCGCGAAGCGGAGGGAACTACACCACCTCACTGGGCACTATATGGGCGTAGTCAACGACAATACATGCACTAATCCTTATATTACATCGAACACCCATCAAGAAAAACATCTGTCCAATTTGTTAATCTATTACCAAGGTAGCAGCCCTACCAACCAGTGTTATATAGAAAAAAATACCATGTAGTTTTTAAAAAACATTTTCTTCTTCCAAAACACCGCTAACTTGGATTATTGATATGAGCAGAAGACAGATTTTGAATCGGTCGGCAAGGGTAAACAAAACATTTCCCCCAAACGGAACTGTATATTCTAGAATCGCGCAACTCGCGAATGAAAACTACAATTTTCGAAATTTGACAACGCAGTTTGATAATTTCCGCACATTTGTCACACATATACATTACCGAATGGGTCAGTACGGGATACAAACTCCAAAGATTCAATTGAATTCCATTATTGATTCGTTTACTGCCCAAAACATACAATTAAATAGCGGAATAATATGAGCAGCGAAACAAACGATTTTTCATATCCGGACGCGTTCTCATGAAGGTTGTACCAAGCTATGGATCATTCTCTTCGAAACAAGATATGGATCATCTTCTCAAGGAACAAAATGAACGCCTCGAAAAATGTGACTTCAACAATGGAAAAGCGATACATTTTTCCACAATGATTTCTTTCCGGGTCGTTTTGTGGATGTTGTGCCTCTGTGAATCGATATTTAAATTTAGCCTGATTAGTTTTATTCGTCCAGTATGAAAAGAAAACTGATATAGTAGTGTGCTAAAAATAGAAAACGTGTGGTGCCTGGGTGTAGTGCCTGGTCAGTTCTGTGGATGCAAACTACACGAAATAGGGGTGCAACATTCGTCCAATCAGGAGCCTAGAAGGTCACGTGAGATATAATATATCTGTGTAATACATCCAAGATGTCAATTTTGACTTTAACAGGGCGGGTGTAGGAGGGCGCAGCTTAAAGGGTTTCCTCTTTTGCCAAGTTGCCAAGCACGACTTAAAGCTCTCAAAGTCGGCTTGTGTTACAGTGCTGTCCTTTAGATGGTTCCAATCAATGATAGTTCTTGGGAAGAAGCACTGTCTTATTGTTCTGATTGTTGGTGTGTTATGTTAAATGCCATTGTATTATTGATTTGTGACTTTACTACGGCGTTTCGGGAGCATTTTTTGTGAAAACTCGCAGAGATGGATTCGAGAATTTCTTTTGTATATGGCAGCTACTTGAAAAGATTCAAAATCTCAGAAATGACAATGGGCAACTCTATCGAGAAATATGATGTTCAGAAGCGACAGAAATTTTCAATGCGTTTGAGTTAATAGAGGAAGAGGGAGATCAAATTGAAAATCACATGACGACATGATAAAACTGCGAATCTGAAACAAGTGAAAGCTGCATTGAAGAATATACAAGTAAGCGTGTTATAGTATACCAATCGTAATATTAAGCTATAATGGATCATACTAAGTGATGCATTTAAACAGTTCACAAAAGAATGGGGTTTCCGTCATCTGACATCTTGTCTAAGATATCCTAGATCCAACGATTCAGCAGACAGAATGTACAGCGAAAACAATTCTTACAAAAACCATTGACGGTAAAGATGGCGTGTACTTGTGCACAGAGACGTCGCGAATATGACCCAGTGGGGGTGTAAACCCCGGCCTCGACCGTACTGATTCAACTCCCGACTGAAGAAATATCCCAACTACACCATCAAGGCATGCCTTCTTGAGGATGAAGTTGGAAAATACTTGTCAATGGGGATTATAGTTAAAAAAAAACACAGGAAATTTGTTTGTGGATAAATACATGAAGAAGATGTCGGTCTATAAAATTATATACACAATAATATATTATTATCATCATTATTATTATCCTCACCATCATCATCATCATCATCATCATCATTATTATTATTATTATTATTATTATTATTATCATTGTTCATTACTACTATTATTATTATTATTATTTTATTATTATTATTATTATTATTATTAGATACTTGGACCTCTCAATTTCTTATTTCATTAGCACGTACCGGATTTCGACATCCCAAATCAGCCGCAGACCTCAGTTTCCATGATGCCGACTGAGACGATGTAACGTAAGTTCAAGAAGCAAATCTAGGCCTGTTAGAAAGTACACAATTACCACCAAGAGCGAAATGATAGGTAACACTCCGATCCAGGCGAAAATGTCCCTATTGGAAATTTATTTGGGGTTACATCCCGTACACCCCTACCCCCATTGGTACACCCTGCTTGTGCTTCCTTCTCTATAGCAGTACTCGTATGTAATCGGTGTAAAAATGGGCAATATACCGAAAAACCGAACCGATACCGATATCTTGGGGATACCGAAAAGCCGAACAGAACAATCGTTGAATGATGAAACGGTCTCTATTTTCAAATGTTCCTACATTCGCTATTTATAAGTCCCTGTTGAGGCTTGAAAACAGTTGAAAGGTTCATTTAAGAAGTGACTGGTGTTCTTTTCAGTTTTGTTAACCCTTAATGGACTGGGCAACTGTCATGAATTCCCTCTAGGCTACAACCTTTACAACTGTTTAGCAGCGATTTCTAGTCAAGGTTTGACTGCCTATTAAGACAGCCAAGACCAGATTAAAAATCACTGTCCCGGTGTTTTTTTTTTCTATTGTCACCAGGATCTCCTAAAGATGGCATGGTTAGGGCACATGCTCTGAGATCGCGAAGGCCAGAAATCGGTCCTTAAACGTTAAGGTGCGTTCAGAACAAGTCACAAACTTGCTGCAGACATGATTTATGGTCGTAGAAGAATGCAACTGTTGAGCTCATTGGCAGTGTCATTTAGAGTGTTGTGGTAGAATGAATGTTTTTCCTGATGTGAATTCCCCTTTGGTACTACAGTGGAGCCCACTTAATTGGATATTTCTTAATTGTATATCCCTGTTAATTGAATATAATTTTCATACACAAAACCTTTTACCATACCTTCAGTACACATTTGATCTGTTAATTGCATATGAGTTGTAGAGTTAACTCCTGTTAATTGTATATAAATTTTTGTAATATGTCGAAAAAATTACTGTGACACGCACCAAATTCCCCTTATTTATCAACCTTTTTTGGCCTCACTCCATCCAATATAGGCATTTATTCTATTATATCTTGTTTGACAGAGCTCCATGAGCTCTGTCAAACAAGATATAATAGAATAAATGCTCAGTTTACCTCCAGAACACAGGGAACTGACCAAATCCCTGTTAATTGTATACTCCTGTTAATTGAATAATTTTCACTGGCAAAATGGATATTCAATTAAGAGGATTCTCCTGTATCAGCAAATCTCGGTCAAGTCAGATACCGAACCTATACCGAGGTATACCTCTCTAAAAAAAACCGAAACTGATACCGAACTCAAAATTCCAATACCGCCCACCTCTAAATCAGTACTTCTCTGCTGATTTGTTAACGGGACGAAAATGTGTTTGTAGAACTGTTAAAAGTTAAAAACTCAAACGATATTGTCACTTTCAAAACGAAAGTGAGACACAATCAGCAAAGGTCTTTTGACTACCGTACAAGAGAATTACAGTCTATGAAGTGTAGGCGGTTTGTACATGCCCGTGATGTGATGTCTAACAACTATTAAATATTATTCAACCCTGTCTTTGCCAGCTTTAATTCTGACATTTTCGTATTCGCCATGTTTGTCTTATACCTATTACTTTCATAGTTTAGACCCAGTAAACCGCATGAATCATTTATATCCCATAACTGTTCCATGGCCATTGGCGAACCGTTCGTTGAACAAGCCATCAAGAAATCAGTCAGGCTTATTGGATCTTATTTATGACTATTCAATGTGTTGTGGACAGGAAAGCGGGCAGAGAATTTTGATCGGATCCTGATCCAGTCGTAATTCTCGACCCTTTCTGAAATCACTGTTATTTAAGCATTCCTCTTCAAAAGAGATTGGATACTAAACTTTCACGATATACTCAATACAAAAGAAATTCTATGAATATCATTGTCGGTCAAAGTGGCGACAGTTATATTTTGGATATTTCAATTTGCTCAAACATCCCAAGCAATTGTGTGCACAATACGTTTGGGTCAGAGAGGCTTCTAAAAGAACGTATACGAGCGACCGGAATTGTGAACTAAATGGTCCAACGTGCAGGCCTGGCAATCTAGAAAATCAAGGAGTGCAAAATAATTGCCCTCCACAGATTGCTTCGGAGTGCAATTGCACCTGAAATTTTTTTCAATGCAAAAACTTGTATGCTATTTTGGTTATATTCACTTCAATGTATTAATATTGTGACTGAAAACTTGTACTATATTCAGCTACATGGCGGACAAATTGGCACACGAATCTTCTCATTATTAAAAATGTTGCATTCTCTTCTTATGTGACTGTGTCTTCTACACTCAAAATGTATCGAAATGCGACACAGAATGGGTCATGAATTATTGCGAATCAATACAACATTGACAAATCGTCCCCTGAGTTCCAGTGTGTTCTCTGTGCCAGTAGGCACAGAGAACACATTGGAACTCAGGAGACGAAATGATAATAGATTTTAAAGGCAGTCCCAAACAGGTCTGGCATTCCTGAAAATCAAGAGGTGCAAAAAATTGTCCTCCTCAATTTTCTCTAGGCGTGCAGTAGGCGTGCAGCACTCCTGCACTCCTAAAGAATGCCAGGCCCGAATGTGGTACTCTATTTCCATGTCTTTGTCATCACCCCTTGATTTATGCCCTATTGCAAACTTTAAGATGCGTCCCCAGTTTTCTTCAAGAGAATGGGAAACAACTGGGCTTCCTGTGCTGCACATGCATCTGGTGACAAATATTACATCAATACAAATTCGACCAATGTTTCAGCAGTATGTTTTTCAAGTATCCTCTGGGTGAGGAATAAGACACAATGTGGGGTGCGTACGGAGGACTGGATTCAGCGACACAAGTTAGAATTTTTCCTGTATTTGACGAGTGCCACGGTTTGATTATTTCTTTTCCCCGTACTCAACCTGAGTTTATGTTCAGAATTTATACCACAAATAAACTTACATTGACTTGATGAAGCTGATATTGTTAACGAAAAATATCACATTCGGCGATCTGTTTACATTCAGGCATGAAGCTGTTTTGTGTCATAGCATTTCCATCACGTCATAAAATCAATCAGATGCGTAGTGATGATAGGGCTGCGCGGTATATCGATAAACCGATATATACCGTTATTCAAACCAATATCGATTGAATACCGGTGCAATTGTAGCGTCGAGGTATAAAGGCCATTTACCAACCAGCCTGGTTGGTCCGGATCTCTTAGTCTCGTGGTAAATCGGCCGCTTTGTGTGCTAGAGGTCGACGGTTCGAACCCCGGCTCCCGCACTTATCTCTCCTCCTAATTCATTTGGGGGCTCGTCCGATTCTCAGCAGTGGGTGGCACTACGGGTGTTTCGACCACTCTGAGGGAGGAACCTGGGTGAGATTCACATGTGGTGAATCTCAAAAGAAGTGGAGAGTAGTGTAGCGGTCGAGGGATAAAGGCCATTTACCAACCAGACTGGTTGGTCCGGATCTCTTAGTCTCGTGGAAAATCGGACGCTTTGAGTGCTAGAGTTCGACGGTTCGGACCCCGGCTCCCACACTTATCTCTCCTTCAGTTACACAATTACAAAAATATCGGTTTATCGTCATTATTTATTTACCCACAATTTAATTTTCAAGATGTCTTGAGTTTTTAACTGTGGCCCCGAATGAATAATATTACCCCTTTATCCAAAGAATCGTCTGCTTGTGTCCTCGTAATAAACAAATTCAGCAGTTGAAAAATAATTTTCAAAAATTTCAACAAAACTATATCATGTGACCCCTCATTGGAAGGAGCTCGTTCCAATGAGGTGGCACACGATATAGTTTTGTTGAAATCTTTGGGGGAAAATCTGATATAAACTAATTTTGAAAGTAATAAACTTTGATATCGTCTGCGTTGGATAAAGGTTTTTCGAACCGCATCATCAAGGCATGCTAATTCGTTCCGACTGTGATGCCTCGAGTATTGATTGTGGTTCTTGTGTTCATATATCTGAACAGTTTTCGATATACCGGTATACCGCGGTATTTTTTGAATACCGATACCGCTATTCAGTTTTGAATATCGTGCAGCCCAAAGTGGTGAATCCGATGCTTGGTTTCAAGATGTTCTTACACGAAGGCCCGATACCACGCGAGAGGCATTTAGAACATTTCTCAAATATCTCTACTGTATCGGGTAACGTTGAGCACACAACAATTGTGGTATAAAATGGGGGAATCAACATTCTGCATAAATTCTCGATTTAGTAACCCGTGTGTGGGAGGGGTAAAAGCTTCTCTCTCTCTTTGTGGCAATAACTCTAATAATTATGTTTGGATGAATTTCAGTGCTTGTTTACTATGTGCCCAATAACACGTTTCCTGCTTGTGTCATATCTGTTTTGTTCCGATAATTTAAAAAATTCTACATCAGTCAGCTGTTTGAATACATCCTATGTGGCCTCGATCTAATGTATACTATCCAAAAAAGTAGGGGATATTTGATAAAATTGAGATATATGAAGAAATATATTTATATTTTCATCAGAAAGACAGTTGAGGCATTGCACTGTGACATCTGGTGAATGATTTTAGCGACAGTTGGGTGTCTGACGTCACACATTCCATGCACTGAGCCGTAGAAGACATGGACGGTGAGTCAGAGAATTTACGAGTTCTTGGACATTGGTAGGGGCCTGTTGTCGTAGGCGCCTGCCAAGCATATCCCAGACGAACTCGATTGGTGAAAGCTCTGGAGTTCGTGCTGGCTAAGGCAGTGAAGTGATGTTCTGCTCCTGGGGGACCTCTGTAGCAACACGGGCCCTGTGTGCTCTTTCATTGTCACATTGGAAAATGAATCGACGGCCGTGACGTCACGCAAATGGCACCACGTGAGGTGAGCTGCTAACATGTTGTCACGGTAGTACTGCCCTGTGACACATCCTTGGATGACATGTAATGCTGTTCTGCTTGCCATGGTTATGCTTCCCCAAACCATAACCGATCTACCACCAAAACGATCGTGTTGCCTAACAGTTACGTTATGGTATCGTTCGTTCCGCCGCCGCCACACCCTATTTCGTCTGTCGTGGAAATCGAGAGTGAACATCGATTCATCGGAAAACACGACGTTGCTCCACCGACGACTGTCCCAGCGCTGTCGTGCTCCACACCAATTACGCCTTGCTACGATGTGACGTTCAGTCAAACGTGGAATTTTTCGAGATCATCGAACGTACAAATTCCAGCTGTGTAGGCGATTTCGGGTAGTCTGATCACTGACTCGCACATCTGCCGCTCGATGCAGCTGCTGTCCATTGTCTGAGGCACTTTGATGGCGGTTACGTAATGCTGTGGTTCGGATGAAACGATCCGGGTTAGCAGTTGTCGCCCTTGGATGACCTGACCGACGTCCGTCATCAACATTGCCTGTCTGACGGTAGCCTGACCACAACCTGCTAATCACCGATTGAGTAACGTTGAGAATTTGAGCCACTGCAGCCTGTCTGTTGCCAGCTTCCAACATGCCAACGACAAGTAAACGTTCGTCACGTGTCAGTCTTCGCATACCGCAAAAGTTACGTTTCGTCGAGAAACTATTGATGAAGGAGTTTATACCAAGAAAAGATCGACGAGACCTCCGAAAAAGCCCGTCCGGTATAAATGAAAATTTCAAAACGTACCCCACAGACATTAACGCGCCGCTCGTGCGAAAAACCCGCTCGAAGTTTTCGTGGGCCGGGTACATTCATGCACGATCCACACTAAACTTGGTAACATATTGATGTGTCCAATCACGCGTATCCAATATCATTTTCTGAAAATATCAACATCAGTTTGGATATCCCCTACTTTTTTGAGTAGTATAGAATAATTGGCAAATTCATCCATTATTCTGCAACATGGACTTGAAAATATATGAATCACCGAACGATATGTCTGCGTCGAAGAAGTCTATCTCTGATTAACACTAACGTGCAATTTTTCAAACAATATATATTACTTTTGGAAAGGAAAAATTTTAAAGTATCAACCCAAATCAGCTGGGTTGGGTGAATATGAACCCAATTGGGTTCATATTCACTCAACCCGGTTGGTTTGGTTGATTTTTAACCCAACTGATTGTAGAGTGTATATAAAGTTGTTATACTTTCAGACAGACAGTCTTTTTAACCATTTACCTAACCTGAAAAGCAGACGACACTTGCAAAAATAATTCTTGAATAACTAATTTTTTCATTTTTTGTCTCAAAAACATAGGTCATGACCCATCGTTGGAACGAGCTCGACGAGCTCGTTCCAACGAGGGGTCATAACCTATGTTTTTGAGACAAAAAATGAAAAAAATAATGAAAATTAATTGGCGATTTTT
Source organism: Pictodentalium vernedei (assembly GCA_031216915.1). NCBI lineage: Eukaryota > Metazoa > Mollusca > Scaphopoda > Dentaliida > Dentaliidae > Pictodentalium > Pictodentalium vernedei. Next base: position 314,620,773 of record CM062291.1, read on the forward strand.
GAGAATAGCGCTGGCCGGTTTTGACCGTTACGTTAGGTAAAGGGTTAAAAGAAACTAAGGAAATAGGCCTCTATCTATTAATTCGAAACGGGTTTCTCAATCAGCTTTTCATATATACAATACTATGATCACAAAGAAATGCACTGAAGTTCGACCGGATCGCGAAACAGTGGCAAAAAAATGTGACAGTGACGAAATTCCCTGTCCACTTTCGTTTATAGAATCTTACGTATCTCAAAAGAAATATGAGACATTGAATTGGACATGATATTTTCGTTTATTTTTATGCACCCTTGGTTTCGTGGCATTTTATGCAGAAAATCTCGACTCACTGCTGTGTCATGTGTGTCATGATCGAATCGCGATTTTATTGTGCAAAATGTCTATTTTGTGATCAGAGTACCGTATATATGTTACAGTCAAACTGTGAAATTAGTCATTTCGTGAAATGCCTAAAACTTTCAGTCATTTCATGAAATGCCTGTGGAGGTCAGTCATTTCGTGAAATTACTAAAATTTCTAGTCATTGCATGAAATGACAAGAATTTGTGTCTAGGCATTTCACGAAATGACTGATGCCTTTTTGATTCTATGCACTTCTGGTTTTGAGCGAAATGAGGGAAGAAATTATATTCAATGACCACGTAAGTGTTTCTTCAAATTTGGAAAGAGATGGCAGTCACTTGGTGACTACCATCTCTTTCCAAATTTGAAGAAACACTTACGTGGTCAATGATTTCAAGATGATGAGGAACTTACTGCTGCTGCGGAGGCTTGGTTACAGGACCAAGATATGGACTTCTACGGACGCAGCATCAGCGACTGGCAAACCAGGTGGAACAAGTGTATTGAATTACGTAGTTGTCATATAGTGTAAAAAATCATGAAATAACTGGTAATTTTGACCATTTCACACTTTGACTGAACATGGTAGTCAAATAGTGTAAAAAATATGACATTACTTCAAACATTTCATGAAATGCCTAGAAATTTTAGAAATTTTACGAAATGACTGACCTCCACAGGCATTTCATGAAATGACTGAAAGTTTTAGGCATTTCATGAAATGACTAATTTCACAGTTTGGCTGTAACATATATACAGTATGCTGCCGTTACCTCAGTTGGTATGGTAGCAAATCATTTATGGCCAGGCGGCTGGGTGTCATCTTCAGAAAAAACTTTATAGAGTTTTCAGTTTTTGTGGCCCGATCCTAGAACAATACCTGGTGGAATTCCTGCTTGGCATAGACGATATATTGTGCTACTATATATTATAAGTATATTTTTTATGCTACTACATATATATGGAAATATATTTGATAAACCAGTGCATATAAAGAAGTATATTTATTATGCTACTGTATATTTAGTAGTATGGTTATTTTGCGCCGTGGGGCGCGGTGGCTCAGTAGGTAGAGGTGCAGGCTGCAAGCCGAGAGGTTCTCGGTTCGAATCCCACCTGCGGCAACCCCGTTGTGTCACTGGGCAAGACACTCCACCCCCATTGCCCGCGTGGGGGCATGGCGGCGTTGTGTACTAAGGCGTACTGCACGTCGATAGTGCACCTGCCTTCAACCAATGTTGGCCCTGCTTGTGTGGAGTTGGTATGTTGGGAAGATGAAAGTTGCTCGCCGTTGCTCGGTGGTTCTCTCCGGGTGCTCCGGCTTCCTCCAACCGTAAAACTGTCGTGGTCATGATTAGCCATTGTGCAGAAATGTGTGACCTTAAACACCAATAAATAATCATAATGAATAATTATGCGCCGTAAATTCATGACCATGAAACGCGTGCTATAACTGACAGTGAGTACCATAATTCAACGTTCAAAATGTAGGGGCTGACCAGATGTAGGGGCTGACCAGATGTTGACTTAACCCTTTATCCAACGTAACTGCCAAAACCAGCTCGTCGAACCTATGTTTTTGAGACAGAAAATGAAAAAAATTAGTTATTCAAGATTTTTTTTTTTTTTTTTTGCAAGTATCGTCTTCTTTTCATGTTAGGTGAAGGGTTAATATCGCATCAGCCCGGTATTTTTTAAGAATAATCCCTCGAATCACAAATCCAGTGTCTTAATTTTCATTTAAGACTTCTCCAGATGCCTGGACATGTGTTAAAAATTAAAACCAACTGGGATGACACATACCTTAGGAATAGATGAAACACCCTGATTCTTGTACAACTAAACACTCTTCTGATTCTTGTACAGTTGTTTTTAGTTCGTAAGAAGCCTTGTCTCTTGATGCGTTTTGTCTGCGTTGTTGATAATAAATTGACACCCTGGTTGGTGAACAGTCGTCATTAGTTCGTTGTAAGTTATGTCCCTTGATGCGTTTCGTCCGCGTTATTGAAAACGAATTAGCTGGGGGTTTTTTTTCGTTTTTATAATTTTTTGAAATAGTTCTTTTCTCAGATGATTCAGGTATTTGCATATTATTGAGTTTTAATCCCCTGTACACTGACGACAAAATACGAAAGTTTCAAGCAATATATTTTTCCCGTAATGCAACTAGAAATTTAACTAATTCAATTTTGTTTGACAGAGCTCATTGAGGACATATTTGGGGATCTCTGCCAATCTGTGGTCGGCTATTTTTTTCATTTTAAAAACAGAAAATGCAAATAGCACGGAAGCGTATAGGCGCCAGATGAGTTTTACTATCTTGCACCTGCAAGTTACTATCTTGCAGTTGCAGGTTAGCTATCTTCCACCTGCAAGTTACTATATTGTACGTGCAGGTTAGCTATTTTGCACTGGCAAGTTACTATTTTGTACATGCAGGTTACTATCTTGCACGTACAGGTTAGCTATCTTGTGTCTGCAAGTTACTGTCTTGCACCTGCAGGTTAGCTATCTTGCACGTGCGTGTTAGCTATCTTGCATCTGCAGGTTACTATCTTGCACGTGCAAGTTAGCTGTCTTGCACCTGCAAGTTATTATCTTGCACCTGCAGGTTAGTTGTCTTGCATGTGCAAATTAGTTATCTTGCGACAGCCACCCTGTCGCGGAAGCACCAGACTCTCCATACTTGCCACAGTGACTGACGTTCACGTATTTGACACCGCGATCTTACCCCTGCGGCTCGACCAAGAGCGACACAGTTACCCTTCCCCATCTTCCAAAAGTCCTCCCAGCCAAGATTCCGTAACCTTACCCTCTGCACACAGCACCCTCATCACACCAGGGACCCGTCTACATTATCCCAGGAGCCCAGGCCTCATTGACCGGCGCCAGTGAGCCAGGAACCCTACCCCAGCGTTCTGATTAAGAGCGGCACAGTCACTATTCCCCATCTTCCAGTACCTCTGCCTCCTCAAGCTCGACGAGTCGCCCGACAGGATCGGTATGGTCATTGGGGTGATCGGTGATCGCAGGACCCCCGCTAATCCCTTAGTGATCACTATAAACCAGATGATTTTCCTCCTTCGAGGAGTTGCTGGGACTCACTCTTTGATTACTCATTTTATCCTCGAAGGCTCATTTCAGGGAGTCATGTGTATGAGTCGTTCGGGAAGTCTCTGCACGGGGGGCTGCCATAGTGGCTCCTTGGTTCGAGACCTTAGGACACTGTCAATCAGGAAGAAGAAGGGTCGAAAGCCTGCACAGGGACATCCCTATTCTTGTTATGGGGCACTGAGACCCGGCCCAGCAGGGGCTGCTCAGCGGCACTGCCACCTATAGGCTATTCAATGACCCTAAGAACGTCAAGTCACTTACTTCTGTGCACATTTGCAAGGCTCAACGTCGTCAAGACGTCGCGAGCTCACCAAGACGTCACCAACGCCATTGCTACTCTAACCATTTTTAAATCTTTATGCCTGACTTTTCCGAATCACACACACACCGCATATAGTATCCACATCTAGCCTGCGATGCAAGCGATGCGAACCGAAAAAGCCAGACGGCTAGAGATGGCCAATGAGCCTACAGTGGCTGTCTCAGGGATAGATATCTCGATAGTCCGGGAGTCCGGCAAATCCGGACCTATGTCCAGCAAATTGGGCAAATAGGGCTAGGTTGGACCCTTATTTACTACTTTTGATGAACCCGTCTTCAAATATGACTATAATGATGTTCCTCAACTAACTTTAAGGTGCAAGATGGTAACATGCACGTGGAAGATAACTAACTTGTACATGCAAGATAATAACTTGCAGGTGCAAGATAGCTAACCTGCACGTGAAAGATAGTAACTTGCAGGTGCAGGATAGCTAACCTAGGTCCCGAGTTCGATCCCGCCCTGGACGTCCCGCGTTATGTCCTTGGGCAAGGCACTTTATCCCGGTTGCCTACATGGGGACACGGTGACGCCGTGTACTAAGGCGTACTGCACGTCGATGTTGCACATGTCTTCAACCACTGTAAACCTGCTTGAGCGGAGCTTGAAAAGAGTTAGAATGTTGAGGAGCTGACAGTTGCTCGTCAATGCACGGTGGTTCTCTCCGAGTACTCCGCCTTCCTCCGCCCCTAAAACTGTCACGGTCACGATTAGTCATTGTGCATAAGTATGTGACCTTAAACACCAATAAATAAATAAATAAATAGCTAACCTGCACGTGCAAGATTGCTAACCTACACGTGCAAGATAGTAACTTGCAGGTACAAGATAGCTAACCTGCATGTGCACGATTGTATGTTGCACGTGCAAGATAGCCAAGCTGCACGTGCAAGATAGCTAACCTACACGTGCAAGATAGTAACTTGCGGTGCAAGACATCTAACCTGCACGTGCAAGATAGAAACAAAACTCAATTGGAGCCTCAGCGTTTCCGTAGGATAGAGTGTCGGCATGATAAACACTTCACACGACATGCAGTTGGGTGATATGATGCCATAATTACAGTACAGTCGTCATAAACTGGTCTTAATCCACACCTGGGCAGTGATGTCCGCGCATGCGTTTACCATGTAAAAATCATGACATTAAACTTTTTAATTACACCCGGTGCTTCATTAATTAAATTTTTGATGATTTGATGATTATTCCTATAATTAGTGTTTAGAATCTAATATTATTGCGTCTCTGGAAATATTTCCCATCCGTGGAAAGTGACCAATCCACGACGGCGTACGATATAAGGCTAGTGTCGAATGAATCTTCAAAGATTCGATTCGATGTTATTTTCGGTGGGCTGATTTCGTATCGACATAGAATCGGCTTCCTGGTTCGGATGAAAACAAAATGAAACAATAGTTGCCTGTGGGGTGTTCGGTTCAGATGGCTTATATTGGAATGCCTGTCTGGCTTACAAGTTACATTGTTACAAGAGTACTCATAAAGTGGGACGCTGGATTCCCGCGATTCACGTTATACAGTACGAGGAGAGTGGATTGTAACAAAATCACCCGCGGAGTGGAGTTATCACCCACAGTATCACTTTCAAATTCTGTACATATGGACAAAAACACAAGCAATGTTTCAGCCAATGGACCTCCGGGTTTAACCCGGAGGTCCATTGACTGGAACTTTGCTTGTGCTTGTTATGCTTTGCAACAAATTTGCAATTATTGCCTGGGTGGAATCTCCACTCTGTGGGTGATTTAGTGATAATACACTCTCCACGTACTGTAAGTATACTGTTTGTGAAGATCGATTCGAAATTAATATGTAGATATGTAAATAAATGTGTAATCTTGGATTTTTTAATAGCCCAGGCGAGCTATTAATCAAATCGTGCCTCTGGCGATCGACAATTTATCCATGCCGTAATAGGTGTGTCCGTGCAACAGGTGATCACCTTAGATCCCGAGGAGACACAAATTAGGCGTGGGGAATCAGCAATCTTAAAATGCAAGCGAATGTCGAAAATACGAATTAAGACAACATGGTGTTGACTCGTTGTTTGTCATTTCAATAGAACTCAAGGAACTGTTTAATAACTTTTACGTTCCTCAAAGAGGAACAGCTCAACCAACTCGTTCTTCGGGATTATGTGAATATTAGGACACTAGTGTCCGCTTGAAGGAAAGTTTAGAAATCCTGTCAGGGGCTGTTGTGGGATCGGTTTCAGAATGAGTAATTGGGCTAAGTGGACCCAAGAGTGGTTTTATTAGGCGAGAGACTTTTTAGTGCATTTGAAGTTATTAGTCTGAGCTAAGCACGCGGATGGGGTGCAGTGGAGGGGGGGGGGGGGGGGCTTTGAGGTCCATAGATGCAGTTTGACGGGTCCGTATAACGCAGACGTGAAATTAGTTGAAGGTAGCTGTTAAGAGCTCGTAGATTTGACTCAGGCCATGAGCGTGGAGTGGGCTTTATGAAATCCTATGCATGAACATTGTATGTGGTGGATGGAGAGTGGTTTAATCGGGCCGAGCCTTTGAAGTGCACTCGAAAGGGAGTAAGCCGACGATAAAGTGTTTATATTATTAAAGTAAGTAAAGCGAGTCAGAGGAGTTGGCGGACAGTGATAGTTTGTGAAACGGAAAAACAATTAGCGTTAAAGTTGTTTCTACGTGCACGGTGCTTGGAAGAAGCGTATAGATCATACGTTTTGTTAGTAGAGTGAGATAACTACCAAAAGCGGAGCGACAAGGGATAACGTCAACCATAGAACGTGGCACCCCGAAGACATTTGAACATTCGGGCGGGGGATAAATTCAAAGTTAACTGTGCTGTGTCCATATTTTTATGGACCATCCTTGATGAGCGCATATCATTAAATTATATTCAGATTACACCCGTCGTTTTTTTTCTGTTTTTTTTTTCTTTTGGAAATATCAAGTCAGTGACACCTCCAGATGACGAAACCCCAAAAACACAACGAGTTGGTGAGACGTGTGTTCACTCAAGGGCCAGGTGGTACTCTCTGATACGACCGCGCTCTGGGGGATGAACAGCTGCGCGTCGCGTTTGCGCTTCGAGTAGCGATACTTGCCCCAAAACGAGTCGAGTCGCGATAAAAGATCGTATACATGCACAATGGGCATGTACATAAAACTTTTATCTACCCCCAGTCAACAAAGTTCATAAACATGCCTTCTTATTTTGTTACTGCAATGCCGATGCAAGATCTTTTATCGTCGGAGCTTTGTCGCTATTCATATTGTTCTTTGCGATTGCGTTTTTTTAAAATGATAGATAAAATAAAATAACAGTCAAGGCCAGAGAGAATAATTATGGCAATTGATTCGTATACTCGGAAAAATATGGAGGGGGGGGGGGGGATAAATAACGAGGTGGTGTACATATAGAATATACCCATAGTAGCTTGGTGTACCAAATGTTCACCACGAGTGGTGAACATTTGGTACACAAAGCTACTTTGGGTATATTTTCTTTATACCGTCATCGTCAGATTATTAAGAGTCGCTATTATTTTTCTCGATTTTACTGAACAGCAGGCGTACACACGTGCGAATCTGTTTTGTTTACATGAACACCGGTGGGCGGTACTTCCGCTGTCAATTTTATTGCCGAAACGAAATGGAAAAAGAAATGCGCAAATCACGGGGCCTTTTTCATTTTAATGATATAATAACATACTACTTTTTCGAGTTTTGGATGCTTTTTTTTAACATGGGTATTTTGTGAAGTAAACTCATTTAAAAACGTTATAAATATTTGCCGTTTTTCATTTCACTCTTCACGAGGCGACGAGCGATAAATTTAGACAAGTTTGAGTTTAGGTCGAGGTCACCAAAGGTCAACTTGGATGAAGTTCCACTGTAGATGTAAATTTTAACTATTGAAATCCTATTGCTGGCGTGTTCACCACAGACACGTGTGTTCACAACAGTTGGTGTGTAAAACAAATATTTATGTCATAGGCTTTTTATATACGGTAGAATAGGTAATCATGGTATAAATGGGTGTAACACCCACCTCAATAATTTTTCCAGTCGGGATATTTTCGTTCAGATTGGCCCCTGATAATAATCATGTAGGTTCTTACTAGAGCTGGGGGCGTTTTTCGGTTTTCCGGTTCGATTCCACTTTTGCGGCAAACCGGAAAACCGAATCAGAAGAGACCCAGCAAAAACCGTCCGAACCATTTTACTGTGTTTGTGCATAAGCCGATCAAACTACCTTACTGCGAGTGAACTGCACTACTGGCCCATATGGACTCTCGTCACTTCGTCTATCTTATATTGACCACTGGACGAGTCAATAAGGGAGGGAAAATGTGATACTGAAAACGCAACATAGATACAGATGAGCTTTATTCATTTGTTTCCCTAATTTATGTTTTTTCTGACTCAATAGGCTTAGTGAGTACCTGCTCCCACCCCCCCACCCCCACATCCCACCCCAAGCTGATGAAAGGGAAGGCTGAACTAAATGGAGATACTTACGGACAGGGCTTTTTTGGTGGGTGGTGTCGTAGAAACTATTGGGGGATTTTTCCAACTTACGGAGTCTGAAGTATTGTTCCCTTTCTGTTAACCCTTAACCTAACATGAAAAGGGGACGGGGAACTTGCAAAAACAATTTTTGAATAACTATATTTTTCATTTTTTGTCTCCAAAACATAGGTTATGACCCCTCATTGGAACGAGCTCCACGAGCTCGTTTCAATGAGGGGTCATAACCTATGTTTTTGAGACAAAAAAATGAAAAAAATAATGAAAATTAATTGGTGATTTTTGAGAATAGCGCTGGCCGGTTTTGGCCGTTACGTTGGGTAAAGGGGTTAACACATAAGACACTAAACCGAGATTTCTTCCTGAAACCAAACCGAAAAATCAAAACCGTGCAGGTTTAGTTCTTATAGGATTGAATTTCAATACTTGGGCATATGTCACGTACACAGTGGGTCGTACAATTACAGATCTGTGGTATGCAATTCGGGGCCGCCGAGGACCTGACATAACCAATGTGGAGTACGATACATGCCTAATTAAATAAAAAAAAGCCTGAAATCCCAAACGTCACGACTACCACATGTATTTAGAATTATAGAAGTATAGAAGGCAAAATAGAGTTGTGAACCGGAACTCAGGAGTTGTTACTCAGATTAGGTAAGCTGTTCAGTATTCAAAATTCAGTACTTGTGTTCCATACATATATTTGTGAAGCCCCCCCCCCCCCCCCCCCCCCCCCCCCCCCCACACACACACACACATCTCTCTCTCTCTCTCTCTCTCTCTCTCTCTCTCTCTCTCTCTCTCTCTCTCTCTCTCTCTCTCTCTCACTCACTCATGATATTACCCATATCTGTACTCCTTTATATTGTTTATGTATAATATTTTATATTTACTACTGTTTGTCGCTACTTGAAACGGAAAGGAGGGATTGCTGAGTGTTAAGCACTTGTCTTCCCATCTGATTCACAGGTACTCGGCACAAACTGAGAAATCGAAAGAAAAATTATATCTGATAGAATTTTTGAATCGATGTTGACGTGTCCCCATAATGGTATATAAATATAAACAAGGTACACAACTCGCTTTTCGAAAACGATAGCACTCATCTTCATTATACCCCCCCCCCCCCCACCCCCATCTATCAAATTTGATTCATCCATCGTATCCAACAGTACCCGGTGTCAGTGGAAAGAGGAATGAATATGCTTTACAATCGTGAATTACAGGACCGTTGGGTATTCTTGGGTTATTCATAATAACTGGGAGAAGCCGCAGAAAATGCCGAAAAACCCTTAGTCGGACAAGTTAATGTTCAGTGGAAAGTGGGGGGGGGCAATTCTCTGATTTATTATAAAACAAATTCGAGGTTATGACCCCTCTCTTTGGAACGAGCTTATCGAGCTTCATAACCTATGTTTTTGAGACAAAAAGTGAAGAAAAAATTAGTTATTCAAAAATTTTGTGTGCAAGTGTCGTCTGCTTTTCATGTTAGGTAAAGGGTTAAAACCCCACTGGGTTTAGATACGTTAAAGGCACTAAAAAGCTTTATTCAGAATGCAATGGAGCGTAAACACAAACAACCCAATTTGTATACTTCGCAATGATTGATAAATAAATCGACTGTCAATTCAATAAACACGAATGGTGTAGACGCTTTGGTGTTATTAAATCTGTGTTCTTCCTGTTATTATTTAAACCTCGTAGACACAAACACACAATAGATTTATCGGAAATTTCCCGGAAAAAGACCTGTCTGTATTCACAAACTTCCAATCGTTTGGTTATTCTCAACTCAAGGGCGAACTGACTTCAGAACGGAGTGACCCAGATTCCGGTCGACTTGTGGGCAACTCCAGGAGTGCTAATGTTAGTTTGTCCGTCCGCCTGTTCGTGATCAAATTTATGTTTGTTATCAAATGTTTACAATAGTTACACTTTGTTAGCTGAATAGTCTAAGCGTGGTAACTGGAAAACATTTACACGAAGACCACAGCTACACGTGCGTTACCATTCACACGTAGTTTGTTGGGTCCTCCATATAAAACAAGATGAAGGCACTGAAATAGATAATGGGAACCCATCCCGCCACACTGCAATCGATTAATTTGTCGATTTTTTCGAATTCCTCCCTGATTACGCAATGGTCCATTGACGCTATAAATAACAGACAGGTGTCTGTTTGACCCAAAGTTACTGTTCGTTTTAAACATCCAACTTTCAAAAGTTCCTCAACAGGGTGGGAGACCATAACTTGGAATTTCTAACAAAACTTAGTGATGAAAATCATCGCCCGTGCCTTGAACAGTGATTTAGTGGACAATAAAAGGTTTTCATCATCAATGAAGTATAACTTTCAAGCGTCGGCGCTTTCGTGACACTGATGAGGTCATGCCGACCAGATACCCCATCATACTTTTTCGTCACTTGAAAAATACCTCTTTCAGTCAGCACTGTTAAGTCATTAAATACACAGAACGACTCACGCGTGTGAGTTGCTTAATCGATGTGGCACAAGTGCCAACACGGAAGGATAAAACGAGAGGCCACAGGCCAAGCAAAGTTTCAGCCAATGGACCTCCGGGTTTTAACCCGGAGGTCCATTGGTTGAAACTTTGCTTGACATGTTTATGCTTTTTCAAAGACAAGTAGTTTTTGTCTGAGTGGAACCTTCACTCTACGCGCGTTTTAGTGGTAATCTACTCTCCACCTATACTGTATATAACATTTCAGCTCAGTTGTTTCATCAATCATGTTGTACGTGAAATCATTAAAGTTCTATCTGGATTAGTTATGATGGTGTCTATCGGAAAGTGAGTTGTCGTTCTTTGACTAACTACTACCGGTTGGTATTTGCGGTATTGTAAATATTACGACTCGGATTGATAGCGCATAGTCAAATTTCGCCTAGGGGCGAACATCGCGGAGTACCTTGGGACCCTCGACATCAATTCACCCCAGTCGGGAATGGGTTGGTGGAGTGGGGTCCCGAGGTATTCTTCCCTAGGAAAAAATGTGCTTGGCAATCAATATGACATCACAATCAACATCGGCTCGTTCACTGCACATCACACAAATCAACGATATTTGTCGTTCAGTACGGCCACCATGGACTGGTCACTTTCAACGGTGTGGGCAGTATTTCCACGGTCGCAATAATATTCGAATCCAAACACCAATTTTTGGAATAATCAGCAAAAATTTAATTAATGAAGAACCGGCTAAGCCAGATGCTTCATTAATTAAAGTTTTGTTGGTGATGATTTTTATTACCTGGTACACGCATGCGTGAATATCACTTCCCACGCGTGGATTACGACCAGTCCACGGCGACTGCACTGTAATTATGACACACAATTACGCGGTAGACTTTTTCCATTAAAATGATCGCAGTTTTGACAACGTTATTTAATTGAATCAAACGAACACTCAGATATAAATAATTTCGCATACGAACCGGAAGTAAGTCATATTAATGTCCACAGCTTAGAAGAGTTCATGGAATCAGGTGTAGATAACCTATTTATCGAAACAGCCTATATTGCATAGATGCCTTTAAGTTGCAATACAATTTTACTGAAATCTGTCTTAACATGTCTACATAAATTTTCTAAAGATCTACAAATGTAAACAAAGATATGCAAAAATTCTACACTCTCATCTATATGTGCCCAATTGTGACCGTTTTTGCCAAGCCGTTTCCTATTCACCACTATAGGCAGTACCCAACATCCAGTTTAGTAACAAGTTAACCCACACATAAATCCACGGAATCGTACAATAGAGACAGATTCTCTTCCTGGAATTATATTCTGGCACCATGGGTGGTCACTGCTCTCCCTTTGTCTATCACCACCCGTCTGTTGGGGTACGCGGGTTCTGGAGGAGATACCCAGTTCAACGAGATCTAGCTTACCCACCCAACGTGTCCATCCTTATTTAAATACTCAATATTGCCGACTATTTCGTCTTCATTTTGTTGACAAAAGTGGCGTCCTGCTTCGCTTCAATTGACACAGCAATCCGTCCCAGTCTCCTCGCCACTTGATGATTTTTCTCCCACCACACGGCACATGACGTCAAAGAAATCAATTATTTTTAAAAAAAAATTGACGTCAACGGAATGTCAGTTGTTCCAACTTGCTCCACTATGTTAACTCATCACTGCCATGAGATAACGCATATTTTCGTGGTATATCTTCGGTATATAAGAAACATTTCGATGCTCTTTCTGAATATGCAATTGATGTTTCTCTTCGACCAATCGACAGAACAGTAGATGTTAATCGCACGAGCAGTATTATGATTTCGATTACCTCATGTGGTGCAGTGGTCGGAGAAAAGTTATCATTGAGTAGTTTTTGGATGGAATGGGCAAATCTCTCCCCTGGGGAAAGATATTCGATCCGGACCTACTTCAAAAGTTTGTCAAATTGTTTGTACATACACAATAATCCGATCACTCTTAGCAGGGTCGTCGTAAAGATGGTTGATTGGGGGTATACACCCAATTTGTTCAAACTGATATGACTCATGCCACGACAGAAGAAATATTCCAACTACATTAGGCATGCCTTGATGATGAAGTTGGAATTAGGGTTTAATATATCCACTGGTTTTGTAAGGATCGGAAACGGGAATGAAATTACTCTAAGAACCGAGAACCGGGAAATTCCCCGTGTAATATCAAGTAAATTTACGAGAGTAACAAGACGCATTTATGTTAATGAAAAATGAGCATATTTCATTGGCAATCCTCTATCTGCAACGGAAAAGTGCCTCTTCACTGCCGTCACCAGTCTCCTCTGCTAAAAGCAGAGGAGACTGGTGGCGGCAGTGAAGAGGGTGTTGATGCTGAAAGGGTTGTGTATAATGATAGCCTACCAGTGATTCTGAAAAATTAAGATGAGTTTGAACTATGAAGCGGATGAAGACCGTCCTATTGAAGTGTGTGTGTGTAGGGGGGGGGGGGGGGGCTCTAGAACTGGTTGAGGACTACAGAGATTTGTTGAAAAAAGGTTCGTCATGAATCATGACTAAAGAAAGGGCTGACGAAACCCTACAAAGTTACGTTGGGGGAGTTGTTGAATCCAGAAAACTTCTGTTCAGTACAGTGCCACACTTGATTCCCGGTTCCGTGCTGTAGATTTTGCCGGTTATCGGGGCCGGCTTTTGGAACCGGGAACTCGTGAATTATCGTTCCCGGTATTAAACCCATAGTTGGAATATACGTCAATGGGGACTATAGCTAAAAACTCGGGAAATTTGTTTGTGACTTAATACATATAGTGGTCTAGGTGCATGGGTTTCTCATCTTATTTAATTAGCACGTATACTGGACTCAAAATTGGTCATGCTGGAACCCCAACATCCCAGATCAGCCGCAGCCCCCGCCCCCATTTTAATTAGTCCGACTGCGTGTGTGACATAAGCCCAAGAAGCAAATCTAGTCTAGTCATTTATTTATTTATGTATTGGCGTTTAAGGTCACGTACGTATGCACAATGACTAATCATGACCGTGACAGTTTTACGGGTGGAGGAAGCCGGACTACCCGGAGAGAATCACCGAGCAGCGACGATCAGCTGCCAGCACCCCTCCCCCCCCCCCTTCCAACATCGTAACCCCGCACTGCAGCACAGGCAGGGTTAGATTGGTTGAAGACAGGCGCACCATCGACATGCAGTACGCCTTAGTAAACGGCGACACCGTGCCCCCATGTGGACATTCGGGGTTAAGTGCCTTGCCCAATGACACAACGCGGATGTCCGAATCGATCGCTCAGACGGCCACCTATCCGAGGACTAACCGAGTTCGACGTTGCTTAACTTCGGTGATCTGACGAGAACCGGTCACCGCAACGCCACCGCGCCCCCTATCTAGTCTAGTAAGAAAGAACATGATTATCAGTAAGAGCGAAGTTTTTTTTATAAGACTCCAATCCAGATGAAAATGTCCCGAATGGAACAAAAATATGTGGGAGAGGGAGTTACACTCCATAGTTCGCTCTTGACCATAACCGTCGAAGCAGGTGTTACTTGGCACTAACATGATGAAAAGACGATACTTGCAAAATGTGTATATATTTAATAACTTTTTTTTCTAGCTGCAACAATATCGATAATGATCCCTTAATGAGACAAGTCGTCGCGCTCGTTCCAGTGATAAGTCCTAAGTTGTGTTTTGCAGTCAAAAAAAAAAAAATAAAAATAAATAAAACAACGTGAGAAGGGGGGGGGGGTCACTAAGGAATACACCCCAACCAACCAAAGGTGATCAAATAAGTGCCCTTCTTTGGAGAGAGCTGTGTATTAAAGTTAATTTCTGAAAACCTGGGATGCTTTATATTAATTTCGTTGGGACTGTTCTGTTTGTTGCAACAACACACTACAACTAAAGTTTTAAAACTGACACTTTCAGGGTGTTAAACCCATTCTTACTCTTAGGGTTTGATTTTAACACTCAAAGTGCAATGCTTTAAGCACTTAGACATTACAATCGTCAGACATCTGAAACTTGAATGGATGGCACTTCCCATGTGTCTAGCATTGGTGGTTCTTCCAGAATCGTCCATAATTTGATTTGCGCTTGGTGGGTACACAATTAAAAGGACACAACGCAGATGACGTGGATCAGGCTCGAGAGTTCGAGCCTGATCCGCGTCATCTGCGTTGTTTCCTTTTAAGTGTCGCGACATTACACTTGTCAAGTGGTATTATTGTAACACCTGTCAAGTTCTGGGATATCTACACTTGAACAAAGTGCTAGTTCAGCACTTAGTAAGTGTTAAATACAGCACTTCAAGTGTAGTTTTTTAGCGTGAATGGCCTTGATCTTTGACCTTGTGGCCCAAGACATAATTCCAACCACCGGCACCTAATTGGAAATCTGTGTATGAAGTTTAAGTTTCGTACCCAAAAGTAAACTGACGTTATTTCACAAAATCCAAAATTCTATTTATAGTTGCAATGACCTTGATCTTTGACTTGTAAACACCAAATGCAATCCCAATCATCGTCACCTAAAAGGTTATCCTGTGTGTGAAGTTATAATTTTGTACGTAAAACAAAACTAAAAGTACTGAAAGGAAACTAAAAATATGTTTATAGTAACAGTGACCTTGACGTTAAACCTGTAGATCCCGAGAGGGCCCCAACTTGTGCATGAGGTGTGAGTATTGTGTGATCAATGGTGCAAAACTTATTGTTGTGAAAGGAACAGAACCACAGGTACTCGGCACAAGCTGGAAAATCGAAAGAAAAATGATATTTGATACCATTTTTGAATCTATGCTGACGTGCCCCTGTAATGGTGTATAAATATTAACAAGGTAAACAACTCACTTTTCGAAAACGATAGCACTCATCTTCGTTTTTCCCACCTCAAATTTGATTCACACAACGTATCCAACAATACCCAGTATCAATGGAAAGGGGAATGAATAAACTTTACAGTGGTGTATTACATGACCGTTGGGTGTTCTTGGGTTGTTCATGATAACTGGGAGAAGTCGCAGAAAAGGCCGAAAAACATTTAGTCGGACAAGAAAGTGCACAGTGAAATGAGGTTTACGAGCGACAATTATCCGATTTATTATAAATAATTCGAGGTCCCATTGTATATGGAGGACAGATTCAAATATTAACCGTATACCTTTATCAATTACTAATCCCGGATCCACATTTATTAATTTCTGGAGTTCCACTGACGCAATAATATTCAAGTCCAAACACTAATTACAGGAATAATCATCCAAAATTTAATGAATGAAGCATCGAGTATAATTCGGTGCTTCATGAAATAAAATTTTGCTGATGATTTTTATTACCTGATAAACGCATGCGACCAGTCCACAGTGGCTGCACTGTACATGCCCAGCCCTCATTTTGTAAAAGGGGGATGAAATGAAATGGAAAGACAATTGTTGTGAATAGCACAGATGTCAGGGCAAAGCCAGCCTAAATATAGGGGCAAGGGGCCTCATATTTAAAGATATTGTAAGTTCAAAATATATTCCGCATCTAGGCGAAAAACTCACGTGAATTTCACTTCTCTGTAAAGCTGGACATGGAAAAAACACACGTGGTGTATATCCAGCTTTAGCGCAGGGACCCAGAGGAGAAACGGTATGTTAGATAAGGTCTAATCTCATTTAATTTATACAGTAGTCGCGAGTCTTACGAGACGTAATCGGTTGGTGGCAAGATATCGTCACGGCCAATTGAGAAACGAGATTCTAAAACGATAGAAATGTCTATCGTATCGTCACCTGATCATTAGGTAGCAATAATGGCAAGAACGAATCGGTTTTCTCGACAAGTGAAATCACCGTTAAGTCACGCTCGAGATGACTTGTATTGATTCTGTCTCGATATATGTCATCTCCCACCGTTTTGACAGGTGGACAGAAGAGCGTCGGTCCACCTGACAGTTTAGGGTAAAAAGTATATATACCTTGAAGAGCAGAGCATTAGACACACACTTGGGGTCACACACACGTTGGTGAAGTCCAGGACAGGCGGACTCTGTTTCCTGGCATAGGGGTACCTTCGATCACAGGACCCTGAAACGGCTGGAATCGCCAGAGAGGGCATTCCATGATTGATTTAGCTTAAGGTGGATAGGCGGCCACAAGAGCCGAATTTCGTTGAGAAGGAACACCCAGGTGAAACGTTAAAGTTTAGATTGTCGAGTAGCAGGTATCAGCCTGCAATAGTCAGAAGTGTAGGTTAATTGTATTGTGCGTATTAACCCTTTGAAGCGTCAGACTGATTGCGTTCTGAGTAGTTTGTTTTGCTGTCGAAGCATCGTAATACCGACTGGAGATCGGTGTGAGTGACAATTTCGCCCTAGCACAAAAAGGGGCATTTGTGAATCGGAATTCAACCAGGAACGGTGAATATTTCAATAGGACTTTCACGGAGGACTTTCAAAAGGCACATAAGGTATGAGTAGACAATATCTGACCCAAATCAGAAGTACGGTGGCTTTATAGATGACGGACATTGCTGGTCGGAACCCTCCGACAGCCAGAGGTACAGTTACGCGCAGACGTTGACATTTGAGCCTAAGCGGGTGAAGCTCACAGTAATAACATTTCAGATTTGTGAAGCTCTTATGGCGAGCTCACGGTAGTAACATTTCCAGTGTGTAGACTATAGTGCCAGTACAGGGCTATAGAATGACTATATGATTGTTGAGAATTGTTTAACCCTAGCGACCCGTTTTCTGTGAAAAGAATCGAATTGTTGATTGTTGAAATATTGAAACGGATTTATTTTTATGTGTAAATAAAAGAATCGTTGTTACTTTAAATCATTCTTTCCATTATACAGCCTGAAGTGATTAGGAATCACACATAACGGAAATCGAACCTATTTCAGGCCAATTTGGCAGAGAAGGAATCACGGCGTCGGTCTAACTCAGCTCCCTGCGCCGAGTTCGCGACACTTGGATTCCCACCCTCCACGTTGGTCTAATTTTCCCGCAACTTCATCAGCGGGACTAAATAACCCCACGTCAGCCCAGGCCTTACGGGGCCTCAGGTGTTCCTGACAACAGACCTATATTGAATCTACTTAAAGCTGGTGAATGGCCACAGTTAGACCTTTGAACCCTGGTAGTATCTTCCATGTCAGTTCAACGGTAACAATTGGAAGAGTTCATATTCATTACTTGGGGGAGACGATTTAATATTTTCAAAATATTGTTTGGCTTACCCCACACATTCACTTAGCAGCCATACTTAATGACGTCCTGTAACGGAAAAGCGGCCTCTCGGGTTCCAAGGGTTAAGGAGGACAGATTTTAGACATCTATTTCTAACGAAAGAGAGAAGATCATCTTTCGGCTTTGTTGCATCTACTCTCCACCCCACCCCCCCCCCCCCACCCCCATCACAGCGTCCATCCGAAAAAAATGTATGCAACAGACTCTGTAATCAATAGAGAAAGTTGACGCGTATTTACCAGTAATTTTACAACCGGTTTTTACCAACTGCTGAACAGCTGTATATTTACAATATAAAACAAAAATAAATTATTGGGTTTTTCCTGTCCTCGTTGGCATGCAGTCAACTGACGATACTGAAACCAAAAGTTACGTTTACTATTTTTAGTTTATCACCAACTTAGTTTTATGGCACGTAACTGGACTTCGAGCCATTCACCGTGGATTTAATCATACTGATTAATGGTGTATGTGTACTCGGCCCATCTTCGTCATGTTCTTGAGGCCATCCGAAATCCGTTATACCAAGAACAGTATATGTAGAAAGTTTCGATGTGGAAAAGACATAGGACTGACACTGGACGATCTGTGTGACGGTCGTATATCAGTAAAAAACATACCACCTATAAGAGTGATGAAAGTTGATAGGTACTGGTTCACTTGTGATAACAGACGATTGTGGGTATTCCGTAATGCGGAAAACGCAGGAAAGTGCAGTTTTATTCCGGCAATAGCAGTCTTCGATGACTGGAAGTTCACCACCGAAAATGTGGGAGAGTCAGTTTCCGTCCGCGGAATGCCGGGTGGAACGTGGCATTCCATGTCTTCAGACCGGCTGAAGCCTATAACAGACTTAACACTTTGGTCACCAAATTCAATAGAAATGCAAAACCTTCACTCTGGCGAAAGAATCCGACTATAGAAGAAAACGAGCACGTATATGTCTCTCCTCCAGTTTACAGAAATGGTAACTGGTACATCATTTTTGTGGACGGTAGAGCCCAACCCATAAGACAGATTCAAACCTCTCTGGAGAGAACGTCATATCATTCTGAAATCAGTGATGGCGTGCTCGACGTTTCCAAGCTAATTTGGGCTCTACTTTTCGCAATTTGTCTTTCGGGATTTTTTGTAATGTACATGGTCGTCATAGCAACAACTTTATGGAAGTTATCAGAACTTTTCTAAACGAGTTTTTGTGTCTGCATTTCGATGGACCTTTTGTCCATAACTGTGATGTGAGAGTGTAAAATTACTGAAACACAATGTTTTAGACATTTCATTTTTTATCAGCCAATTGTTGTAACATGCTATAATTTTGTTTATATTAATTTTTCGTTGGCAAATAACATCGCCGGTCCCGACAAAAAACAAAAGTAAAATCATGATGGCTACCTGGGAGAAAAGCATCGAGAAAGCGAAGATGCCAGTGGTAAACTCGATATACAGTAACGTGACGAACGCCTACGAGGTTAATAAACATGCAGTTCTCTGCAGGAAGTAATAAGAAATTTTCAGTTTGGAGTTCTGCAGTGGCGTAGATAACTATTTGGTGGTAGAATAAGATCTTAGACCTTCAACAAATTTTAACGCGTTGCATCGCCAAAGTCTGTGATAAATTCCTTGCTTCTCAAAATCTGGTGTTCCGTGTTCATTTTACGTCGTGATTTCAAATTCGGGGTTACGATTTACCACGAAGCAGCCAAAAGTGAACTACCCTCGAACAATTAAAACGAACGTTTACAAGAGGGTCAACCAAAGTGGGTCAACCAAAGTGAGAGGTGAATGGAGAATATAATTTTCTTGACTGGTGTTTAATGTCACTTTAGTAGCTATGGATATATTATGACTGTAATACAAGTGTAATACGAGTATAAAGTCGGCTTAGCAAAGCGTTCATCCCGTGCTGACCACTTCAGAGGAATTCCACCGTGTCCTATTGTACTAATAACACTGAACTTCTTTACCAAAGTAAACAAGCACTCTTCCAAGAGCCGCGCTTCCCAACTGTGAGAGTATAAATATGTCACATTCAGGCCAAAAAAATTGAGAGGAACGATTTAATCGTTCCTCTGGCGGTTATCTAAATGAAAAGACAGATAACCGAAAAGTTGTTCGCCTGGAACTTCAAATAGTTCGTCAAAAGGTTGTATCTTCTCCAGCCTTGTCACCTTATTTGATAGCTCTATTTTAAAATGTTCCTGTTGGAAGACCCCTCTCTTCAATGCCCAAACTCCCTAAGACAGCTGCTGACGCCTCCTGTGTTTGCTGTAGATGCTTTCGAAATCTGTGAACTGTCATACAGAATGATTGGGCGGGTGAAAATCCATGGGTTGTCATTATTTCCACGCATGTAATTCGGAGATGATAGCCAGCAAAATGTCCACCAATGAAGACCGGGATAATGGCGGGATTACCCCGGTGCTCCATTGGTAGAAGTTTCGCTAGGTGTCATAGCGGATCATTTCTGAATTATATGCGTGGAAAAAAATGACAACCCGTGGATTTTCACCAGCACACGATGGCTGTACTGTAATTGGTCCTCTTTATTATATCCAGATGAACGGTAAATAGGTTATCTCAGAATTCGATATTTTATTCTCTAACTTTTGTTTTACAGCATGGAAAAGACGTGGAAACCCTTCATTATTTGAAAAAAACGATTCGACATATTATATGACGAGTAGAAACAATTAATTAACCCACGAAACTTGACATGTTAATTAACTGGTAGAGTGCTGAATTATTTTTGGCCATCAAAGTTTGTACACAGGTCTTTGCCTTGTTACAATTTATGGGAGAGTGCCAAACGGCACTCTCCATAAATTGTAACAAGACAAGTCTCTACAGACTAAATAATATCACTTCAAAGATAATATGATGCACATCCACTGAGTATGAAGCCCTCAAGCTGCAGTACCTTCGCCTCAGAGTAAAGCCCAAATATGGGCTTCCAGCACTCTACAAGTTAAGTAAGTAATACTATAGGTGGGATTTCGACACTCAGTAAATTATTTTTTTCCGATAGTAAATTAATTTTTTTCCGATAGTGTTTTTACGATAAAATTCGAAAGTATTCAATTTTTGCTCAACTAACATGATATATTAATATAATTATTTATTTTTTATAAATTATCTACTGATTATTTCAGGGAAACTGTTCTTATAACTGTTATGACTATTTTCAGAAAAGCACATTCTCGTTAGATTTATGTTTTACAGAAAAACTGATAAGACTCACTAAAAGCTGTGAGTGTATCAAACCAATTTAGATCACAGGAACGTGCTCCCAGCCATTTGATGAAATTAAAATGTTGAGAATATCACTACCCAAACCACTAAAAAGATGTGAAATTATAATATACCTGTCGGGAATGGGCTGAAACATGAATTTTTCCAAAGATGATGCGAGGGTTTATCACACTACCGGACTTGTGAGTGTTACACCTTCTTTTTATTTAGTAGTAAGGTAGCCGGCCTGGAAATAACACGCGAACGATCGTTCAAGTTAATACGTGGGGGTTATGCCAATTTTAAAATACAAGAACGCAGTACAGGTTACGACAAAACTACACAGCATAAATTGACTTCATTATCTCGCATGTTTTGCCAGTCAGATATGACAAACTTTCGGAACAAACTCGACCTAAAGGTTGCCCATTGCATTCACATAAGACTAGAGTGGCATGCTGTTTATATCTTAACAGAATCTCCGTCAAAATTAATAGCAGCAACTAACGCGCAATCTCGATTAACTGTTGCTATTTATTTTGACGGAAATTCTGTCAAAACGTAAACAACCTGACTTTCGTAGTAAAAACACAGAAAGCAGAAAAGCATTAGAATACTTTTCCAAAAGGTTACTACCATGTTATATAACGTAACCCGTTAACAGGTTAAGATGTAATCTCCAGGCCAGGGAAAGGGTATTTTTTCTCAGCATTTTCGTTTCATCAAATGGCCGGGAGCAATTGCCTGTGTTTAGATTCTATCATATAGGTAAAGAAATTATTTTTTATTTTTTTCATGTTTGAAATCAATATCCACATGTCGTCCCGTGAGTTCCAATGTGTTCTATGTGCCTACTGGCACATAGAACACACTGGAACTCAGGGGACGATGTGTCTCTGTGGATGGACTATGCAAGTTAATGAGATTTTCAGAGAAACAATATAGCAATATATATTTAATATTTCTGATTGATTCTCACTGCACTTACAGTGTGAGTTGATAGGGATTCTTGGATAGGCTCAAGCTGCTTTTCTCTTTACAGGGACATACAATTTGTCCTCAGAATTCTTCGTTTCCC
This sequence comes from Pictodentalium vernedei, assembly GCA_031216915.1. Classification (NCBI taxonomy): domain Eukaryota; kingdom Metazoa; phylum Mollusca; class Scaphopoda; order Dentaliida; family Dentaliidae; genus Pictodentalium; species Pictodentalium vernedei. Next base: position 314,643,115 of record CM062291.1, read on the forward strand.
GAATGTCGATACACTTTTTCAATTTTGAGGAACAAAATTATACACTCTAAAATCCGTTGGGTTAAAAATTAACCCAAATCATCTGGGTTGAGTGAATTTGAATCGAATGGGGTTCATATTCACTCAGCCTAGTTGAATTGGGTTAATTATCAAACCACCTGATTTAGGAAAGTAGGCGACAACATTTTTATAGCAATCTTCTAACAAAATACACGCTAAAAACTAAAGTGTTAAAAGCTACACTTGAAGTGCTGTATTTAACACTTACTAAGTGCTGAACTAGCACTTTATTCAAGTGTAGATATCCCAGAACTTGATAGGTGTTGACAACAGTACCACTTGACAAGTGTAATGTCGCGACACTTAAAAGGAAACAACGCAGATGACGCGGATCAGGCTCGAACATTCGAGCCTGATCCGCGTCATCTGCGTGGTGTCCTTTTAATTATGCACCCACCAAGCGCAAATCAAATTATGGATGATTCTGGAAGAACCACCAATGCTAGACACATGGGAAGTGCCATCCATTCAAGTTTCAGATGTCTGACGATTGTAATGTCTAAGTGCTTAAAGCATTGCACTTTGAGTGTTAAAATCAAACCCTAAGAGTTAGAATGGGTTTAACACCTTGAAAGTGTCAGTTGTAACACTTTAGTTTTTAGTGTGTAGCTTTGGTTTCGGCCCTAGTCACCTTAGTGTGAGGTATTTCAAAGTTATTAATTTTTTTATTTACTTATTTATTTATTGGGGTTTAATGACACATTCAACAGCCAGGGTCACCTCGTGTCGGACAGTTTTATGGGTGGAGGAAGCCGGAGTACCCGGAGAGAAAGACCGAGCAACGGCGAGCAACTGTCAGGACTCCCAACATACTAACTCCACTCAAGCGGAGTTAGCATTGGTTGGAGACAAGTGCACCATCGACGTGCAGAACGCCTTAGTACACAACGCCACCGTGCCTCACTTGGGCAATGAGGGTGAAGTGTCTTGCCCAAGGACGCAACGCGGTTGCCGCAGGTGGGATCCGAACCGAGGACCTCTCGTCGTGCAGCCTGCTTGCACCTCTACCTAGTGAGACACCGCGCCCCCGGTATTTCAAAGTATTGAGTACGTGCAAATTAGCTACTCTTAAGGCTGCATCACACGCGAAACATTGCGCGTAGTCCGATAAATAAATTAACGTGTTTTTTTTTCTCATTTTGCAATTGTTTGGAATTTTAGTATAATGTGATATTGCCGATTTAAGTCTAGGGTGAAACAAATGTAATAAATATTTAAATTAAGTTTATTGTCTGGTGTAAAACATACAATCGCTGAAAATAAATTTGCTCATTCGTCAAAACTAGAATCAATGATTTTACGTTATATTTTTAGAATTGGTCTCAGGGTAGATAACATCCATGTTTGTTCTACGGCAAGGCTCAAATCTGAGATTTTCACGCTGTGTTGTATTTGAAAACTGGGACGCAAAGTTGTTAATTATAATTTATCGCAACGCTCACATTGCTTTCACTGTAAAAAAATCCCCAAGAGCCCTTATGCCAATAACAATTAACCCTATGCACACTGATGTCAAAATAATGTAATTTCAAGCAGCAATGTTTTCCCATTATCCAACTGGGAATTTAACCAATTCAATTTTGTTTGACAGAGCTCTGTCAAACATGATTAAATTGGTTACTTTCCTGTTGCATTACGGGAAGAATTTGCTTCTTGAAATTTTGAATTTTAGACATCAAAGTGCAGAGAGTTAAGATGAATAAATGCAACGCCATGTCGTGGCTAGTACCCTACCACCTTCGTCCAACAAAGGCAACATCTTTCAAAGAAATACTTGGACATAACTGGTTCGCAATGCCCTTCGTGATATTATCACGGTCACCAAAAAGATCTGTATTAAAATAAGAAAAACAATGAACGTTTCTCTTTTAAATGTGATGACAAGAAATGGTAATGTCAGGAGAAGAAATTCCAAGTCCAACAAGGACAATAACTCTTGAGAAAATACTTAGATAGAGCTGGTTCGCAATCCCCTCCATGATATTATGATCAAACAGCCAAATATTAAAAATGAAAGACAAATATTTAACGGTTTTCTTTGAAATGTGATGACAATAAATCAACTTTTCTCGTCATTCACATCGACTTACGAAAAGGTTATCTCCCCTGATTACTAAGAATTAGCTGGCAAAAATTAACACTAATTGAATGGGGGAATTTTTCTATTTCTCAAAATTATATAAAACGTATGAAAGTTATACTCGCTGTGCGCATCAATCCTTCAAGAACAATATATATGCTCTCGGTTGGTGATATTATCAAACGATTTCCTTCGACCATTTTTTCTCCCACGTTGATTTAAAATGCTAATGTTATTTCCCGTATAAGTCCATGTAAAATGATAGAAAATTGCATTTTCGTCAACTTTTAACGGTAAATATATTTTTTTACTTTCATATTAGCAATGCGCATACCGGCATATAATATATACTACTCACAGTTTGCTGAGCACCACATATTTGACACATCATTGTGAAATTTTCTTGTGACACATTTGCGATATTTTTGGTGGTTATGATTGAGGAATGTATTGAGATGGTCCCCAGTGTTTACATTAGCTCCCTTGAAATGCAGACTTTTCGTGACAGTCATGGAAAGCATGTACCCCTTGATTTCCATGGTGTTTTCGTGTACTGCCTACATGTACATGAGATGTGTAGGGTATTCATTCTTCATTTCAACACAAACCCTTGTGATTTAATGATTGAATATGGCGAATCCAAATGTAAGAAGACATGTGTCTGAAGCAGAAATGTGGTGGGCAGTAGGGATGGTGGATCAAGAGGCTACCCATTGTCAGGTTGGTGAAGCCCTTAGTGTGCACCAAACGGTGATCACCAGAGCCTGGGTATGATTTCAGCAGTATTGCACACCAGTCATACGACATGGTGGTGGCTGAAAGAGGGCAACATCAGCAGCTGAAGACCGTTTTTTGATAATTCAGGCCCCTAGGAACCGCTTTGACACAGCAACCTAGCTTCACAGTGACATTCAGAATGCATCCGGGGTAAATGTTTCGACGCAGACTATCCGGGCAAGGTTGCACAAAGGTGGTCTCCGATCGAGAAGACCATGTATTAGAATGCAGCTGTCCCAGAACCACCGCCAGGCACGATATGAATGGGCCATGGATCACGTTGGATGGACCAGAGAAGATTGACAACCTGCCCTTTTTACAGATGAGTCAAGATACTGCCTAGACAACACAGATAGGCGTCCTAGGGTATGGAGAAGACCAGGAGAGCGATTCCATGCAGCCAGCATTACTGAGCATGACCGCTATGGTGGAGGGTCAATAATGGTTTGTGGCGGCATCAGCTGGAATGGACGTACCGAGCTCTGTGCCCTTGACCGTGGTACATTGACTATACAGCGGTATATTGAAGAGATCCTGGATGTCCACGTCAGATTATATGCAGGTGCAGTGGGTGATAGATTCATTCTGATGGACGATAATGCCCGTCCTCATGTTGTCCATGCTGTCCGGGAGTACAGACAGAGAACGGGGATTGAGCGTATGGACTGGCCAGCAAGATCCCCTGACCTCAACCCAATCGAACATGTCTGGAATGAGTTGCAGCTTGCAATCTCAGTCCGTCCAGTCTGACCAAGAAGTGTCCAGGAGCTTTGTGCCATGCTGGTCCAAGAATGGAACATCCCACAAAGGACCATCTGGAACCTGATTGGGAGCACCCGAAGGCGTTGTCAAGCTGTAATTAACAGTAATGGGTCTCATACTCGATATTGAACCCATATCAGTTCGCTCCGTCAACTTTTTGGCAAATTTGAAAAATTTCCTCTTTTACCAATAATATCCATTTTCCATGGTTATCGTATTCAAGAGCTAAAAAATAATGTCAAACACAAACAAAATCTCAATTTCTGTGCTTAAATCATTAAAGATCTAATTAAATATAAAATATACACTTTTCATAACAATATTTCAACTAAAACGTAAAACAGGTAGTTGGATAAACTTGGTGCTTAGCAAACTTCGAGTAGTATAGATATTGTCCTATCTAACCATATAAAAATATACAAGCTGACATTTGCCCATTTTTTTCCCTTTGATGTTGAAACCAAGAAAAATTTTATTGTAGTAAAAACAGTTAAAACCGCAGTCCAGAATATCAGAATATTATTTATTTATTTATTGGTGTTTAAGGTCACATACTTATGCACAATGGCTAATCATGACCGTGACATTTTTACGGGTGGAGGAAGCCGGAGTACACGGAAAGAACCACCGAGCAACGACGAACATCGTAACTCCGCACTGCAGCACAGGCAGGGTTAGATTGGTTGAAGACATGCGCACCATCGACGTGCAGTACAGTACGCCTTAGCTGATTTCTCCGCTTCCGACAACTATTCTCTGGCGATTAAGATTTCATTCACACATTTCAGAGTTTCAATGTTAATTGGATTACAGCCAGACTCCAGTATTTACAAGGGGAGATAACTTTCCGAAGAGTCAATATCTATGACGATAAAAGTTGAGGATGAGTCCAAAAAGGTAATAACTGTTGAATAAATACTTGGACAGAGTTTGTTCGCAATCCCATTCATGATATTATCACCAAAGAGCTGTACACAAAATTTGGCAAAATATTTTTGAACGGTTTTTTATGCCCCCGCGACGAATAACAAACCAAGAACATAAACTTTTGATGGCAAAGAAATTTTTTTACAAAAAATAAAATAAAAAACCGCCCGCTCACATGCAATTTTACAAAAATCGTCTGAGAAACAGAAGATCTACTTTGTGGGGCATAATATATAATCATTACATTATTTGCTTTCTCTTCTTATTCGAGAGAAATCTTCAAAATGATATATATCTAAGTTTTAAAGAGCACTGTATAGCTTCGAAATTCCATTCAGTTCGAAATCCACGTGTGGATTCGGAAATTTTCGATTCATCGAGACTTGCTGAGAGAAGAAAAGCTCAAGGAGGTACCGCTTCCGAAACTACTTCGATATCGTTCTGGAATATTTCGCTTTTTGATTAGTTTGCCCAAACAGACGGGCCGCTGTTGCATACAGTATTTAGGTGGAGACTGACAATAATGTGGGGTTGTGAGAAGGTGCAATGTCGATAACTTGAAAAGCGTTGAGATTCGATTCGCGATTCGATTCGAAATTCGATTCGAAATCCTTTGTGTAATTCGAATCGGGATTCTATTCGTCCTGAAAGCTTATATCCACTGGGACCGCATAAAGCAAGAAACACTTCCTGGCTTCCAGTTTCTGAATGAATGAACATAAGATGGATATGTCGTGAATATATTTATAAAACTTGTTTTGAAGTGTTTGTTTATATGATTCTATTACATTATTATTTAATAAAGGATAATATTTCTGTTCGCTCACCTCTTATCTTCATTAGGCGTGTGACGCATGTAATTTTTATGCTGTGTTCATTTTGTATAGAGTTTTATTCAAATTTCCCTCTTTCACGCCAGTATAAATTAGAAAATAGACCGACCGTAGCAAAGGTTAATTTAGCTCTTTCATATAGCCTTTTTGTGGGGGTGATTGGTTCCATATTGTTCCAAAATGTATGTTCGTGAACCCGTGTAAATGCAAAGGATGAGTCACGCTATCAGCAATACCACAGCCGGCTTCTGCACGCCAAGGTGATTTATGGGGCCAAACATTTTCAACAGCCAGCGTTGTATCGGGTCGGACAGTTTTACGAGTGAAGGAAACCGGATTATCTAGCGAGAACCACCGAGGAGCGAGCTAACTTAATAACTCGACACAAGCCGGGTAAGCATTGCTTGAATACTTGTGTATACTATCTACATGTAATATATGCCTTAACCCTTTACCTAACATGAAAAGCAGACGACACTTGCAAAAAAAATTCTTGAATAACTAATTTTTTTCATTTTTTGTCTCAAAAACATAGGTTATGACCCCTCGTTGGAACGAGCTCGTTCCAACGAGGGGTCATAACCTATGTTTTTGAGACAAAAAATGAAAATATTTTGAAAATTAATTGGCGATTTTTGAGAATAGCGCTGGCCGGTTTTGGCCGTTACGTTGGGTAAAGGGTTATCTGGTATAGTGCTGGAAGGCCATATTCGAGCTTTATTCTGAAGTGCAGGTGCCAGAACTAGAAAATTTCATATTCAGTGGATGTGCTTCTTATTGTCTTTGAAGTGAAATTATTGAGTCTTAATGGATTTGACTTATTACAATTTGTGGGTGAGTGACTATTGGCACTCTCCTACAAATTGTACTGAGACAAAAATATGTAAACAAATTTTGAGGACAGAAAATTAGTACTCAACCATTAACATATTGCGCTACAGTGCCCCCCCCCCCCCCCCCCCCTCCAACTGGGATTAAGTGTCTTAAGGACGCAACGCAGACGACGTGGATCGGGATCGAAACACGACCTTCCTATCTTTACAGCCATAGAGCATCATGTGTGGATTTTATGCTGTAATATTATTATTATTAATCCTTTGAACACTGGGTCCATGGGAGACATCATTTTAGTCAATACTGTCAACGGCGAAATGGGCGAAACTATCCTGGTTTGTTGGGGGGGGGGGGGGGGTCAGTAATAATTTAATCCATGCGAGTTGAAAGGGTTAACTCATCCAACGAAGTAAGAATTACTTATTGCGAGCGTAAGTCTTTTTTATTTTTTTTTTTTTTTTTTTTATTTTTCCTTTCTTTTTTTCTGTCAGATCAAAATTTAGGATACTTTTTCTTTAACCTACACTCGCAAAATTTGGTACACGAAACAGAAATATGAAAATCTTGTTCGACCAACCATTTTGTTTCTCGAAATTCTTCCTGCGATTTGAGGAATGTGGATTTCATTTTTTTCGTATTTTTCAATATTTTTTGATATAGTGCCTGATTTTATGCCTGTATCAAACCCCTCTCTTTCAAACTTTGGATATCACATTTCCAGTAAAAAGCATATCCAGAAATGTGTTTATTCATTACTACTGTGAGCAAAAATTTTGTCATCTGCCCATGCAATCAAACCAGAAAAAAGGGAAATGAGCCACGAGTCATTTGGGACAAATCGCACATGCCCACTGAACCACTGAACCATTCCTGGATAGTGATTAAATCAGATTCGTCACGTCTGCCCCCAGAGATGCTAAGGTCAACATGTTGTTCACTGGTCTTGTGTTTAGTGTTTGTTCAAGTCTGTCATTGCGCCGTGTATTTGATTAAACTCATTACTGACGTACAGATTCAGTTATGCCTCTCCCTCGCTTGATTCCACCCTGACTTCTTATATGCCACATCAGGACATGCTCAGTAACAATGTCACTTGACAGTCCTGCCCAAAATCTACTGCTCTTTCGAATAGTATGAACACCATCCTCTATAAAACACTTGTATAACCCTGAATATTTCTTGGGCAAGTCATGCATCATTTGCAAACACAAGCGACAGCTCTTCGCATGATGCACGTCTCAGTGACGGCAACAGATTCACTGTATTCCCAACTACTACTAAATGGAGATTCCACTCTCCTGTTTCTCAGCTCGAATGAAATCCTTCAACATGTCTATATACACCATATACTGTGACCAAAGTTTGGATGCTCCGGATTTGTCGCCAAGGTGTGTCTTGTAATATAACATTATAGATTATTGTGATGAATTGACGGTAACATGGTCTGAGGTTTGCAACTCGGAGCTTATGTTCAACCGAGACGCGAAGCGTCTGGGTTGAACATACACTCCGAGCCATAAACCTCAGGCCATGTTACCGTCAACTCATCACAATAACGTATATGTTCCAATAAGACACTACCTTAGCCCAAAACCTACACTGTGAAACACGAGAGGCTTATTTACTAAACATGTGGTCGTTAAAAGTTGCCTTGCACTTTTAACGATCACAGGTTCAGTAAATAAACCTCTCGCGTACCCACGATGGCACTGTATAAATAATCAATAAACCAGATAAACTCATTCCATTTTAGTTCAAATGGTAAGTCGGATTTAAACAACTTTATCCGGAACACCGTCTGTTGCACGTGTGAAAAATCCAGAAAAATGAAGCGGCTTGTTAGTCACTCCGTTGATGAAGCCATTGCGAAACGGGCGACGTCATTTCAAATATTTCACGCCGTGACGTCAGACGGTAATATTTGCTACTGGAGCCGTTAACGTAAAATAAACTACGTCAACTCTCATCCAATCAGAGGGAGAGGATTTTACTCTTATTGGAAGATAAGTACATTCAATTTGAGCAGTTATATTGAATCGAAAACAGCCAACAACTGCGATGGATCTCTACTGGGAATTTAATGAGAAATAAGTTTACCATAGCCCGTATTTATATAAATATGCTATCTGATGACCTTGCAATTATATAATCGTTCATTATATATGAATATATGTACTGAAAACAACTTTTATCTAAATCACTTAGCGCACGTGCAGAGTCCCGTTGTAACAATTACCTTCACAATTAAGGCCAAATTTTCCACAAAGCGGATTTGGGATATGTTACACACAAATGTCCCCTCTTTCCATTGATACCAAGTTTAGCTAGTTAAGAATTTTTTTTTTACGGTAGGCCCTATATTTTAGCCCCGACAGCCAAAGTATTTCTAAAAGTAATTAACATAGATGATGCATTTCTTCGGCCAAAACCGGCCAGCCCTATTCACAAAAATTACTAACCAAATTTTCATTATCCTGTTCATTTTGTGTCAAAAACATAGCTTATGAGCCCTCATTGGAACAAGCTAGTCCAATGAGGAGTGATAAGCTATGTTTTTGACGCAAAAAATGAAAACAATGTAGTTTTTCAAGAATTTTATTTGCAAGTCTCGTCTGCTTTTCGTGTTAGGTAAAGGGTTAAAAGAATAGATTATTTTATTCTCCCCGAAAAGTTGACGAAAAAACTCCAGGTGTGATTCGATTTGGGCGAACAAAATATATTTATTTATTTATTGGTGTTTAAGGTCACATACTTATGCACAATGGCTAATCATGACCACGACAGTTTTACGGGTGGAGGAAGCCAGAGTACCAGGAGAGAACCACCGAGCAACGACGAGCAGCTGCCAGCTCCCCAACATCGTAACTCCGCAATGCAGCACAGGCAGGGTTAGATTGGTTGAAGACATGCGCATCATTGACGTGTAGTACCCCTTAGTACACGGCGTCATCGTGTCCCCATGTGGACAATCAGGGTTAAGTGCCTTGTCCAAGGAACAACGCGGGAGTCCGAATCGATCGCTCAGACGGTCACCCATCCGAGGACTAACCGGACTCGACGTTGCTTAACTTCGGTGATCAGACGAGGGCGAACAAAATAGCCGTCGCCCAATTCTTAGCCTAACGATATATGAAAGAAACGTTTGTTCGGCTACTTAACACCGGTCAGTCTTCTTCAATTGCTCCCGTTGAACGACTTGTTTACGAACAATGGTAGGTGCATTAAACGTTGTCTGTGCTTCCGAAATGGGTTATTGGCAAAATGCTGGAAACTGCAACCCTGATATTGTGATCATTATCGAATCACGAGACACATAAGCTAGGGCCCTACGAATCCCACATTTATGATTCGAATCGAATCCCGAAACGAATCGGGTCTATTGTTCGAAATCGAATTGAATCTCGAATCGAATTCTGGTCGTCTTGAAGATAACTGATAACCCTTTACCAAACGCAGACGATATCAAAATTTATTATTTTAAATATAATTTTCTTAAATTTTTCAAAAAATTTCAACAAAACCATATCATGTGACCCCTCATTGGAACGAGATTCTCCGCCCACTTTGTGATCCGGGTATTGTATGTAACCGGTACCGTAGATGATTCCCTCAGCTTGTGTGTGTGACAAAAATATATTGTCTTGTAAGAAGTACATGGTTACTAGCATAAGCGAATTGATATCTAAGCCTCCATTTCAGACGAAAATGTCCAGACTGGAAAGACAATAAGGGCATAGGCGTTGTCAGGGTAGGAAGGGGAAGGGCGCGAACGAACCCCCTTTAAAATTACAAGAATGGAAAATCCTAATAAATCCCAAAAAGGTCATCGGAGAGCTCAATTTTATACTAAATTTTATTTTTTCCCTTGCATACTAGGGGGGGGGGGGGCGGGGGCATGCTCCTCTCCTCCCGGGTGTACGCCAGGAGTACACTTGGCAGATCCAGAAGGCGTACCTTTTTCATCAAAGTCGAGAACCCCTTTTGAAAAATCATGGCGACGCCCTTGAAGAGAGTGCCGCGCCCACCCCTAGGCTGACCCCACCACCACCACCACCTTCGCTACATCCCTCGTGATTTACGAAATTACTGAGGGTGTCATTCCGAAGAGTTTACAGTACTTGGAAAATCCAAGGGGTTTTTTGCGGGTAATTATTGAAAGATTACTAGAAATCCATTGACGTGTTATCGATTTTAACTTCAGTGGAGTCGTAGTTTCCAGACAGCCTTCATTATCAATGTGAATATACATGAGATTTATAAAACTTAGGTCCAACTGCATTAAGCGATACTTTGTAAAGAAGTTCACTGCGTGTTCATTTTTCAATATGAGTCGGAAAAGCTACTAAAAGGCTATTGTACTACCTCATGAAGCAGTTTGGTAGCTACACTCCCTGCCTTCGGACCACGGTGGTAAGAGGGGACAGACAATGCCCTTCCCAGGTTCGTCACTCATTTTTTCAATGATTTATTCTCGAAGTAAAGCTAAAATTCTCCACCACATCCGCTCTGGGCGCATTTAAAATTCAATGGGGGAGTCTGAGAGGAGGTCCCCCTCCCAATGGAAGGGGGACACTTCCTCTCAAACTCCCCCATCTCGGACCTTCGGCCTTCGAGACAAACATGCTTCAGCATGTCATGACGGGGCCGCTATTGCGAGTAAATACACTTTTCCCTGGGTCTGACCCCACCCCCACCCTGAAATTCTTATTAGTATGATTGGGTGAGATGAGATGGGCTTGGCCAGTCACTGAAACAGCTTATCGAGGGAGTTGATTAACTGGCTGAGTGCAGGGGAACCATAGTCAGCGGACATGCTTTGGTAATCTGTGCAAGGTCACAGGTCGCGAGATGTAAACAAAGCGATTTCCGTGTTCGTCGAGTTGAGTTTTGTATCAGCCAAGCCAACTAGTTTGTTAACTATTTAGTTTAAAATTCGTAAAACCGATGTCATTATTCGAATTAAATGAAGGGGCAACCCATGACGACATTAAACGACGGGATATCGCAGGTTTAAATACTTTTTATTTAACGGAGGCGAGGATTTGTTTATAGTAAAGTTATGGTATACTGTATTACGATTTCAAAAGTTTCAAAAGCCGATTACGAACTTCGATCGTATCATGACTTGGTCACAATCTAGCCAAAATTCTCTGTCCGCATTTAACCCTTTGCACTCTGGTGGTTCCTCCCATGCCAGTTCAATGACGGCAATAGAAGAGTCCATATTCATTGTTTGGGGTAGACTAATCAATATTGTCAACGTGCAGCCTCGGGGCTGTTCGTGTTGTTGGTGAGTCGCTGCCAGAATATGATCAAATCGAGAAAGAGTGCAGTTTCGTGATCACAATACTGCATAAAAAAAAAATCATCTCATTTTCCATCTCGTCCCCTGAGTTCCAATGTGTTCTATGTGCCAGTAGGCACATAGAACACATTGGAACTAAGGGAACGATCTGTTGATAATGCCAATACTCTTCATCATTTCCTGAAAGCTTATCAAGAAATGATGTCAAAGAGTTGGAATTATCAAGAAAGGAAAATGGAAGAGAAAGTTTCACTATGTTGTTAAGCAACTTATTTCAGCTAGTACTGAGGCTGTTGTTCAGTGGCGAATCATCATCACAAAAAAAATGTGTTCTTGGGGACCCAAGTTGAAGCTTGTGGTCCATTACCTGAAACATCAGGGTTTTATACTTTATCTCACAGATGCAAATGTATTGCTTTCGAACAAGCTAGGAAACTGAATGTGTTAGAGTTTTAATGATGTCCACTTTTTCAGGTGATGTGTTATCAAGTCAAGCAGGGATAACAGGGGCACTAAAAGGGAGGGGTTGGGCCAAAAGTGGCTTTCCCAGTCTTGAGGGCACTTTGAGAAAATCTCAAAATGGTTAGCATTTTCTAATATACTGTAACTTACTGTTAATTATTTAGTCTATTTCTTAACCGTTGCAAAATGCAAGTTATATTAATAGTCCAGGCACATTGGACATAAAAATGAGAAAGTAAGGAAAAAAATCGGAGAAAGCTGATTTTTTTATATGTTTCCGGGTCACACATTGCGGATAAAGTGTGAAAAGTCCCCGCGAATCCGAGTTGAGCTTTTTTAGTTATAGCGTTTTTTGGATGAAAAAAAAAATTTTAAAAAAAATTCGACCCAGCTCCATATTTCTCATTCTTATTCGCCTTAGTAGGGTGAGAATCATGAATATCGTGCTGAATTATATTGAGAATACATATCCCCAACAGAAAATGCCAACTTTGTACCAATCCTCACACTCAATGGTGAAATATTCACGAAAATGTACAAAATTACGAAAAAATTTTTATTGTTTTCATACACACAACGGTACACAACGTCCATTAAATCAAATCTACGACTACTTTGGGAGTTAAATTATATATCAAAAATTGCAGAAAAGCAGTGGCTTTATAATGATATATAACAAAAGTTATTTATTCCATAATGAACTGGTGAAACGTGTGAAATATTAACCATACCTCCTAAACTCAAATTCAAACGGCATCGACTTTTCTCATTCAAATACCGTATTATAGCATCATTGTTTCAATTTCCATGTTCGATTAAATCACATAATGTGGAGTTCGCCTACACTCAAGATGCATTGGCATGTAATGTGTGCAACCACTTTATATCAAAGCAGTGGAGATTGTGTCTTCGTCAGATAAGTTGACAAAAGTTTTCGTTAGACTCGGCGGCTTCCATATGATTATGTCATATTTAGGGGCAATTGGTTCGATCATGGCTGGTAGCGGCTTGGATGAACTTTGGGGGACTGTTTATGCTGGTGGGTCAATCCATCATTTGATCAGTGGTCATGCATATTCAAGAGCAGTTCGTGCCCATTTGCTAACATAAATTGCCATTACAAAACTTGTGTTTGAAGAAAGCCGAACACTAGATAACATAGACTGCACAGAAGTCAATGAAATATTCTGTGGACTTGCCAGAGGTGACTGTACAACAGCTGACGCTGTCAATCAAGAAAGTGTCAACCATCTACTGTCAAAATTACACGAACTGCTCCAGAATGCGTCCGTAGGACGCACAGGAAAGCTTTGGGTACAATACTACGAGCAAATAGGTCTTCTCCAGTTGTTCTTGAGAGCAGAGCGCACAGGCGACTGGGAACTCCACACATATTGTGTTCGCAATATGATTCCAGTATTTCACGCAGGTGGTCATTTTGCATACGCAAAAAGTTCTCATCTCTATTTGCAGCAGATGAATGAGCTAACAGAAATAATGCAACAGGATGATTTGAAGTTGTTCACTGAGAAAGGTTACTTTACCATAAGGCGCTCAGATAAATTCTGGGACGGGATATATTCTGATCAGACCATAGAGCAGTATTTAATGAGAATGTTCAAGCTCCCTGGTGGTCTCACACATGGCAGGGGAATAACCGATAGCACTGTTGCGAAATAGGTACATGGACTACCTCTTTGCCTTCCGATATGTAATGCTCTCGAAAATTTTGTTCATGTTCACACTGGTCACGGCGAACAACATCGGGATCTCCGTCAAAGTTCACAATTGACTGATGCCAATGATATCACCAAATTATTGAACTGGCTCAGAGTGCATTCCCCCTTTCAGAATAGAGATCCACTACAATTAGTCTCTATAGCGACCGGGCTTGTGGCCGACGAAACTGTGAACTGTGACCAAGTTCGCAAAATTGGTGAATGTTGCGTATCGAATGTTGTAAGCAAAACGTTCAACAGCATCAAACTACGACGTGTTGACACTGTGAAGTCTTTCGCATCGATGGCAAATAGCATCAAAGTCCGTGGAAGTAAGGTAGTGATTGACCCCACAATTCTGTTCAACCGCATCACATGTGTTATTCAGTCACAAGCAGAGATGGAAGAGTATCTCAAATATGAACTCGCCCCGAAACCACCAGCATTGTTTGATTCTGTTGGAATGAGGAAGACACAGAAAAGCACGCTCGGTAAGATCCTCAAAACATACGGTTCCGAGCAAACTAAAATCCCAGAACATTCTCTGTTTGTTGTAGATGTTGGATTTTTATTGAGGGCAGTTGTATGGCCTAAACAGTCGTCATATAAGGACATATGTACATCATATTCCAATTATCTAGTGAGACATTTTGGGGCGAACGTCGTGGTTGTTTTTGATGGTTATGCTTGTACAATGTCGACAAAGGGCATGGAACAAGCCCGTAGATCTAAAGACAGGTATTCCATTGATATCAATATCTCACCCGAGTTACCAGCCACCACACCCCAATCCGATTTCCTTGCAAATGCCAAGAACAAAACCCAACTGATCGATCTTCTAATGCAGGAGCTATCTGCTATCAATATTCAGTCCAAGCAGGCCGAGGCTGATGCTGATGTACTGATAGCCGAAACTGCACTTGACATCGCTCAAGATGACAACAATGTTGTCGTTATGGGAACAGACACAGACTTGTTAGTCATTCTTACCTCTCGAGTTCAACCGGGATGTAATATTCACATGATGTATTCCATTACCCCAAACTTACTAGTTTCAGTTAGTGAAATAGCAACCAAAATGGGTGACCATAGAAGCAACCTTCTTGTAGCACATTCTATAAGTGGTTGTGACACTACTTCTGCACTCTTTCGAGTTGGTAAGAAGAAAGTATTCAGTACAATTGTCTCCGATGTTACTAGCGACTCACAACAGTATGTCAACACAATTTTGGCGGATGACAGTACACCAAGTGCAGTAGCCGCTGCCGGGGAACAACTTCTGATCTTATACGGGAGTAAAACTGTTTCCTCTCTCGACCAATATAGATATGTCACTTACAAGCGTTATGTAGCAAAATCTAAACTGAATAAACCCATCGACCTAGCCTCACTCCCACCAAGCAGCGATGCTGCACAACAACATGTCTACAGATGTTATCTCCAGGTCCAACAATGGCTGGGCACTTCGCTTCCTCCGACGGATTGGGGGTGGTCGCTAGACAATGGACTTCTTGTACCGACTGCAGCCACAAAGCCAGGTGCCCCCGATATCCTACTGAATCTGATCAGTTGTGGTTGCAAGAGTGCTTGTACAAAAAGGTGTGGGTGTAAGAAGGCAGGACTCTCTTGCTCAGGTTTGTGTAATTGCAGTTCGGATTCTTGTAACAACCACAGAAACACTGTCCTGTCGGAAATTTCTGAGTTCGATGAATAATATGTATATAGGTCATGTCATTTCTGTATATAGCGTTGATAATAGTCAATGTAACTTAATCCATGTTGATTGATTTGTACATTCTGTAAATATTATTTATTGATCTAATGCTGCCAGACACAGACGTGTCTGTTCGGTCCCAAGCCCGAAAATAGTTGAGTTCTCATGCTGACGAATTTTATGCCAAAAGGGGAACTCGGCCAGAAGCAGAGGGGGTCTTCCATAATGTCTATTTTGTAAGCAATGATAAAAGTTTTCAAATGGTGGTGGATTTTTTATCGTCTGTCCAAGTAACATCCCGTTCTGTACTACGACCCTTTGGGCAAATCCGTTAGGAAAATCGTCATTTTTTGCGTAAATCCGATACTTTTTGTGAATTTTCAATAATTTTTCGCAGAAATTGTCACAGAATGCACATGTTCCTCTAGGTAAATGTATATTAGACATTATGTAGCTCGAAATACGCGTAAACAAAAAATACAGTTGGATCAATTCGAGGTTACAAAGTTCGTACGATTTTTTTTTATTTTTTTCAAACGCGTTTTCGAAAAAAGGCTGTAGAAAAAAAGCTGAACTGGGATTTTAGGGGACTTTTGTCTAATCGTTCAGTGACATGTACTCGACATTCCCTGAAAAAATCAGCTTTTCCGATTTTTTTCCCTAGTGAAACCTAATGTTCTTGGGCTATAATGGTGTTCACAAAAGATTCTGTTCAAATCTTATTATTTTTTAGCACGGGCGAACTAACCAGACCAAAATACTATCCTGAATCAAAGTTACTCTAGGTACAAAATTTCATCCCGGCCGGCCTGATAGTTTTCTTAATACTGTTTTAGGATAATTTCCTAATGCAATTCGAAGGTTGTTTGAAGGTCAAGACCATCCCGCTCGAGCGAGCCGACCACACTAAAAGATTTCCCGCGGCCAGATACCCCTAGACACCAAATTTCAGCCAGCCTGGTCGGCTCGTGAGTTTCCGATTACACGCGAATTCGTATTATGTTGAATGATCGGCGCCCAGTGCAAATGTTAACTATGGTACAGGGGGTGTGGGGAGGTCAATTTTTTCCGAAGACAAGGCGTGGGTGCGTGGGTAGGTTCGCGGCTCTGAAAACACGTTTTTTACATGCCTTGAAATTTTTTTCCTATGAGATCTCATCTTTCAAATAACCGATGCAAATTGATCAGGGAAGCTTTGTAGGCTTTTGCCACCACTCCATCTCCTCTGGATTAACAGGGGAGATGAATTAGTAGTACAGATTAGGGGCTAGCAGCATGGGAATGTGGACAGACCTTCACCCTTCCCCATCACACCATCATTGGTTCACAGTTTTGAAAAAAAGTTGAAGCAATTTGAACGAATCATCATTTATGTAATCTAACATAAATGTAATCTAACTAGATCTGACAATAAAAGGATTCCTCTCAACGTGAATGGAAGATATTATGCAGTGGCATAACGTCATATTCTAAGGCAACTGACTACTTTCACAGACTCTCATTATGTAATTATGTATTTCAGTCATATAGCCTATATGTTCGAACAAAACGCGGGGTTGTTATTGATCATTCAAGCCTTAGGCTTGGCGGGTAGCCTTCAAACCAGTTCCCTTTAATGTGTGATATACTGTCAGAAAAGGCTGAACCATCAATTAGTCAGGACATTATATCTTATTGATAGAGAGTGTATTGACATTGGATACTTTCTATCTTATTTTTATAAGAGATCTGGTTGGATTAGTTTATAATAGAAATAACATTAAAATAAACTATATTATTACTTTCCAAAGTGTGAGTTACTGGGATTTCCCGGTTTGATTATAAACGAGAACTTCACAAGTGAATTATGCAATCAACAATTGTGTCATGTATCCGTGCGCGCAAACGAAGAAGCTTTGCCGTGGATGTAATGGGGACTTCATTGTTTTTTTAACCCTTTACCTAATATGAAAAACAGACGACACTTGAAAAAAAATTCTTGAATAGCTATTATTTTCATTTTTTGTCTAAAAAACATAGGTTATGACCCCTCATTGGAACGAGCTCGACGAGCTCGTTCCAATGAGGGGTCAAAATCTATGTTTTAGAGACAAAAAATGAAAAAATAATGAAAATTAATTGGCGATTTTTGAGAATAGCGCTAACCGTTACGTTAGATAAAGGGTTAAATAATATAATTATCGTTAATAATGAAAAGTAATAAACAGAGTAGTCGCTTGACTGGACTGGTTACGTGAAATAATTCATTCCAGGCGAGGGACTATATTATAAGTTACAGGACGTTCAGGTGGCGGATACGGTATCATATGAGGCGAGGTGAAAACAATATTGGACGAGGCGGTACGCCGAGTCCAATATTGTTTTTGCCGAGCCTCATATGATACCGTATCCGCCACCTGAACGTCCTGTAACGTATTTATTATGCCAGCGAAAACAAAATAACAATCAAATTTGAACGCCGGCACATTTTCAAAACTGGTGCAAAACGCTATGTAAGTTGTAACAAACGTGCACAGTTGTCTCCCTGTTTGTGTATAATTTCCCTGACAACACAGACAACAGCGATAGACGCTTTTCTTCGTACTGTCACTTTGTCTTGAGTGTGCAGAAAATAAATGTATCTCGCATCTTTTCCCATTGACTTTCATTCATTTTCCTACAATTTCATCATTGTGCAATCTTATAATTATTCAACGAAATTAAATCCATTTTCGAAGCGACGTTATCCATTTACCACAACAGAGACTACAGAATGAGCTCAACGAGAAAAAATGAAATTAATCTATTCCCGGGATAAGACAGTTTCTTTCTCAGTTTATTTATTCACACTATATATATTTTTCAACTTTCTAACAACGCATTTATGGTTTATATATTTTTTCTAAAGCTTTTAAAATATCGAGGCGAACACCGTACCCAACTGTTGTGTGTTAGCCTCAATAAGCTTAGACCGTATCCGTTATCGGTAGATCGAATACAGTAGTATTTCTCAGTTCAAATAATTAAATTTACATTTAGAAAATAAATTTCACAATAAATTTATTATAAAACGAGAGAAAATGAGACATATAGACACGGAGGGACGTTTGATTGTACTGCAATTTCTTCAATATGGATATAAAAGCACCGCGAGGTGAGGAATTTCCACGTCGAAACAAAATGGCGATACTGACCAAACTCGTATTAGGTCACTTCGGGCTGCAGGTGACCCAATACGGCTCAGTACCGTCCCACTATTCGGGGGCTGTGATTGGCGAATTTCATTAGCTGGCATAATAATGTAAAATACTAGTGCGCATTCGCGCACTCGTGTTTGTACAACGTCCCGCACCTCTCATGAATTATTTCACGTAACCAGTCCAGTCAAGCGATTACTCTCTGTGCAATATGCTGTAACAAAGAATAAAATTGAAATGTGTTGCGATCACTGGTCCTGTAACAGATTTTGAGCTAAAGGGTTTCAAGCTTCTGAGTTGAATGAACGGCCTCCAAGATTTTAAAGGATAACACTGACATCTATAGCATAAATAGTAATACTAAATAAATCTCAGGGGCGTCACTCGACACATCAGAGCCCCAAAATTTCCATAAAGCATCCTGACTAAATTTGGAGAGATATGGTAGACCTTTTCTACTCACATAGTCATATATTTCTCACTTTCTCGTCTGACTTTTTTAAGATGAAACAACTTTATGAAATTATTAAAAGTATATGAAACACGTTCTTAGACTGATAAGCCAGAATGACTACATTTGAGACTCGGGGTGATTCTTGACACAAAGCAGACAAATTGGAAATTCATCCCCCATAAACTCTATGCTGTTTTACCCTGACCGATATGAGTAGTGCTTCATCTGACTTTGATCATGCAGTAAAAGAAATACCAACCACGTGGCCCAGTAACGTATGTGCCATAAATTATCATTTTATATCACACACATTCCCCGTGCCCCCCCCCCCCCCCGGGGGGGGGGGGGTAGTAGTAAATGGGCCACGTGCTTGGAATTCTCTCTCACTATCTGGCCAAAGCTTACTAACCACTCCATCAAATGAAGTACTACGCATATCGGCCAACAGTGCAGAGCTTAATATGAGGAATGAATTTCCGATACCAACGAATTACCCTTCATCACATTGACTATTGACAGGCTCAATAATACGTTAATCTAGCTACCTTTACGAATTCTGCACTTGATAATGCTTAACCCTTTGCCTAACATGAAAAGCAGACGACAGTTACAAACAAAAATCCTGAATATATATTAGAGATTACTAGAACAATTCCTAATCTATGATGCTTTGTCTACCCGTCCTTTGTTTATTATTGAACCATAGAAGTATATGTCCCACCTATACTGCTATGGTTCCATTTTTTTTCATTTTTTGCATGAAAAACATAGGTTTTGACCCCTCTTTGGAACGAGCTCGACGAGCTCGTTCCACAGAGGGGTCATAACCTATGTTGTTGAGACAAAAAATGAAAAAAATAATGAAAATTAATTGGCGATTTTTGTGAATAGCGCTGGTCGGTTTTTGTCGTTACGTTGGGTAAAGGTTAATAAATTCAGATTAAACTGATGAAACTAAATTGAGTGTAGAAATGTGTAGACGCAGAAAGAAATCATTAGAAATAGTAGCAATTACAATGGTGGAACTAGGTAAAATATTACAATTTTCAAGTCATTTCACACCAGTTCCTGTTCCACCTGTCTTAATACTGTTCAGATAGAATGCCGGTGTATGCTGTTTTCTCTCCTGGTTACCGATGTATACAGTGACTGCCAGGTTCTGTGAGAAAATTTGAATACATTCATAGACTTGCAAAGAAATGGGACAAAATTCCAGTTGCAAACTCTGGATAATTCTATTTTATCTCCATTAACTGGTTGTGCGAAGATTAAATATCGGGAATGGTTACTCGAACAATACAAACCACGTTCCAGCATGCAAAAATACATATTGAAATTGCCAGTGAAAGCAGTTTATGTGTGATTTATTCTAATTTTGGAGAATGGGCAACAAATTTCAAAAAGAAATTTCTTCCTTCAGAAAAGAGGTAGATGGGTGTCCATGGGGCTGAAAAAAACTTGTTGTCCCTTGTGTGCGAATTGTTTTCCTGACACCCCCTCCCCTCCCTGTATAGTAGGAGAAATACTGGTATTCAGAATAATACTGATACAGAAAAATATGCAACAAAATTGACAATTTGTTTTCAAAGGAACCCGAATGAACAGAAATTCAACACAAACAAACGCCCCAACCTATGCGAAACGAGATGGAATGTTTAATTATATCAACAGGCAGTGTTCAATTGTACCAAAAGGCGAAATTGAGAAAACAAAAATTAGAAAGTACGAGGTCGTTGTATCCAGATAACCAAGCCGAAGCGGGGTCTTCCCGGGATGCTGACATCTATTGTTCTCACACACTGCAAAAACTATAGGTTCTCTTTAGAACCAAAACTGGTTCTAATCTCGTCCCTGAGATGGAACCAGTTCTGTTTAAACAGTATTTATTTCAAATCAAATAAATTGATAAAGATTAACATTAAATATTAACAGAATTAAACATAAATTGAGGGGGGTTCAGTCGTAAGTTCAGAGCTTATACGAGGTTGACGCTAATCATTATTAAGCAAATGAGATATGAACAGTTGGCATATCGAACCAAAACTGGTTCGATATGCCAACTGTTCATATCTCCTTTGTTTCAAAATGTTTGGCGACTGCGTTGAATAAGCTCCAAGTTTACTGCTGAATCTACTTCAGTTCATGTAATATTCTGTTAAAATTGAATGCTAATCTTGGTAAATTTATTTGATTTGAAATAAATACTATTTAAACAGAACTGGTTCCATCTCAGGGACAAGATTAGAACCAGGTTTTTGCAGTGTACAGTCGACCAGTAAGGTGTCAGTCATATCAATAGTTATCATCTCTGAACTGAAACAAAGTAGATACGATAATTTCTACTTAACCCTTTACCTAACGTAACGGCCAAAAGCAGCCAGCGCTATGCTCAAAAATCGCCAATTAATTTTCATTATTTTTTTTCATTTTTTGTCTCAAAAACATAGGTTATGACCCCTCGTTGGAACGAGCTCGTCGAGCTCGTTCCAACGAGGGGTCATAACCTATGTTTTTGAGACAAAAAATTAGTTATTCAAGAATTATTTTTGCAAGTGTCGTCTGCTTTTCATGTTAGGTAAAGGGGTTTTTTTAACCATTTACCTAACATGAAAAGAAGACGTCACTTGCAAACAAAATTCTTGAATAACTAATTTTTTTCATTTTTTGTCTCAAAAACATAGGTTATGATCCCTCTTTGGAACGAACTCGACGAACTCGTTCCAAAGAGGGGTCGTAACCTATGTTTTTGAGACAAAAAATGAAAAAAATAATGAAATTTAATTGGTGATTTTTGTGAATAGCGCTGGCCGGTTTTGGCCGTTACGTTGGGTGAAGGGTTGAAAAAATCTGTCACAAAAAAATTTCACCAGCCTATGACACAATAAATGTCAACCCGAACCGTTTGGCTGGCAAATGGGCGTACACATATTTTGCGATTGCTGATTAGACCTTCTTACGACTGCAATCCTATCTGTAACATAATCCGACGATTCTTCATACGACGGGAAGACAACAACTGAGCTCCACCGAAGAAACGCTTATGAATACACACAGTAAAGAATTCAATTATATATACAGTCACGAGAACCTATACACACAGTCACGCACGCACGCACGCACGCACGCACGCACGCACGCACGCACGCACGCACGCACGCACGCACGCACGCACGCACGCACGCACGCACAGGCACACATACACATATATATATATGTATATGTTTGTGAGTAGTGGGGTGTGTGTTAGGGTGAGTACGGGTGAGTTTGTGTGTATGCATTTGTCCAAATGTGTGTGTGTGCGTGTGTGTGTGTGTGTGCGTGCGTGCGTGGGTGTTTGTGTTTTTGGGGTTAAAAAATCGCACTGGCACAGACATTTCCTACTGAAACGTTTTCTCTTTTAATATGCGGCCGAAAAATTGTTTTCATTTACTGAACCCTAATGGGTTTCAAACATGACAAAAAATTACATAAAATTGATTTAAACTAAGTAATGAGCTCAGGAACTGGTTAAACTGACTGGCAATAATTGATGTTATTCATTGATGGGCTCTAATTTAATCCTTACAAGGATGCTACGCAAGCTTTTGTTTTTCCTATAGGCAATGACAGGTCGAAGATTCAAAGGTTCATTTAATTTAGCATTGGTAAAATTGAATTCATCTTTTAACATTTTTGCTATTTCGACATTCATTTTGTTGTATGTTAAAGTGAAAGGAATGATGGACCTCCTTTCGCATTCTCCCTCTGATATGTTCATACCAAATGGCCAGAGGGTTTAAAGCGTGTTGATCCAAAAAGCTTCACGTTTTTTTTCTAAATTCATCCGTTTCTTCTAATGTGTCTTTAATTGGTGGTTGTTCAATAGGATGGATATCGGAATCGTCCAAAGAATGGCCAGGAAGGTTAAAATGTTGTGCTACTGGGGCATCAGCATTATGTTTTATATCCTGTTTGTGTCTAGTAGCACGTTCTCGGAAAGGATTTTGACTTTGACCAACATACTGTTTCCGACAGCGCTTACATGTGATAAGGTAAATAATGTTTGGTGAATCACAATGGAGGGGGTTACGGATCTGATAATGATTTTTCGTTTGTTCGGAGGAAAGTTCCTCTTTCTGATCAGGCATAAAGGTATGCAATCTACAACGAGGCTTGTTGCAATTAAATACCGCGCCACTACCATTCTACAACGGTCTGTTGTGTTCAATCTTCAGTGGTTCGAAATCAGTAGTTTCAGCTGGACTTTTGAGCTTTTTCAGAGTTTGGGATTTCAGGCTATGCAAAAGGCGCAGTGAGTACCCTCTCGATCTGAGGGCGCCAAATAGAGTAGAGCCTCATTGAAATTTACCTTATCACTTGAATTGCGGTGGAAACGAATGAGCTGTGATTTGATGATACCTTTAAATGTATGTTGAGGATGAAATGATTTTGTGTGCAACAATTGATGTGAATCAGTTGGTTTAAAATATATTTTATAATCTAAATGACCGGAAGCCTGAAATTGCTTGCCTTTATACACGGTCACATCGAGAAAATCAACAGAACTTTCACTGATAGTAGCTTTTAATTTAATGTTTGGATCGTGATTGTTCAAAATTTCTATCAATTCATCAAAATCTTCTTTTGAATGTTCCCAAATAATAAATGTCATCTAAATACCTGAGATATACGAGAGGATGCTTTGCACATTTGCTTAAGGCATTTTCCTCCCATTCCGCTACATAAATGCTTGCAAAATTAGGACTGAATCTTTTGCCCATAGGACAACCCATTATTTGTAGAAAATATTCTCCATTGAATTGAAAGTCATTACCTTTTAAGTTCAGCTCTAAGAGATCCAAAATTTGTTCATCCGGGCGTTTTGCATCCGGATATTTTTCAAATGCATTTTTAACTGATTTAACACCTTTATCAATATCAATGTTCGTATACATACTGTCGATATCCAAAGTATCCAGAATTGCATTTTTCGATATTTTCAATTTCGAATTTTTTTACAGGAAATCCTGTGTAATTTTTAGATAGCTCGGATGTCTATTTGCTATAGGTTTCAGATGATAATCAATTAGTTCCGAGATCCCATAAGATTCCGAATTACAATATGATACAATTGGCCTCCCGGGTGGAGTTACATCATCCGTCCATGAAGAACGGTCCTTGTTGATCTTTGGTAAGATGTAAAATTGTCTTGTGTGAGCACTGAGCTTAGCTGTTAAATATTCCAATTGTTTTTTGGTAATGTGACCTTTGTCGAGGAGAAATTTTAAGATCTTATTGATTTTTTCAACATTACTAGGCCAAATAAGTGAATCTATTTTCTTATAAGGTGTAGTATTGCTGAGTTGTCTCATGGCTTCCTTTATATAATTATCCCGAGATAGAACAACTACCGACCCACCTTTGTCGGCTGGTTTAATTACTAATTTCTTATTTTTTCAAAGTTTTGTGAGGGCTCTCCGTTCACCAGCTGTTAAATTGTCTTTATCGGAGAGTATGTTCATGCTGAACACCTTCTGGATGATTCGTTTGCTAGCCTCAATAATTTCGGGATCTACTTCACTATCTGGAGGTGACCAACCAGATGATTCTGTAAAAGGAAGTTTCCGACCGCTGGAGTTTCTAAAACGGTCTGCTAATTTCATTTGCCTAAGACAATTACAGTTATATGATGGTAAATTTGTTTGGTTACCAGTTTTAGCCTTAGGTGCTGGTACAAAAGTTAAACCGCGATCTAAAAGATATTTCTCTTGGGTTGTTAGGTCATTGGTGTCAGACAGGTTAACCACATTAGTTCCTAATCCCACATCTGTTAGGCGGTTATTACCTTTGCCTTTACTTAGTTTAAATCTAGATGGTTCAACCAGTGATCGTACATAATATTGGCGGTTCTCATGGTCCAATGGATTAAATCCTGAGCAACATCAAACTTCGCGTCATCAATTTTTGGTATAACGTTAACGTCCTTCACTTTCCGAATGGTTTCGTTGATGATGCTCAGGGTTCTCCTCTCAGACTGAGGGAGTTTTTTCGAAAAGTTTAGTTCAGCGAAATAAATTTTTGCTGATCTAAACTTGACCCTGATATCGCTAAGCATATTCCGCAACTGCTTAACTACGAGATCAGAATTGTCATTCCGAGAATTCACGCCAATATTTAATAATATTTTTTGGGGACTGGACTGGCCCCGGTGCCCTTTAAACGTAGAGCGAAAATGATTGAATTTGGCGCCGGGGTAACACTCCACCTGGATGTCCGGATGGGGATTTCGATCAATGTGTCCTAAATTTGAACTTCCAATCATAAGGATGTTTTTACAAACATCGGGAAGGCGCCAATTCCTTTTGTAAAAATTAACTCCGCTTTTATGCCGAAACTGGGAGAATTTAGAATCAAATGAGCGGCCCGAGTTGCGCTCGGTGATTTGACTTTCTCCGAGTACGATATACCTGGTTGAACCACTCTAGAGGCAGGATAAGGGGGAGAAGAAACAGAAGTAGGAGAGGAAACAGAAGCAGGAGAGGAACCAGAAGGAGAAGCAGAGGAAGCAAGAGGAGTTCTAGTGAGAGCACTAGGAGAACAGGCGAAGAAAGGCTGAGGAGGAGTAGGAGGTAGAGGAGCAAGACGAGGCGAGACAGCGTTACTCAATTTGCGAACATCTTCAGTCACAATATGGACCGGAGATGTTTGCAAATTAAGGCGCTTACTCTGAGAGAAAGCAGGAGAGGTACAGGGAAACAAGAGGGAGAAGTACTTTGCCTTGATCTTTTCTTATTATGTTTTTCGCGTTGGGGTAGAGAGACAACACGGGCCGGAGTTTGCTTGCTCCCTCCCGTATTGTTCCTTACTCCAGACACTGGGCGAAGTTCCGAAATGTAAGACTCATAGGCCGAAATCGTCCTATCGGTCAACTTATTTTTAAAGTTTTTTTGAGCCCAGATCAAAGGCACGCGCCGAAGTGCTGTTGAAGTCTATCTTTTCGAGTCAAGGAGGTAATCGCATAGCCAAAGTTATCTTAGACTTCAACTGGTTTAAATTTATCTTATAATGCTCAATTAAAGCATTTAACGTTTGGTTGGCCCATCCCACACTAATCTGTCGAAAAACAGAAAAAATGTCTGGGGTGGGAAGAGCCGGCTTAAGAAAGCCACCTGACTCATCTACTTTCTTCTCCAACTGTTTCGGGAAATCCTGGTTGGCCAAATACTGCTTTAGGAGACCAATATGGTGCATACACTGAATCACCTGAAAAGGGGCCTTGACCAATCTAGAATAGGCCTGGAATGATTGTTCCTGGCCCCTTCCAGACTGGGCAACTCTCTTTCCCTGATGCTTCTGTCTTTTTTGGGCCATTTGAAGAATAGGTAGATGAATTTAAAATGAAATTAAAATGAAGAAATGAAATAAATTAAAATGAAACCTAGATATTACCTATTAGAGAAGATACCTGGATTGGTTGTAGCCTTCAGCAAAGGTAGAAAATAATCCGTCTGTCTCGACGCGTTTCGCTTGTTTTAGCTTCTTCAAGGAGACTTTGAGGAAAATGATTCCAACTTGAATGAATGAATGAATGAACGAATGAACGAATGAACGAATGAACGAATGAACGAATGAATGAATGAATGAATGAATGAATGAATGAATGAATGAATGAATGAATGAATGAAAGGTTTTAGCGCGACGAAGGCGCGCAGGGACGATGTGGGATTTACAAATCCCTTGCGACCCGGTTAAACTTATTTTATTTCACTTGGATCACACAGGCCTAGCTTTCCTATTGCTTCGAATGGGGTCTGAGGGGGTATGCACGCTGTTAGAATTCCCGGCAGTTTACGTTGGAGTGATAGATTGTCAATACTCAATCCCTCAACGCCATTAAGACTATTAGAGAGTGGGCTCTATTCAGGTCAGCTCGGCGATGATAGAGGTTTGACTCCCACCATGGTGGTGAGCCAGAATATAATGTTGTGTGATGGCAAATTTAAGGGAAGAAGAGAAAAGAAAACCAAACAGCAACGCCGGTTTGGTAGCGGCCCCGGTATATGACCATAGCGGTTACAAAAAAGGAGTGGATAAAGCTCCAACAATTTAGTTTGAAAAAACCGGGAGTCATCCATCAAGCCTTCTGGGAGATAGGATGCCGTATGTGATTTTGAGGTATCTGGTTATCCTTCGGGAATTCCAAATGACCTCCCCCACCCACAAAAAAGCCCTTAAAAGGGTTGTGTGCTGGCAAGATTGTTTTAGTCCTTGCCTTGGTCTTGTTAGGTTTTCTGCACATTTTTGCATGAGGATTGTTTCAATCCCTCATAGTTTGTCATTTAGTTTGGTCGTGTGTCTGATGAGATAGAGGAGGTAGAAAAGATAGAGAGCTGGAAATTAGAGCAATTCGGTTTTTAATTTACAACTATTTAATTTCCGTCCGTGAAGACCAGTGACATGTGGATGGGGAAGCCAGCATTTTTTCCCCGAGGTTTATATCTCAGGGAGGGGAGACCCGGCAGCAGGTGGAGATTTTCCTCGCTGTTTGCAACTCCCACTGGTAACAGAGGCAAGCTTTCGCGCGTATCGTGTCACCCGCAGCCAGTTCTACATTTAGGTCACAGAATGCCTGGCTCACCCCATCACAATGATGTAATCTTTAACCCTTTCGATAGACACGCCCCAGATTATTTAGTTTTCCTATTGAGGACGCGATGCGCATTGAGTTCTATTATTAATTCGCTGTCTTGAAGTCTATTTAGAGTTTTGCTTTGAAGATCTTTTAAGCGCATTGCTATAGTGTCTATTTTTGCTATCTCGTGAAGTTGTTTTATCGATGTCCACGTGGGCTTGCGCAGAGCCACGCGCAAGGCATGATTTTGGACCCGTTGTAGTTTTTTAATGTTGTTTTTATTCAGGTCACTTGTTATTATGGCCCCATACTCTAGTACTGGGCGTATATATGATTTGTAAAGCTTGAGGAGAATTTCTTTATTGGCTCCCCAGTTTTTACCTATAATCATTTTCAGGAAATTGATGCGTTTAGTGGCTTTGACAGCGACTGAGTTTATGTGGTTGTTTAGATTGAGACTGCTATCCAGGGTGAATCCCAGAAACTTTGCCTCATTACTAGCTTCAAGTTTATGATCGTAAAGCTTAAGCTCAATATTAGGGACAGGCTTTTTCCTTTGCTTTTTATGGAATGTGATACTTTGTGTTTTCGCGGCATTCAGCTTGATGCGCCACATAGCGCACCAGTCTTGAAGGTCGCGGATGGTATCCTGCAGGCGGTTTTGTATTATGTTTCGAGACTTACTGGCCGTCCACATTCCTTTGTCGTCTGACAATTGAGATAGTTGAACATGGTTCTTCCCTACTTTTTCAATGTCATTCACATATATTATGAATAGAAGCGGGCTAAGGACCGAACCCTGTGGAGTGCCCGCTTCGAGTTTTACCTCGCCTGACACCTCGCGGTTGACCCTCACTTTGATTTTCCGATCAGATAAAATGATGATATGATCCTTAGAATTTTGGTAGGTAGCCCCATTTTAGCTAGTTTGTATCTCATGCCATTGTGCCAGACAGAGTCAAACGCCTTTTCTACGTCGAGTAATAGCGCGGTTCCTATTTCATTTTGACTGAACGCTGTTTTCGTATAATCTACCAGTCTATAAACATGCTCGATTCACTCTCTTTGGCTTCTGTATGCCCTTTGCCACTTATTGAAAAAGCTGATTGATTCGAGATGGCTGCGGAGTCTAGTCGTGAGAATCCGTTCGAAAATTTTTCCAATACAGCTGAGTAGGCTGATTGGGCGGTAATTAGCTGGGTTGCTCAAATCCTTGTCGGGTTTGTCCTTGTCCAACATTGGGAGGTCATGCCTGTTATATATCCATATGTGGGCTGGGGTGTTTTTCACAGCTCAGTACATAATTAAACTCGGTGACAAGGTGACAAATGTCACTCATCTTGATAATTCTTTTCAATCTGAGATGTCCCAAGTTTGTTTTTCACAACTCAGTTTGTGTCGTCCAAACAAATTAGATGTAAAAGAAAAATCACTATTTCAGCTTGCTTAGCTGTGTTGGAAAAATATTTGAGCGGATTCTCACTACGAGACTTCGCAGCTATCTCGAATCAATCAACTTTTTCAACAAATGGCAAAGAGCGTATATGAGTCAGAAAGAGGGAATCGAACACGTATATAGACTGGTCGATTATATCAAAACAGTATTTAGTCAAAACGAAGGTGAGGGTTAATCGTGAGGTGTCAGATGAAGTAATACTCGAAGCGGGAACACCACAAGGGTCGGTTCTAAGTCCGCTTCTTTTCAAAATATATGAGAATGATATAGAAAAAGTAGGGAACAACTGTGGGGAACTATCGCAGCTCTCAGACGACAAAGGCATTTGGACGGCCAGCAAGTCCAGAAACATAATTAAAAATCGTCTACAGGATACCATTCGCGATCTTGAGAGTTGGTGCGCCCTGTGGCGCATCAAACTCAGTGCCGCCAAAACTCAAAAAGTTACGTTCTTCAAAAAGTAAAGGAAGAAACTAGTCCCCAGTATCGATCTCCAGTTATACAATCACAAACTAGAAGCAAACAAAGATGCCAGATTTTGGGGATTTATCCTAGATAGCAATCTCAGTCTAAACAGTCACGTAAACTTCATTACGGTTAGAGCTAATAAACGTATCAATTTTCTGAAGATGATCAGAGGTAGAAATTGGGGAGCAAACAAAGATGTGCTTCTCAAGCTCTACAAAACATTTATACGTCCGGTACTAGAATACGGTGCCATAATAACAAGTGACCTGAGCAAAACCAACATTCAGAAGCTACAGAGGGTTCAAAATTATGCCCTGCGAGTGGCACTATGCAAACCGAAATGGACACCGATAAAGGAACTTCACGAACTAGCAAAAATAGAAACTATTGATACGCGATTAAAATACCTACAAAACAAAACCCTCAAAAGACTCCAAGATAGTGAATTAATGGTTGAGCTGAACGAACACCGATCCCTTAACAGAAAAACAAAATAAGTTTCCGGAAAAAAAAAATTAAAAAAAAAAAAAAATTAAATAAAATAAAATAAAAATTATACAAAATAACTAAATCGCGTTGAGTCAGTGAGGATTGCCTCGCTACTCATTGAGAACTTTAGGATAAAGTCTGTGAGCACTGCCTCGCAACTCTGCTGAAGCGCGATTGAAATGCGTTTAATAAGATCAACATAAGAAAACCCTCCACGTACTCCAGGATAGTGAATCAATGGCGAAGCTGAACGAACACCGAACTCTTAACAGAAAAACAAAATAATCTACAGTAAGTTAAAATTACTCAATAGAATTAAACTGCGTTGAGTCAGTGAGGATTGCCTCGCTACTCATTGAGTTCTTTATGACTGAGTCTGTGAGGATTGCCTCGCAACTCTGCGTGTGGGGAGTGGGCTCCGAACAAACACACCCCTTACCCCATCCATAGCAACATTCACACAACAGGCACAATATACAATAGCGGATACCTATCTTTCTCTCTACCTATAACTTCTCTATATGAACATTCTCAAATTTTCAAGCAACACTCTTATAAAGAAGACGCATGGAAATGGTAGACAAAGCGTAGGAGGAATTGGTGCAACCTACCTTTCTCCAACATACACAAGAAACCACCAAACACTAGGCAAGGATTGAAACAAGCTTGTCTGACTGGGGACGAGTGTACATTTTATATAAATAAACATTTGAATAAAGATTTAACAGTCCTTTTAAGGGCTTGAGAGTGTGTGTCTGTGAGAGGGGTTTTTTTTTTTGGGGGGGGGGGGTGGAGGAGGTCATTTGGAAATCCAGAAGGATAACCAGATACCTCATAATCACATACGGCATCCTATCTCCCAGAAGGATTGATGGATGAATCCCGGTTTTTCAAAACTAAACTGTTGGAGCTTTCTCCACTCCTTTTTTGTAATCGCTATGGTCAAATACCGGGGCCGCTACCAAACCGGCGTTGCTGTTTGGTTTTCTTTTCTCTTTTTCCCTTAAATTTGCCATCGCACAATATTACATTCTGGCTCGCCACCATGGTGGGACTCAAATCTCTACCATCGCCGAGCAGGAACCGACTAGAGCCCACTCTCTGATAGTTTTTATGGTGTTGAGGGATTGAGTATTGACAATCTAACACTCCAACGTAAACTTCCGGGAATTCTAACCGCGTGCATACCTCCCTCAGACTCCATTTGATGCAATAGGAAAGCTAGGCCTGTGTGATCCAAGTAAAAAACAATAGGGTTAACCGGGTCGCAAGGGATTTGTAAATCCCACATCGTCCCTGCGCGTCTTCGGCGCGCTAAAACCTTTCATTCATTCATTCATCACTATTATGTGCACTATATGGGTAAATAATTGTACAGTTGTGCAGGTGTCCGGAGATATTTTGGACGATGGGAAGCCGAGTCCAAATATTGGAGGACACCTGCACAACTGTACAATTATTTACCCATATAGTACACAAAATAGTGATATATGTGATTTAATCCACAGCCCCTCAATGTTAACAAAAGTCAAAAAAATTATATTTTAGAAAGTTTGACACGAGTAAGACCACATTTTAAAACACTTTTTGCTTGCTCTACCCCCGAAAAACAAAATGGGCATAACCCATTGTTTGCTTGCTAGAAAGTCTATTGAAGTTATGACACGCATCAGGAGTTCAGATATTGTGAACAGATCTGTGGCTTCGAAGTGAACTCACATCATGACGTAATTTGTTCTTCCGCTAATATAATGTCTCAGCTCAAGGGTGGAACACTTATTCAATCCCTCATCGAAAGTGCGGCAGATAAATTTAATAATCGTTCATTTTTGAAGCATTTGGAAGAATAATTCTTTTTTTAATCTGAAGAAGAGGTTCGCTTTCCCTCAGGGGTGGTGGGTTGTGGTGCCTGATTGCCGTCTTAATATTTGAAAAAAGGCGTTTTTAGGTTATTTATTTATTTACTGGTGTTTAAGGGCACTTTTCTGCAGCTATGGCTAATTGTGACCGCAAAAAAGGTATAAAGTCAAGTTTAGACAATCGTTTACACCCATGCTGCCCATTTTAGGGGACTTCTACCCCGGGCACTGGTGACCAGGTCCGATTTTACCAGTAAAACTGAACTTGTTTACCACAGCAAACAAGCACTGCTTCACTTCCGAGGTTTCCACAGGAGTCCTTTTTAGGTTACCAGGGCTGTTGGTTATTAAAAGCAACAAAACATCAAAAAGTACATTATAATTTGGACACGATGCACACTCAATTTAGAGAAAAGCTTGTCGATAATTCATGTGTTAGAAAGTTTTTCACACCTCCTTTACAGCATCTTTACTTTTGAATGGTTATGAATCCAGTACCGTGACAACCGTACAAATATCTAGTTATTGGGACTGTTTCAAAACCGTCCCAATGTCCAGATATTGGTATTGTTTTACTGAGCTGTTCTCATCAAAGGAAAGGAATGGTTTCGCGCGCCGAAGGCGCGCAGGGACGGTATAGGGGACAAGCCCCTTTCGACCCTCAGTTACTGTAGATGATTCATTCTCACATGTCTAGGCGTGTTGAAGGAGGAACGGCTTCAGGTACTCGGCAGGTGTCACCAGTTGCGTCGTGATGGTCTCTTGGCTGATGTCGGTTGAACCCTCGGGTGAGGACCAGTGTGAGAGGTTGGGTCATCTCACAAAGGTACTACCTCTCCCCGAGGGTGCAGTCGATCTGGATTTTCGGGCAAGTATAGTCTGCCGCTTCGAGGATGATTTTGAGTGATGGCCATCACTGGCAAGTATAATCTGCCTCAGGCTGTCTCTGTTTGGTTGGACTCTTTGAAGGAAAACAACAACGACCCCTTTCGGGGACCACCAAGAAGAAGACCCGAACTTCCCTGGTTTGGGGGCAGGCCTGCCTGTTCTCATCAAAAGATCAGAAGAAATGATTTAGCGAGCCGAAGGCGCGCAGGGACGGTATGGGGGACAAGCCCCTTTCGACCCTCGGTAGCTGTATATGAGGGCTATCACATGTCTAAGCGTGTTGAAGGAGGAAAAGGATCCGGTACTCGGCAGGTGTCTCCAGTTGTGGGTAGGCGGTCTCGTTGACTGATGTCGGTTGGACCCTCGGGTTTCTCATCAAAACCGTACTTGGTGTGATTTTATAGGGCTTGTTTTCATGACAGAGAACAAAAGAAATATTAGGTAGCTGTGGATTAAGAAGCCCTATTGATTGGCTTTCATTGATTTTTCATCAGTCAGTGAGTGGTTTGCTTTACTGACCCCGTGAAGCCCTATCGATTGGCTTTGGTTTAAGTATAACCAATCGGGAGCGGTTTGCTTTACTGGCTTCAGATGTGTGTGAAAATAATATGAAAAAATTGTTTTATAAAATATATTGAGACTGGAGAAATAAATAAAAAATAACGCCAAAGATTATGATGCCCCACGAATGTTATCAGTTGGAATGAATATCCACCGACGGAGGTTTATGACGGAAAATATTTCACGTAACGTAGAAATTGTGTGTTTTACCCTCTGAACCTCTACATTGTGTGAAAGGTATGACAAATTAAAAATTAAAAATTAAAATAAATATAAAAATAGAAATAATAATAATAAATAAATAATAAATAATCAAATAAATAAAAAATATAATAAAATAATAAAAAATAAATAAATAAATAAATAAATAAATAAATAAATAAATAAATAAATAATAATAATAATAATTTTATTTAGGAAATAAATAAACATGGTTGAAATTGGAACCTATTTTGTTTTTGGGCATATATGAACTCTGGCACTAATTCATTGATGGGCTCTAATTTAGTCCTTACAAGGATGTTACGCAAGCTTTTGTTTTTCTTATAGGCGATGACAGGTCGAAGATTCAAAGGTTCATTTAATTTAGCATTGGTAAAATTGTATTCATCTTTTAACATTTTTGCTATTTCGATATTCATTCTGTTGTATGTTAAAGTGAAAGGAATGATGGACCTCCTTTCGCATTCTCCCTCTGATGTGCGTGCGTGCGTGCGTGCGTGCGTGCGTGCGTGCGTGCGTGCGTGCGTGCGTGCGTGCGTGCGTGCGTGGCTGGCTGGCTGAGGGTCAGTGGTGTTGTTGTTGAGAGCTGAGAAGAGACCAGCATAGAGCATAAAACATTACGGAAATCGCAAATATACTCGCCCAAAAAAGAAAGTGTGCATTGCAGAAATTGATCAAACTCCAAAAAAATAATTTCGTAGGTGTAAAGAGTGTTAACCTGTTCATGAATATGTTATATTGAACACAAAAACAGCTTTCCCCGTTAAAATTGCATTAACGTTAAATGACGTGCTGCACGTTTGTGAAAAGGCATGTTTTGCACGTGGAGAGTCTGAAAATACATGCAGAAGTGTGAATCCTTGGGTATTTAAACACTAAAGTAAAGCCTTCCTATCGTTCACATTCAAACTTGCGCTGCTGTTAAAACGACTCCACATTAGCATGCCAAGATTGACAATGAATCAACGTCTCCTTGCCCTGGGTATGATTAGAGCTGGCAGAACACACAGAGAGGTTTCCCAGCATTTGAACTGCTACCGTAACACTGTAGACAGGCTAGTCCATCGACATGCACAACATGATGACGTTCGAGACCGACCCCGTGCCGGGAGACCCCGAGTTACCACCCCTGCACAAGATCGGTATATCCGTGTCGTCCATCTCCGGAACCGGCAACAAACGGCAACGACGACAGCCAGGAACATCCCTAACCTGAGACGGATACATCCTCAAACAGTAATCAACCGGCTGCGAGAATACGGCTTACGTCCTCGAAGACCTGCAATTCGTCCGATTTTGACGTTACGTCATCGTCGTGCTCGACTGCAGTGGTGTAGACAACATCTCAGGCATCCCTTACACTGGTGGCGACGTGTTTTATTCACAGATGAATGTCGTTTCCATCTTTCATCATCAGATGGCCGCCAGAGAGTGTACAGACGCCGAAACGAACGCTACGCAGATCCATGTATCATGGAGCGAAGCCGTTATGGGGGAGGGTCAGTAGGTAATAAAGGCCGATTCAAGCATCAACGTACATGTACGTGTACGTGTACACGTACATCGATGTACACCTCCATAGGATTTAGTCTTAAAATCGTGTACAGGTACACGATTTTAACGTTTTTAGGGTGATGTTAGAATCGGCTTTACCGATTCAAACATCACTGATTGTATCCAAGAGTGAAAAAAAAACGCATGAAATTTTACGTACACGTACATGTACCGTTTTGATTGAAATTGGCAAATGGGTTTCCCCCATAAGATTCAGTGTTAAATTGCGAGCAAAAAAACGTTTTGTCGTTTCTAAATCATCATCTTGCTGATTCTAAATCATCCGCGTCTGTACACGATTTTAACACTGAAACCCTATGGAGGCGTACACGGAAATCCATTGCGGATTTTCCGTCGGAAATCGAATCGTGTACGGTACACGGAAAAGAGGTGATTTTTGAACCGGCAAACCCACTGTCACGTTTTTTATTGATATATAGGAGAGAAAAAAATATATAAATAAATAGTTATTTAAAAAATAAATATATCAAACCGAATAGATAATAAAAAAAATAAATACGTAAATCATGAGCGATTCTCAGACTATTAGAGTAAGGTTTCTTTTAAAAATGTTGATGAGAGCCTACGCATTCTGCGTGAACGAACAACTAGGTCGTCTCTTGTTAGAACGATGCATCGGATGTCGGGATCACCTAGACTTCGATCATGAGAATCATTCGTGTCTGTGGATGGAAAGGGAAGATATGGTCGTCAAGTATTTCGAACCGGCGTTTGAACGCGTTCAAATCGATGAAGTGATCGCGTTTTGGAAGAGATTACTCTTCTGCAAGGATCAAAGCAAGCCCACAGTTTCGGAAGAACTGAAATTGGCCCGTAAAAGTCTGACTTTAGAAGATAAGGGATGCGTCATGAAATTATTGTTCAATGAAGCATACGTCTAAGTTTCTCGTTGATATAAAATAAGGGAGAATAGAAAATAAAATAAATACACACATAAATTTTTTATCTAATATTAGAAAGAAAAAAAAACAAAAATGAGAACCAGAAATAAATTGTATCCGACGTTAGATGAATACGAGGATGAGAAGCCAATCAGCGTTTTGCCGACGGCACCGTCGCTAGAAGAAAAGGAAAGAGGAGAGAGGTATCGCATCGATCAAATCAGTAGAATCCAAGAGTATCTAATTCGAGAGAGAGATTCTCATCATTCTCTCAAGAAGAAGTATTCGCGTTTCGTGAAATTCGTCAACGCGATCGACACGACACTCATCACGATTTCCATGGGTTTACACGCGGCCGGCATCGGATTAATGTCGACCACGGAGTGGCTCTCGCCGCTGGATTGTTTAGCACGCTCGGAAACTTTTTGAGTAGGAAATTATATCTCAAGGCGAGGAAACATGACAAGATTCGCATCTTGGCCGACTCCAAGATCGACATGATATCTGAAATGATCTCTATGGCGTTGAAAGACGGTAGGATATCGGACGGAGAATACTTCGCGATATTGAGAGAGAAAACGAAATACGATGCCATGAAAGAAGCCGTGAGAATCAAGACTCGTCAGATCATCAAGGAAGAGATGAAGGATTCTCTCGTGGAAAAGGGGAGGAAAGAGGCCAGGGAGGAATTCAGTAAGATGATAGTACTCAAGAGCAGCAATTGAAAAAAAAATATATATATAATAAGAACAGAATTAATTAATTATTAAATTTATATATAAAATAAAAAAAACGAAATTAATTTAAATAACTCTTAAAAATGTATTGCGTAAAGTGTAAGAGAGTTACCGAGACGAGTAATTCTCGAGAAGTATGAACTAAAAACGACAGACAGATGCTTCGCAGAATTTGCAACGTGTGTGGTTCTGTCAAGACTCGATTCATCAAAAAAAAGAACGCGAGCAAAGGTAAAGGCATCGTGAATAAAATGATCAATAATCTACCTTTCGAAATGCATCTGCCCGGTCACAGTTTCAAGGGACCTGGAACGAAATTGAACAAGAGACTCAACACTGATCTGACACCCAAATCTTGGAGCAAACCTGTGAATAGGGTTGACGCGGCCGCGTATGATCACGATCTGTGCTACACCGGACATCCCGACACCAAGACTCGCAACGACGTCATGCGATAAAAACATGTTGAGGAAATTGATAGGCATATCGAATCCGACCAGGAGAGAGAAGATAGAACGTTCACTGGTCGGTAATCTGATTGGTGCGAAACATCGATTCGGATGGGGCGTTCAAAAAAAAAGTGCATCGGAAAAGAAGAAGAAACGATTATTGACGAGCGAATTGGCCAAGGAGTTACACAAACCCATAGTGCATAAATTTCGAAAGAGAAGGGTGTTCGTGAAGAGTTTGGATGATATTTGGTCTGCCGACTTGGTCGACATGAGATCGTTTTCGAGGTGGAACGAGGGCGTCAAATATCTATTGACGGTCATCGACGTGTTTTCCAAATACGGTTGGATCAGAGCTTTGAAGAATAAATCGGGACCTTGCATCGTCGAGGCTCTGAAGAGCGTGTTCGACTCGTCTTCTCGAAAACTGAGTAAATTGTGGGTGGATAAGGGAAAGGAATTCTACAACAAGCACGTTCATCGATTGGTCGACCTCTACTCGATCGAAAACGAAGAGAACGATGAAGGAAAAGATGCACAGATACTTCACGGCGAATTCGACCAAGAAATACATATAAGCTCTGAACGGTCTGGTCAAAGATTACAACAACACGTGACACAGATCGATCAAGATGACTCCTGCGGAAGCTAGCGATCCTCGAAACGAAAAACGGGTCTACGCGAATCTATATTCTGAGAGATCTAAGATCAGGAAGAAGTCTAGAACGCCGAAATTTGCGGTCAGTGATCAAGTGAGAATCTACGCTTATAAGAAGCACTTTGAAAAGGGTTATACTCCTCGATGGACCTCGGAAATCTTCGTGATAATCAAAATATTTCACACCGATCCGGTGACTTACGAAATCGAAGCTTTGGATGGAGAAGAGATCATCGGAAAGTTTTACGAACAACAATTACAGAAGACAAAGTTCTGATAAAGAAAACATATTTTTTTTTATTTACTTTCTTTAACATTTTCTTGTTTACACACACATATATATATAAGAGAGAAAAATAATAATAAATAAAGAAAGCAAGTTAATTAATAAACAAAAAAAACTAAAAATCCTTTAAAATGACAAATATACTAGATATAGCACAAAGCATAGTGAAAGATGAAAGTATTCAAGAATAAGAGGTTCACGAATACGAACCGGTAACCGGAACGAGTTTGAACAATGTGGGAGAGATAAGAATCAATGTCGAAACTCAAGATCTATTCATACATCCTAGCGAGAGTTACATAGTGGTGCAGGGACGTCTCACCAAGGAAGATGGGAGCGACTACGCCGACGACGACACGGTTACTCTAGCCAATAATGGCATCATGCATCTATTCAGTAATATAAAATACATGCTATCAGGACAAGAGATAGAATCTGTGTTTCATCCCGGTCAGGCCACCACGATGTTCGGACTCTTGACGTATCCTGATGATTTTTCGAAATCCAGAGGACTTAATCAGTTGTGGGTGAAAGACACCGTCGGCCCTGCTAGCGCCAGCGCCGCCTTGATATTCGACTACGTCGTCAAGACGTCCAGACCTAAAGGAACGTTTTCATTCAGGATACCTTTGAAACATATCTTCGGATTTGCAGACGATTACAACAAGATCATGTACGGATTCAAACACAATCTGACGTTGATTCGAAAAGGAGACGACGACGCAATAGTGAGACTCACTGTGACCAATGTGGGTAAGATAACTCTACACAAGATATCATGGTTCGTTCCGCACATGGAGCCTTCGATCATGGAAAAAGCGCGTCTCTACAAGATCATAGAATCCAAGAGTAAATTACCCGTGGGATTTAGAATGAGACAGTGTGACACGGCTAGCATTCCACCCTCCATGAATCACTTCGATTGGAGATTGACAGTGAAGTCCACTTCCGAGAGACTGCGTTTCATCGTGGTTGCATTTCAGACCGATAGGGACGGGTCTCAGGAAAAGAATGCGTCGCTGTTCGATCACTGCCATTTGAGAAACATGCAAGTGTTTCTGAACGCCACGAGATATCCAGCAATCGATTACAACGCGTCGTTCGACAAGAACGATTTCTGTAGACTGTACGGTACGCCGCTGATTTTAGAAAGAAGTATCACGGTCTAGATGAATTGATGAGCAATCCTAACATATCTCCTGGCGAATACAAGTCGATGTATCCCATGTTCGTATTCGACGTCAGTAAACAGAGTGAACGACTCAAGAGTAGCATCTTAGACATTCAGATCAAGATGCAATTCGATAGGAACATTCCGAGAAAAGCCGAAGCCTTCACCCTGGTCCTGTCAGACAGATAATTACAATTCGAATTGGATGGAAATAAGATGTCGATCATTCGATGAGAGACAAGTGTGAAGAAAAAAAAAATATATAAATAAAAATTTAAAAAATTATTATAAAAATGAATGATAAAGAAAGAGAATACTTAAGAAGAAACAGACATGTTTTGATTAAAAATATTTTGCAAGATTCGTTAGCAATAATTCTAGACACTTTAGTCGAAACAGAACCTTTGATATTGACTGATTATATGAGACGTGAAATCGAAAGTAAAATCTTGATAGAAGATAAGACCAGAAAACTTTTAGACACGTTGACGTATAGAGGACTGACTGCTTTTCGAGAATTTATAAAAGCTCTTCGAAATGTTAAAATAGATGTTGACACGTGTTTCGAGATAGGTGATCCAATTTCACGAGATGAAACATTATGAGAAATAATGTATTAAAACAAAACCTCAAAAAAAAAAATAAATAAATAAAGTAATGTGATCTAGAGAGATTGAACATCTTTCTAAATCTCATTACTTTTTTTTTTTTTTTTAATAAATCACACATTATTTTTTTTTTTTAATTCATTATTTTCCACGCGTTCACTGTTTGTTCAAAGGAACTAATTCGATCAGTAGACTCACCACGGAAGTGGCGGCTTTGGGATTATTGGTTTTTGTAACGAAATTAATCCTGTCTCCAGCGTTCACTTTGAGAGGCGTGCCGAACGTGCTAACATTCGCGTGTTGATTCTCAGTCTTTTTGACGCTGTATCTCTTATCGCTCTCTACTCCATTCACCATGAGATTGACGACCGCTCTGTTATTCAAATCCGAGGAAGCCAGACTCATTCGAAGGATTTCACCTCCCAGCGCCATGGGATATCCCTCCTGACCATGTTTCGATCCGCTACCTCCATTTCCGAAAGACCACTCAGCTTTTCCTTCATCTAAGGTGCCGGCCTCCTCGGCCCACACAGTGATCAATTGTCTAGCATATTTGACTTTCTCCACCACCGAAATCAGGCTGCAGACATCCGTCATGTTCATGGGGTCTGGTAGATTCGTGAGCGCATGTCCACCCATGTCTAGTTTACCTTCCATTATGTCACCCTTTCTCCAGACTGAGTTGTCGTCCACATACTTTCTGCTGACCGTGCTGGAATCGAATTCGGGATCGTGACTGAGTCCGAATAAATTCTTACCATTCATGTGGATACCACCCTCCATGGTTCTGCCAGATTGTTTGTTCAGGTAGAGATCGTCCACTTGCGATTCTAGGTATTCTTGTGATTGTATCATGGCAGAATCCATGTAGCCCTTGTTGACCATGGTTGAATCCGCATCCGTGTCGTCGATCTTCTACAGATTCAATATCTTGTTGAATCCCGCATTCAGATCCGATTTCATTTCTCGTCTGTCAGACTTTCTCTGTTCCAGATCTATGTAGTGTTTGGTCGCCACGTCCTTGGGATTCGTGGGAGTGGCCACGTTCGTTATCTTGTTATAATTGGCGTTCAATTCCGAGTGCATCATTTTCTGAACATATCTATTTCTCAGGTGTTCGCTGAATCTCGCATGAGAGTCGTCTGCGTATTTCTTGGTTGCGGCATCGGTGGGATCTATGGGATTCGCGACGTTCACCAAACATTTGGATTTCAGATCGAGATCGTCGGTCATGGTTTTATCCACATAATTATCTAGCATGATTCGTTCGAAATCGGCGTTCCCCCTGTCGACGTATTTTTTAGTCACAGAATCTGCGAGATCTATTGGCTCGGGAAGATTGTAGAGCTTCTTATCATTCATGTTCAAAGGTTCTTCTCGAGGTTCATATCTCCGAACGTAACATTCGTCCAAGTTGGCAACGTCATAACCATCGTCAACTTCGAACGTCTTCCTCTTCTTTCTTAGGTTGACTTTTTCGTCGTCACTTGTACCAACTTTATCGACTGGCATGTTGTTGTGGAATTTTTTTTGTTTTTTAGAAAAAATATATTCAAAACGCAGTTGATTAAAAATGAACTATTTTTTTTTATTTTTCGTTTTTATTAGATTAAATTTTTTTAAAATAATTTATTATCTTTATATATACTATAAAAAAAAATCTCTCTCTAATGTAAATCATTGAGAAAGTCTTGAAACTGATCTCCTTCAGACCATCTCTTGAGAACGTAGAGACACAGGTGACCGCAAAACACTTGATCTGGTGATTGCACTTGTTCCGTGTTGTAACAGACCATCAATTTGTTGAAATAGTTCTTTATTTCTTTTGGCGGCGAGATTCCGTAGCTGTCGAAATACTAATTTTTCTTCTTCCCATTCTTGATCCACGCCACCCAGTGAGTGCCTTCACCCGATGAATCGTCTAGATTTAAAATTCTGCATTTCGTTTGTCGAGGTCTTCTCTTCGGTAAGGCATCTCTGGAAAACACGCCTAGAAAATCTTTGATTTTCAAATCTTTCACCGCATTCAACAGACTGATGTTGGATAGGGGTTCGTTAGGTAAGACAACACCTTCTACGGATATCTTTATTTTCTTATTCATAAATGCGTATATATTTTTTTATTTTTTTTTTTTATTTATTATATTATAATTCACTAAAAATGACGTTATTTTTTTTTATTTTTTATTTTTCTTTTTAAACTAACTCTCTCGATGTCTCTATCGATTTCTATAATTTTGAATCCATCTAATTCCTCTTGATTTCTGGAATCCTATCATCCACAATCATATCTGGAATCTTATCATCCACAATCATATCTGGAATCCAATCATCCACATTCGTCCACATACTTTCTGCTGACTGTGCTGGAATCGAATTCGGGATCGTGACTGAGTCCGAATAAATTCTTACCATTCATGTGGATACCACCCTCCATGGTTCCGCCAGATTGTTTGTTCAGGTAGAGATCGTCCACTTGCGATTCTAGGTATTCTTGTGATTGTATCATGGCAGAATCCATGTAGCCCTTGTTGACCGTGGTTGAATCCGCATCCGTGTCGTCGATCTTCGACAGATTCAATATCTTGTTGAATCCCGCATTCTGATCCGATTTCATTTCTCGTCTGTCAGACTTTCTCTGTTCCAGATCTATGTAGTGTTTGGTCGCCACGTCCTTGGGATTCATGGGAGTGGCCACGTTCGTTATCTTGTTATAATTGGCATTCAATTCCGAGTGCATCGTTTTCTGAACATATCTATTTCTCAGGTGTTCGCTGAATCTCGCATGAGAGTCGTCTGCGTATTTCTTGGTTGCGGCATCGTTGGGATCTATGGGATTCACGACGTTCACCAAACATTTGGATTTCAGATCGAGATCGTCGGTCATGGTTTTATCCACATAATTATCTAGCATGATTCATTCGAAATCGGCGTTCCCCCGTCGACGTATTTTTTAGTCACAGAATCTGCAAGATCTATCGGCTCGGGAAGATTGTAGAGCTTCTTATCATTCATGTTCAAAGGTTCTTCTCGAGGTTCGTATCTCCGAATGTAACATTCGTCCAAGTTGGCAACGTCGTAACCATC
The DNA here is from genome assembly GCA_031216915.1 of Pictodentalium vernedei. Lineage (NCBI taxonomy): Eukaryota > Metazoa > Mollusca > Scaphopoda > Dentaliida > Dentaliidae > Pictodentalium > Pictodentalium vernedei. Next base: position 314,686,223 of record CM062291.1, read on the forward strand.
GTCGACTTCGAACATCTTCCTCTTCTTTCTTAGGTTGACTTTTTCGTCGTCACTTCTACCAAATTTATCGACTGGCATGTTGTTGTGGGATTTTTTATGTTTTTTAGAAAAAATATATTCAAAACGCAGTTGATTAAAAATGAACTATTTTATTTTATTTTTCGTCTTTATTCGATAAAATTTTTTTTAAATAATTTATTATCTTTATATATACTATAAAAAAAATCTCTCTCTAATGTAAATCATTGAGAAAGTCTTGAAACTGATCTCCTTCAGACCATCTCTTGAGAACGTAGAGACACAGGTGACCGCAAAACACTTGATCTGGTGATTGCACTTGTTCCGTGTTGTAACGAACCATCGATTTGTTGAAATAGTTCTTTATTTCTTTTGGCGGCGAGATTCCGTAGCTGTCGAAATACTAATTTTTCTTCTTCCCGTTCTTGATCCACGCCACCCAGTTAGTGCCTTCACCCGATGAATCGTCTAGAATTAAAATTCTGCATTCCGATTGTTGAGGTCTTCTCTTCGGTAAGGCATCTCTGGAAAACACACCTAGAAAATCTTTGATTTTCAAATCTTTCGCCGCATTCAACAGATTGATGTTGGATAGGGGTTCGTTAGGTAAGACGACACCTTCTATGGATATCTTTATTTTCTTATTCATAAATGCGTATATATTTTTTTTTTTTTTAAATTTATTTATTTTATTATAATTCACTAAAAATGACGTTATTTTTTTTTATTTTTTATTTTTCTTTTTAAACTAACTCTCTCGATGTCTCTATCGATTTCTATAATTTTGAATCCATCTAATTCCTCTTGATTTTCTGGAATCCTATCATCCACAATCATATCTGGAATCTTATCATCCACAATCATATCTGGAATCCAATCATCCACATTCATATCATCTCTAATTAGATCCACAGTCCAATGTCCGAGTGCCAAAGTGCTTATTTTATCGTCTAACACGAATCTCTTATCGTCGTCGGCCATCAGCGAAATCTTGTTGACTGTTTTGGTATACAAGTCATGATTTAGACCGCGGTTGAATCCGCATCCGTGTCGTCGATCTTCGACAGATTCAATATCTTGTTCATAGTATTATACACCGGACCACTTCCTAACAGACAATCTTTATACTCTTGGAAAGAGATGTTTTTCTTCACCACGCATGCTTTAACTCCTTTGCACTTCTTGATCTCTTCATCTTCTAGACGATAAGCATACAGTTTGGGTCTCAAGCCCACGAATTCGACGATTTGTTTACCGCCGCTCTCGTCCTTAAATTTACCCAACACCTTCTTGTTGTCATTCGATTGAATGTTGGACGGGTGATCGACGGGATAATTGCTCGTGTCGAACCACTCGGCCACGTCCTGAGATATATCTCGGTAGACATCTTTCGTCTCTATCTCGTAAACTAAACTGTCCGTGTCGGTGAACAGTAGTTTGGCTTTATCACCAAATTTTCGTTTGACGTAATCGTAGTGAAACTTGTACATCAATCGCTTGCTGATATCTAAGATGATCGGTGTGAGATAATATGGTTTGTCGAACTTCAGGTGCGTCTTTTGCATGTGAACGGCCACTAGATTTTTGTTGAATATGGTTCGGTGTTTGTAATTGGGTTTCGCCACTAATTTTTTAGCTCTTTTCTCAGACGTGATGAGTCGAACGTCGGTTCTCTTCCTGATGTTTTCCATCGATTTACCGTACACGCAGTTGTTCATGAGTTTGAAGAAATCTTTTTCGAAATCGTTCTCAGCTCGAATTCTGAGATTTGTGTTGAGATTGATGTATTTTTTCATCCAAGGCTCTTCGTCGAATCGAATGATGCGATGTATGTCGACTAATTTCATCCCGTAATCGACGTACTGTTTCAAATTCTCACTGTAGATGACATAGTTATGTTTGTTAAATAAATTGGGAATGAGTTTTTCCTCGTCTCCTTCGTTTGGTTCCATTTGTTTGGGAGCCAGCAGATAATCGTTGTGTGGATCGTGTAATTCTTCCGGATAGTTCAAATCGACTTCTAAAATGCAAGGATAGTCTCTCCATTTTTGCATCTCTTCCGGTTCCTTTACCCATTCGAAATTTCCAATTGGTAAAGGATGACTCATAGCCCAACCGTACATTTTATTAGCGTCCCAATACTGTATGTATTTAGTCGACCGTTTCGAATCGAAACCTTCTTTCATGTAGGGATTGTTAGCTTTAGAATATCTGTGGGAGATCATCGAGATGCCACCTCTCACAGCCCTTTCGAACATGAGCAACATGTTCACGTTGGATAATAATTCCAATTGAACTTCGGTGTTCTTCAACAGAGCGTCCCACGCCAGACCGGGTGCGGTGAAATACCAAGCGGGATCCAGATCGTAATTTCGACGACAGACATCTCGAAAATTTTCGAACACGTCTGCCAAGAGCAGAACGTCAGTCTTCATATCGAATGATTTCCACACGTTTTTGGCGTGTTCCTAATTCTCGACGGAAATGTCGGATTCGTATAAAAATCTTCTTTCGAAGGTAGTGCGGTGTCTTCGAATCTCTTTAGATTGTTCATGTAATTGTAAAGATAGACTCCTTTCCTCAACATGGCGTCTACTCGTTCTCTGAAATGTTCGCTCATGATTTTAAATTTATCCTTGCTCATGTTATCGACTAATTTTTCCAGAGCAGTCGACATGAATTTAAAACTGTCGATGAAACGTATGCATCTACGAATGGATTTCGTTTTTTCTTCCAACGTATATCCGTCGAATACTCTTTTCTTCTCCATGAGCTTCCATTTCGTGAAGGAAATGTATCTTTCTTCACTGTTCGCGATGCAATTTAATTCTTCGTGTGAGGTGCCGAGAGTGACTGTCGTAACCCGAGAGCTTGTGAAACATCACCGGATAGAAAGCGGCATCTCGATATTTTAAATTACACTTGCTGTGAGCCGGACCGTGATACAGACCCGTGTAATGATCGTGGTCTCTGACCTTCTTATTTTCCTCCGAATTCTCGTCGAACGATTGTCTGCATATGTGACATTCGGTGGCTCTGTTATTTTCGTCCTGCTGCTTTCGCGTGATGATCATTTTTGCCGGAGTTTTGAATTTGTCATATAACATTTAAATTTTCGATTCTAACTCTTCCACAAACCTTTGGGCCACGTCATCGTCTTCATACTGTTTCGTGTAGGTGAAGGGACCCATGTCGTGTTGCGAGTCGAAAGCGCATTTCACGTATGCATTTTTTGACGTCGTTGCTATCGGCATTTCATTTGTCTTTCCATCATTTCGCAAACATTTCTGTATGACTTCAATTTTTTTTTATTTAGTTCTATGATTTCTGAAATGTGAAATTTTTAATAGTTTACAAATCTCGTTTAACTGACGTATAGTTTTCTCATTTAAATTTTCCATTTTTTGATCTGTTTGCTCCATTTGTAAGAATTTTTTTTTTTTCCGCATTTTGTATTTAAATAATTTGTTTATAAAGTTTTGTTTTTCTTCAATGTGAAAAATATTTTTTTGATGAAATTAATCAATTTTTTTTATGTTCCTTAACGTCAAAAAAATTGAATTAATATGAGAAAAAAAGGATGTTAAAATTTAACTTTTATATATATAAAGAGAAAAAACACAAAACTTTTTAAACAAATTATTTAAATACAAAATTTAAATATACATTATTTGCAAGAATTCGTAAAACAAAAAAAAAACAAATAATCGATCATGACGACAACATCCACGATGGAATCTCGACATAAATGTCAACGTTGTTTAATAAATCGTTATTCTCCAAAAAACCAAGAAGAAAAAAATCGTAATTTATATTTACGCATTTCGAAAGAAAACGATATGATTTGCGATAGAAAATCGAATCGTAATACTATTAGCGAACAAAAATTAATCAACAATGTCGTTCGAACTATTAAAAAAGAAGAAGAAGGTTCAAGACAAATAGAACTCTTACAACTTTTACGCGAAGTCTTGCACGACGTTCAAAACAAATTTCCACGAAGCAGACGTGTGTTCATGTCACCCGATTCCTTCTCAATAGATGATGATAACTGCAAGATGCGAAGGCTAATTTTTAAACGTTCGAAGTCTTGCACGTTCTAAAACTCGTCTGCTTCTTTCATGAATCGAATCAAATCTTCAAAAGTCAAGAATTGAGATAACGTCTTGTTAGCGTGATTCAATGTATTGTACAATTGTTCCTTTGTGTATCCGGATTGTAAAATACCTCTATATGTTCTTAACGTGAAAAAAATTGAATTAATACGAAAAAAAAAAAAAAGATGTTAAAATTTAACTTTATTTATATATAAAGAGAAATTTTTTTAACAAATTATTATTAAATACAAAATTTAAAATATACATTATTTGCAAGAATTCATAAAAACCAAATAATCGATCATGTCAACAACACCTAAAAGATGCGAAATTGAAACAAGTTGAAATATATATGCTATCAGATACTTATATCTATACATTAGAACACGATCCCATCGAATTGAACGAGGTTAAGATGGTGGACTTAGAGCACTGCGACAATGAATATATGATGTGTTTGAAATTGGATGAAGCCATGCTCGATTTGTTTTACGAATACCAAAGCGATCTGCTGAATAATATCATCACCAAATACAGAAAACCCCCATACGAGAATGATTTGACGATGTTCTATGGAACAAAAATATTTCCAATGATCTCACTCGAACTCGTGGATAAATCAGGTGGTGAGATCGCGTTCACCGATGTAGGAAAACTCAAAAGAGTAAAGATAAACATTCAACACATTTTCGAAAAAGGAGAAAACATGAGTGTCAACATGCTAATAACGGACTTGGAAATATAAACAATAGAGAGATTGATTTTAGCAAAGAAGAAGGAAAAAAAGTAATGAGATCTAAAGGTGATCTCATTACTTTTTACAAAAAGATTTTCACATTAAAGAAAATTAAAATTAAAAAACTTTTTTTATATATATATATAAAGAGCAAAAAAAAACAAAAACTTTTTTTAAACAAATTATTAAAATACAAAATTAAAATATACATTATTTGCAAGAATTCATAAAACAAAAAAAACAAATAATCGATCATGACAGCAACACCTAAAAGATGTGAATTGAAATTGAAACGAGTCAAAACGTATAAGAAATTCGGTCATAAAATCTATAGATTACAACAACACGATCCCATCGAATTGAACAAGATCGAGATGAAGGACTTAGAGCATAAATACGACAGATATAAGATGACTTTGAAATTGGATGAAGCCATGCTCAATTTGTTTTATGACTATCAAAGCGATCTGCAGAAAATCGTCATCGCTAAAGATAAAGAATTCGACAAGGACGATTTGACGTTGTTCTATGGAAGTTACATATATCCAAAAATCTCACGCGAACTCGTGGAGAAATCGGGTGGTGAGAGCGAGTTCACCGATGTAAAAGAACTCAAAAGAGTAAAGATAAACATTCAACACATTTTCGAAAAAGGAGAATACACGAGTGTCAACATGCTAATAACGGACTTGGAAATATAAACAATAGAGAGATTGATTTTTTTGCGAAGAAGAAGGAAAAAAACGTGATGAGATCATCTTGAAAACACGAGTGTCAACATGCTAATAACGAGCTTGGAAATATAAACAATAGAGAGATTGATTTTTAGCGAAGAAAAAGGAAAAAAAAGTAATGAGATCATCTTTAGATCTCATTACTTTGTTTTTTTTTGTTTTCCTTCTTCACTATTACCATATATTATAATAACGTTTCCTTTTTTCTTCTTTTCTTTTTTTCTTTTTTTTGTAATATGATACGTTTTTATAACAACACATTTGTTTATCCGAATCATAATTATGAACGAATGTTGTGCATCTCTTGGTAACACTCACATCATTACCATTCTCTTCAGAAGGTAGTGGTGACGGTGAAAAGCGTCTCATTCTTTTCATTTCCAACCGTCTATCCTGCTGTTTATCTAACTCTTTCATCAGTTCTTTCCTTAGATATCCATTATTAGCATCTAACCATTTTTCCACATCTTTTTTTTGCACTCTGTCTCGCGATATTCATCATTATCGTCTAATTGTTTCTCTACCTTTTTATCCATTTTATATATTATTTTATACTTTCTATGATTTATATTTTATATAATCATATAATTTTATATTATAATAACATATTCAAAATCGGTATATTCTTAAACGGCAAATTCTCACCAAGCAACAAACCCTTGCCGAGTCGCTCAACGTTCTGTCCACTCTTCAGATAGAGACCGTTTCCTCTCAAAGAGTTGCCACCTCTAACGGGTTCTAGATACAATCCCTTACCACTGTCGTCTACATGGACGCGACACACGGCTCCACCCTTCTTCAAAAACAGTCTGTTGCCACCCATTAATTTCTCAACTGTCGAACTAGCGAGTCCCGTGAGAGCTCCCACGCCGAGAGTCTTTCCAAGAAAGGGTAGTGCCTTTGTGGCATAGGGTAATGCTTTTGCGGAGATTCCTGCCAATAGCGGTAGGAAACCACCTTTCATTCTCAAATTGTATCTCAATTGAGCGGGACTCAATCTCACCATCAACCCTCTTCCATCGCGAATCGCTTTCTCCATCCTTTTGATTTGACTTCTGATCCAGGCGATCGAATCCTGACCGCCTCTTGTCAGATCTTTGTGAGTGAATTTGAATCTCACCGCCTCGCCTCGAGTTGTTAACGCTCTCTTAAGTTTCTTCCTCTGTCCTGCGGATATGTTCACATTTTTAATCACGTATTCTGTCATATTCTTTTTTTTTTTTAAATATATTTACTTCAATTGTTTCTTGTTTAATAATAATTATTTATATTAAAATAATTTTGTAATATTAATATTGCGTTTATTTTATTTTTGTTATCTATATATATACACAATATTTTTTTTTTTTTGCTTTTATATTTCTCTTATGTGAAATCGTATCGTCACCCTCTCTCCGCGAAGATCTAACAGTTCACCATTTTAATCCATCAACGTGGTTTTGAGACTATACAACGTGTCTAAAATCACTGGTAGATAAACTAAATTTCGAGGTTGCTCCATGATCTTATAACCCGGCGACACGTTTGGAAAGAAGGAATAGATTGTCGGTTGAGTGCTACCATTCACGTAGCTTCCAGCAATCACATCCACGTTCACCAGAATGCTATTGACTGCGAGAATGTCGACCGTATTTTCAGATGCTGTGTGGCCTCGATACATCTTTCAATCGAATCCCAACATCTTGCCTATAGAATCGTCCGTGTTGAAATCCACTCGAAAATTTCCTTCCAAATCCAACATCGTCTGTAAGGTTGTAGGATTGGGAGCGAGTCTGATCTTGTTGCTTCCCTTTCCATCCGTCTTCATTCGCGTCTGAATGTAATTGTTCAAATCATCTATGTCGTAACTCCCTTTGGGAATTCGAATCTCCAACCAATCCACTCCATCGGAATACTTGAATGAGTTATTCTTTTCAGTGACGTTGGGAAAGGAATAATAAGTCTCCAGATTCACAGACGCCATCTCGTATTTTTTCTCTCTATTCAATTCGATGGAAGGTTCGAATTTCATAGCGAATTGAGTCGAATTGCCACTCACCATGATTTGAATGGATTGTTTTGCAGCCGTATTCTCGGCTATCTGTTCTAACAATTCTCCATGTTCGAACATTATATTTAATTTTATTTTTTTTTATTTTTTTCAAAAACTAATTATTTGAAGATTTATTATTTTCTAAATTTTATTTTCACACTCTATCTTATTATCATCAGAAACATAAAACTTGTCGAATCCGCACCGATATTTTCCGCGATTAAATTCGCTTGTCAAATCGATCACGACGAAATTGTAAAGTCCTCCATCCCAAACCCTCTTGCAGAATCTCCTTAATTCCGCCACGCTCATGTCGTTTGCAACGTGATCGCCGTAGATGTGATTGAGATTCTTGCGATCTTGGCGAAAGAGACATAGAAAATTAGCATTCTCCCTTATCGTCTGTCTGGGCAATCGAAAATAATTCTGCGACAGGTAGAAACAGTCCACGTTGCTGTGTCGACCCTTAACGTAATACGATTCGCATCGGTTCTGTCTCTCCAAAAGCAGATCGTCGAAAATCATGAGATTCTTATCTTCCGATTTCAATTCTCTAGGATCCGGAACATCGCTAGCGTTCTCATAAAATCGACACTCGACGTTCGAAGATGCATTTCTCTTCATCAGCTCCATTGCCGCACCGTCCAAAATGGTCGAAAGTGGAGCTTCACTCTTGTCGAATTCCTCCCTACTGTCAAAGATTCTGGCTATGACGTCCTTGGGCAATCTACGATCCATGCACTCTCGAAGCAATCTGTATTCGGGTTGAAACAAGCTCTTGCCAAACACGAACAATCTGTCGTAATCCAACCAGTCGGGTCGGGACAACAGATTCATCAACAGATTGGTCTTTCCACAATTCGATTTTCCAACTATCAAGCCTCTTATGCTTTTGGGAAAGAACTCGTTATTCGAGCTCTTGGTCGCGGCGTTGTTCTAAGACATATCTTTAATGTTCATTTTTGTTTTATTTTTTTGTTTGTTATTTTAGATTCTTTCAAACACAATTTTTATGTTTTTCAAACTTAGTTGTTTTAATATTATTATTTATTTATATCACCCCGTCGCAAGTTCTCTTCAATCCTGATCCATTCGTCATTTTGGCTAAATCTTGTATGGGTACCACAGCATCCTTAAAATCTTTCCAACTTTTCGGCGTTCGCTCTAACGCAGCTCGCTTCGCCGGCAGACTGATCAACTTGTCGATCAACGCGTCAGCTGCCCTCTTGCCAGTCACAGAAGCTATCCTACCAATGGCTTCGGAAGTGGCTTTCTTACCAGCATCCAAAGCCGTCTTCTTACCGACCTCAAATGCAGTCGATGCGAGTTTTCTACCCGCATCGCTCGTGAACGCTCACATTATAGAATCGACGATGCCAGAACCGCCTTGAACGTAAGTTCTGACGTATCCCCTGTTCTTTATCACCAACATATTTTATTTTTATAATATATTTTGTTTTTTCACTGGTAAATCGGTTTGTTGTTTAAATACTTTTATTATTCTAGTGTAAAAAATTTACTGTTTATTTTTGTTTGTTTCTCTCTACTTATTATATACACATCAATCAATCCTTCAATTCGTTCATCAGCCTTTTATAATGGTTTTTATTCAAAACCTTCTGTCTTAACAATTCGTCAGATATAGTAACTATCTGATTATCTAATCCTGTGTTACCAGCCCGCCTGCTCGCCATCAACAAACTCAATCTCTGAGACAGAGCGTCAGAATCGCTCGGGAGAAAAGTGGTTTTCACCCCTTTGCCAGTCACCAATTCGACGAACTTCTTTTTCATATCCTATATGGGTTTCACCACTTTCGTCCACTTGTAACCTCTGTTGGCTTTGGGTCTCGTCTCTCTGGCATCGTTATTTCTCTTCATGGCGTGGGTCTGAACCAGAATGTCGCCGTAATTGTCGAAATCCTGTTCCGTGTAATCACTAGGCTTGTCGTAAAGGAGCAATCTGCACAGTCCATCAGTCAATTCGTATCTGTTCGAACCAACGATCAATTCATCATCGCCAATTTCTACTTCTGTGTCACCGACAAAAGTTCTCCCCTCCGAATCCTTATAAAATCCATACAACAGATCTCTCTTACTGCCATCATCAGACGATGCGACGCTATCAGTGGTGATAGTCGAAGCTGTATCGTTGTCGGTCTCGCTCAAATCTGTATGAATTCCTGTGGGAACATAATCAGGTGTAGATTGAACGGAATGCCGATTTCCAAAACTACCGGGCAACGAACCCATTCTCAAAGAACTCTCTTTTATGGGTCTCAATTCTTCGACTATCTCCTTCCTGCTTCGCTCTTGACCCTCCGTCACGGGTTTAAATATTTTTCTGGCTTTGCGTTTGAGTTCAATCTCACCAAGACATCTGCTTCTGTCAGCCGACTGAATGCCCTTCTTAGCACGTTCATACTCCCCTAAAATTCGATCTCGGCGCCTAGAATCCATCTGTAAAAACATTTTTCATTTTTAATTGTTAATTTTCCTTTCAGTATGCTAATGCGAGTTATTTTATTATTTTCAAAATTAAATGTATAATTATATTTTTATGTTTTTAAGTTAATAAAAATCTTTCTGTCTTTAATATAATAACTAAAAATATTCACATCTCAACTCAGTATTGATTGAATTGGGAAAGTTTAAAATACGTTTTAAGCAGTACATGACAAACCGGTTTCTGATTTAACGCATTTTGAGAGTAATTTACGTTTGTTAAAAAGGAATTCCATTCACATATCAAAAAACCATTCACTCAGTCTCGAATTAAGAGAGAACCTTTTGATGAGAGTTAAAACATTCCAGCACATAAAAGAAAACTGTTTTTTTCTAATTTAACGTTAAAGGAATTCATTCATTCATTCATTCATTTCAAATCTCTCTGATCGTTATCGTGAATATATTAAAAATTTTACCACTCAAAACCTAATTGAGTGGAAAATGCGTTTTATTATAACATTATTAAAACGATCCATTAAAACGAAAAACCTTCATTCACGCCACAACAAAAACATAAAGCAACATGTTTTCATTCAAACATTCCATTAAGTGTTTATTAAGATTACTTCACAAGAATTAATAGTGACAAACGCGAACAAACAAATTTTTTACCACTGATTCTTTTCTCTAATTGTCTCTAAACTCAATCTCCTTTCGTCACATCGAAACAAGACACGAATGTCTATTTTACAGATCATATTTTATAGTTGACTCTTTTGAACGAATGCCTAACTCAATTTCTCTTCGTTACATCGACACAAAACACGAATGTCTATTTTACAGATCATATTTTATAGTCGACTCTTTTGAACGGATGCCTTTCATTCAAGCAACTCCTTTTTTAAAACTGACGCTCATATTTTATAGTCTACTCTTTTGAACGAAAACCTCATTCAGTCATAACGATAACATGTGTTAGTTTTACTTCAGGAAACGTGACAGTGGGTTTGCCGGTTCAAAAATCACCTCTTTTCCGTGTACCGCACAAGATTCGATTTCCGACGTCAAATCCGCAAATGGATTTCCGTGTACGCCTCCATAGGGTTTCAGTGTTAAAATCGTGTACAGACGCGGATGATTTAAAATCAGCAAGATGATGATTTAGAAACGACAAAACGTTTTTTTTGCTCGCAATTTAACACTGAATCTTATGGGGGAAACCCATTTGCCGATTTCAATCAAAACTGTACATGTACGTGTACGTAAAATTTCATGCGTTTTTTTTTCACTCTTGGATACAATCAGTGATGTTTGAATCGGTAAAGCCGATTCTAACATCACCCTAAAAACGTTAAAATCGTGTACCTGTACACGATTTTAACACTAAATCCTATGGAGGTGTACATCGATGTACGTGTACACGTACACGTACATGTACGTTGATGCTTGAATCGGCCTTTATTACCTACTAGGGTCTATCATGGTGTGGGGTGGCATCACTGCCCGTAACAGAACTGAGCTGGTCATTATTGATGGCAATCTCAATGCAGCCAGATATCGTGATGAAGTGCTTACACCTGTTGTTGTCCCATTTCTGCAACGTCACGGCCCCGGCGTTATTCTACAGCAGGACAACGCCCGACCCCACGCAGCCCGTGTTGTTCAACAGTATCTGCAGCAACAACAAGTGGATGTTCTTCCCTGGCCCGCAAATTCGCCCGATATCTCACCCATTGGCCACGTACGGGACTAAATGAAACGTCAGCTACGCCGGCTTCCCCATGCACCGTCAACGCTTGTGGAACTCCAAAGACAGCTTATCAGAATATGCAACAACATCCCACAACACTTCCATGCTAACTTGTTCGCTTCCATGAGGCGTAGATGCACAGCAGTAGTCGATGCAGACGGAGGTCATACCAGATATTGAGTGTGTGACTTTTGTGTTTGACCCTTAGTGTCTTTGACTCTCCATGGCACCAAGCCCGGAGTATTCGTCGTAGCGTAATGAAATTTCTCGTGTTGATCACAAATTGATTCATCTGTGATTGAATAAAATTTCCATGAATGAAAATGATATATATCTTTTTTTTAGTGTTATTTTTTAGCGTGCACACTTTCTTTTTTGGGAAAGTATATATATTTATCATTATATTATCAAAGGACTTTACGCTGAAGCATGACAGGATAGTCTATTTCTGATGATGTTTTGCCAAATGTAAATGTTATTAATTATTGTTCACTATTTGTATATTGTTATCTATGCAATCTGCCCCAATGCGGGCGATTTATTGCAATAAAGTTCCATTCTATTCTTTCTACGACTGGATGTACAGTGAAAAATGAGTTGGTTTCCTCATAAAATCATTTCGTTTCGTGAGTATGATTTCCGTTTGAATATATCTGCGTTCATGTCACGGACAGAACGGCCTATCTCCAGGATTATATTAGAACTATTGTTCGATATCAGAAATGTACTAAAATGGCATTTGAAGAGGAAATTTGAAAGAAAAAAAAGATTTTTCGAGATGATCAAAAGAAGTTTTTTCGCTCGAAATGTGCCAGTGATCCAAGTCACGTATTTCGGGTGTCCGCGTGTGACAAATATGTAAGCTTATAGCATAGTTATGTTTCCGTGAAGAATCCACGATCTATTTTATAAATATACAGCAAAACTAGTAGATTGAAATAAAAGCTTCTGAAAATTTGTCCCTAAAAATAGAAATGTCTCGCACGACGATCAACACTTCCGGTATGTCCAAATTACGGTTTATCCACTGTGATCTTGTGTACTGTCTGTGATTATCTTAGAATAAATGTATCTCGGATATTGGTAAGATAAGATAAGATAAGATAAGATAGGATATTTATTGTCTCAACATCAACATTCCGTAAAATTTGGATTCCGCGATTTGACATTGAACCATAACTCTGCATACAGATTATGGGAAATCAAGCTATCTGACTGGTTAGTTATAATTTATATAAATGATCAAGATAAATGAAACAACAAGAGTACTTGGAATAGGGTCAGAACTAACAAGAATAGACCAGAATAGCTAAATATAGTAATAATAAGCACGCACGCACGCACGCACGCACGCACGCACGCACGCACGCACGCTACTGGAGTATACTCCAGAACAAAGGAACATGCCAAGGTAGACGAAAACTATTGCATATATAGATAGAAGCAGAGATTTCTGAAAGAATTCGAAATAGTTAAACTTATCGGGTTGTTTGTGGTAATTAGATTTACTCCGATTCAATCGAACACATCCACCGAATAACTCCCCCCCCCCCCCCGTCCCGTTGCAGAAAATTGGGTAACATAGCAACCACGTGCTACCATAGAAACCAAGATGGTGGCCTCCAGTATACAAAATGGACGACGCATACACGTATCACCCTAACAACACGCGCTGCGCCTGGGCACTAACGCCACGTATCACTATGGAGATGACGTCACTGGATGGCCGCTCACGGGGGTTACCATGACAACACAACATGGCGCCACTAAGTCACGTGACATGACGTCACTTCCAAGGTTCGGAAAACAATGCCCCAAAACCACATCACATACTGCTGGGACCTTTCGATTTGAAGTCCAATGCAGTAAAACCACTGAGCCACCGCAATTCAAAACATTTTTAATAACCAGCAGTTAGCTAATTGTCCTGGACACTGCGTCGATGATCGAGTTTAGTTGTTCATGTTGAAACTCTGAATACATTAACCCGTTGCCTAACATGAAAAGCAGACGACACTTGCAAACAAATTCTTGATTAACTCATTTTTTCATTTTTTTTCTCTCAAAAACATTGGTTATGACCCCTTATTGGAACGAGCTCGACGAGCTTGTTCCAAAGAGGGTCATAACCTATAATTTTGAAACAAAAATGAAAAAATATAGAAAATTAATTAGCGATTTTTGTAAATAGCGCCGGTTGGTTTTTTGACGTTACGTTGCGTAACGGTTAAATATATGTAATTTGTTAATTTTTCATTTCGTACGAAAATATATCGGTTACTAGAATGACAGTGTGTGTAGGGGGGGGGGGGGGGGGTCGTGAGCACATTGTTCATGATCTCTTTCTGGAACGATCTGTCGTTACAAAGAGACGACCAAAACCTCGTTTTTTGGGCAAAAAATACAATTTTTTTGCTGTTCCCGATTTTATTTTTAGAAATGTCGCTCGCTAGTTGGGCAAATGATTAGATAATAATATTAATGAATTGTTTATTAAAACCGTCCGTGGGTATCTTTTTGTTCATCAAATGTGGAGAGGGCAAAATATATGAACTGTAATACACCCCTCGTTTCCGCTGAAAGTGCTGTCACGGGGAGGATTTTTCAATGAGAACGTTGCTGTTCGTGCGACGTAAAATAAAATTAATGTGCACCCTCAAAACAATATGTTATTGCTAGTCTACTCAAGGTTCAGCCACACTCAGGTATACCTGGTCCCGGATGAGCCTATGTATAGACCTGTAACGGTCGCGGGTTTAATAGACACCATGTCATTATCTATCCCTCAGCTTCTGATATCATTCGGTGACATATATTCCGCGTTTGTAAACAGGTAATTAAAAATATATTATATAGATCCAACCAGCAATGTTAAATTTAATACCAGTTTGAGCTGCTATATCGGATAGCACCTCCCAGCAGCAGCGGCGTAACTATGGGGATGTAATTATGGGGAGCTCGTTCCAAAGAGGGGTCGGAACTTATGTTTTTGAGAAAAAAAATGAAAAAAATAATGAACATCAATTGGAAATTTTTGTGAATAGCGCTGGCCGGTTTTGGCCGTTACATTGGGTGATGGGTTATTCATAAATTTCTCCTCAGTTTTTCAACATAAACGCCATTGACAAATATTCAAAATGCATCATTAAGGGGTGCTTTCGAAGAAAGCACGCATTGATGATGTAGGTGGAATATTTCTTCAGACGACACTCTAGTCTAACCCCTGTAGGCGAACCTGTCTCCTTTACAGTAGGCTTGCCGAGAGGATATTCTAGCTCGGCTCCCGTCGACAGTACATGCCCCCTGGGGCCACCCTTGCTTAACACCCCTGCGTTGCTAATATGCTTCCATACCTATCTCTATCTGATATACCGTATAGGATTATAATAAATGAAACCGAAAGCAGGACGTTGTTCATGGTATTGTATTAATTTAGGAAGAATAGGATTATAATAAATGAAACCGAAAGTAGGAAGTTGTTCATTTCCTGGTATTGTATTAATTTAGGAAGAAAAGACAGTGTCACATCGTCGTCACGCGTATCGGTGCATTTTTTGAGAGTGCAAAAAGTCTGCGTTATTATTGATCATGTATCTCGATCCTTCTGAAATTCGATATTCTCAGGATTCTATAAAAAACCGATTTCGACATGAAGCGTACGTTGGAGAAAGGTACATTGGAGACACTCTCGACCAGCTTTGTAACGGAACAATTAGAGTGCATGACATCCCAGCTATAAGCGTAATGAAGCGGAATGGCTTGTGGTTCACTGCCGACAACAGGAGGCTTTGGGTTTTCAGAAATCTGAAAAATCTTGGAAAATGTACGGAAGTGCCTGTACACGAAACGTCTTACATAGATCCCGGCAAGTTAACGACAGTGAATAACGGTGCGTCTGTTCGAGTTCGAGGGGCCCCTGGAGGTAGATGGCATTACAAATCATCAGATAGAATCACCGAACCGAGAAGACCTCAACCTGTGCCGGTAAGAACACCGTCTTATATAGATAGCAGCAGCAGCTATGCAAGCCTGTATAGTCCTGGGAGGAATTTATTTACGTCCGGCGGTCTATATACAAATAGTTCCATTTTTACGAATACTGTTACTCGCAGCCATGACTGCTCTCTGCTGGATCCAGATGAAGTTCGCTTCACAAAAGCATCTATACAATCAAGCTGCGGTGTGGACTCCATGATCCGCGTTCTGAGTGAGAATGAGATTGCTCCAATGGATATTTTAAAAGCATTCAAACTCTACTGGGCGGTGGATGGAAACAGTAAACTTTTGGCATTTAAAGAAGCTAAGAAAACCAGACCATCAATCAAAATCAAAGCCAAAGTGAAGGAGGACAAAGACAAGGTGTTAACGGCATTACGTGAAGATAACCCCGAGTTATCTTTGTTGGAATTATTGTCATTTGGAAAGACTATAACCTGTGTATAATAGTGATTTCTGTCCGTGTGTTTGTCGCGTCATGTAGTTCGGCGATCTGAACGTAGTGGCTACCCCTCTACGTTCAGATTCCTCCCATTCAAATCTGTGGTAAAATTCCCCATCAAGTTTTTATGGGAACTGAAAACTCGAAAATAGGAATATATATCAAGCTTTTGCCCTTGTCGCCGGGGAATTTTACCACAGATTTGAATGGGAGGAATCTGAACGTAGAGGGGTAGCCACTAAGTTCAGATCGCTGAACTATCGCGTCATGTATTCAGAGGACAAGTCTTGATTGGTTTGTAGTCTAACTCAAGTGGTTAAACTTAGTGTTAAACCGATTACCAATGATGGTCGCTGACCGATTACCGGTTATTTGAGCTCACAATCGGCCGATTCCGGCACCGATTCCGATTGTAATACCGTGCACCACAAGACAAGTCGAGACTTGAAAGAACTACATTAAACTGAACATTTTTCACTGTGTTAAACTTCGGTGACTGGGGTCGCCGTAAAATTACCACTCGCACGCACTTGGGCGGTAAACGTGGCTCTCAGAGCCACGTTTACCGTCCAAGTGCGTGCGATTGGTAATTTTACTGCGACCTGAGTCAATGGTGTGCAGCCTTCACTTTTCCAGTATGCACAGGGTATAAACCGTATAAACCTTTAGCCGGAAGTGGAGATAAGCGAGGCGAGAGATTTCTATTTTTATCTCAAAGTTTCAGTCGCAGCGTATCCAAGATCACCGAAAACAAGATTTTTTTAATAAAAGGAATGACCGCAGAAAGCAAAATCAGTAAGTATGTTATATAAAACAATATTTAACAATGAAACAACACAACTTAATGGAAAAATCGACTCTTGTAGTACAAAAAAACACCTGCTGATCATCTCGGAAAATGAATTTCTCGGGCAAATTTCTCCTTCAAATATCGTTTTTCACATGTTCGCATAAATGTAACATGTTAAAATCATATATCGACAGATTCGGCGTTCAATTCCACACCAGAAACTATCAACCATAACAACGAAGGAGGTTCGGTGCTACTAAAACTGTTCAAAATATAATGTCACCTTATCGATTTTTTTATACGCCCAATTGTACACGCTCGTATCCTCAGTTGATGAGTCGTATACATTTTGATGCTTGTCAGGTGACCTTTTCGATGTGAGAATCTGGTAAATTTGGAGCCTGTAAGTTCCGAAAGCAAGATAGGCCTATACGCGCACAAGCCTGGTTGAATGCAACATTGCATTGCGTTGAAAAAGCGAACCACAGGTTTCCCTTTTCAACGCAGAGAAATAGCTCATTTTACTGCATTACAGAATATAACGATAGGCGGTGAACTATATGAAAATGAGACTGGTTTTATGGCATAGCGTAACAATGTCAGATCAAGTTGGACCGCATTATTTACTGTAACTTGACTCTTTCAGACACAAATTGTTCCAAAACACGTTTTGGGGGTGAAATAATTTTTTGGGGGGGCAGTCAGGATTTTTTCGGGCACTCAGGATTCTTTCGGATGAAGTGGACCTCAGCTCCACATCCTCCCCACCCCACCCAGAAAATAAAAATTCCCGTACGCATGTGGCAGTATAGATAGCACGTAATTATAATTTTATGAATTTTTAGGCTCAAGCACCAATTTGTTAAGTTCTTAAATCATCGGGTCTGTATATTTCATTGAACTACAAAAGGTATAACATAAACTCACGACTATATTTAAATATCCTCTTGTGCTTTGCTTCTTTACATGATAACAATTTGTTGAGTTCTTAACTTTTGTGGGTCCCTAAATTTCAATGGACTGCAACAGGCAGACCAAATATCTAGCAGAATTTCGACCACGTTTGAAAAAACTGCAATCAATGAAAACAAACAAATCAGATGTCATCGAGTTCACCCGAACTCAACCGAGCGTTATGTCGTGAACGCAGACCTAATAAGATCTGCGAAAATCATTGGAATGGGTTCAAAACGATCTCGACAACCAGCGCATCGGTCGCGTCTGGCGCATCGCGGTAGTGTGAATGCTCCTGTACAAACATTACTATTTAAAAGCCCGACGGTCGGACGCATCGCAGCAGTGTGAATGGACCTCCAGATGTCATATTCAATATAAATGAAGACGCATCAGAATATTGTCACGTAAAATGCCCCCCCCCCCCCCCCAAAAAAAAAAAAAAAACTGGCAAGAAATTGTCGCCGAAGGGCTAGAACTTTCTGTGCCCCTGAAGGACATAGAACATTCTAGCACCCAGGGGACTAAATATTGAGACAAGCAACATGCTTTTTGTATAGCAGAAAACTTCAAGGCGTTATTCAAAACTATAGGTGAAGTGCCCGTCCACCTGCAGACGGGATGGTATAAAACAATAAATACAGAAAGAAAAAAAACATTGGGATGGCGCATTTTTCGACCCAGCCCACCTAGAAGTCGGGACACTCCGGTCATTCGATCCTCATTTATTACTATAGAAAAACAAAAACAAAAAAAAAAACGAAAAAAATGAATAAAAAAATGAAAAAAAAAACATTAAGAACGGCGCATTTCCGAGCCCACTAATAACCTTCCCAGTGATCCAAGGAACACTGATGACGAATTTCATCTGAATTCATGCAGTGGTTGCTTGCATACATAAACAGACAAACAGACAGACACACTCTTTTATATATAGTAATAAAAATAACTCTTTGGCCAGCCACTGATTTGTCGCGGTTCTCGTAAGAGATGAATCTATAAAGCCGTGGTCCACAGGCCTGCAACCAGGGTCGATCTTCGGAGTGGGAGTGGGAAAGACAGCGAAGAGCCGTGTGGGGGGGGGGGGGGGAGACAACCCGCACATAATCCCCCACGTAAAAGCAGACATTACCCCCCACCCCCCCCCCCCCCACCATTTTTGCAACTAAATACGCTCTGGAAGGGGCAGGCATGTAGCTAAATAGCAGACCCACAAATTCACAAAGTGGGTGGCTATTGATCTATTATGGGGTGAAGCAGGGCCTTGAACCTGAGTGGATAATTTGAGGTTTTTAATGAAGAAATATTGGTAAGATTTCACACTTCCAGAGCCGGTAAATGCCGGCGTGGGGTATAAATGACAGAACGACGAATATAAGACTCAGTATTGAACTGAAAATTTGCTTCGAGATATTTAAAAAAAAAAAACAAAACCCCCAAAACTATGAATGAGATACAAACGGGATACTAATATCTGGGAATATATATTAAACCTACTGTATATAACTTGAAAACCCTGAGCTTTTGCAGGCGCCGGGGAGCAATTTGAAAGTGTGTGTGTGCATTACCCCCCCCCCCCCCCCCCCCCCCCCACCCAGACACACACGCGCGCACTTTTACAGAGTGTTGGACATGCTAGTATGATCTAGAGGGAATACATGCTCCCAAAGAAAGAAAAAAAAACAACACACAAACGAATGGGTAAACCAATCGAATGAATTCAGAAGTGAATCTAATAATGAAAGGAGCAGAGAATTCGAATTTGCAGCGTTCAACAGTCCTCATCTGAGGAGTCAGTCACAGCAGCCTCAGAATCACTGAGCATATGAGTTTTGGCACTCATTTTTCAAAATATCCCAGAGAATGCCCCAGACCCTCACCACCGAGAATGGGATACGGCGATATCGCCTCTTGTGCTACCCCCCTCCCCCTACACCCCCCCACCCCCACCCCCACAGACACACCACCTAACCACAGTGCAGCTCGGATGCTACTGCACAGCGCACGGTGAGCATACATGGTGGTCCCCTTGGGATTAGCTCTGATAGCCCCACTCCCACCTCACCCCAATATTTTTACCTTCCTTCGCTCCTGAATAATCAACTATACTCTATTTTAAAAATAAATATGTGGAACTGATTCAAATGAACGCCTTTCTAGTCTGTTATCGTATTACTATAAACAAAGAAAAAATATGGTATACATGTAAACTACAGTTTTTTAAAATTGCATGTTAGAGGTCAGCGTAAAACAAAACGCAAACGAAGAAAATAACCAAACGAATAAATTTAGAAGCGAGTCTGATAACGAAAGGAGCCGAGAAATCCAATTTGTTGTGTTCTACGACTGGATCTTTAGCCTGTGTGGAGTCTGTCTCTCTCCGTACAGAGGACTGACATTTTACTTCCCCACCCAATAGGACGACACGCCGTGACATCATCAACCCCGCAACTGATGCTGCCAGGGAGGGTTCAGATACCTCCATATCTTTTCTCAGCCGGGGATCCGCGATCCCGCGACTTCTGGCACGAGAGACCAGCGAACTTATCCACCACTCTTATCAACTTGTCACCCACATTTCAACTTGGGGGGGGATGTACCCGCCCCCCCCCCCCCCCGGTTACGTTCTTGAATGAGAGTAAATAATTTCAGTTTACAGGCATGACAAACTGGAAAAATATATCAGTAAAATATATTAGTTCCAGGTGTATTTTATAGAATAATGTAATGGCCGGTCTGGGTTTGAATGAAATTGCTGAGTCGAGAGGCCGGTTTGGGTGTATCAAGGTATGACCAGGACACATGGCGTACAAAACTACGCTCTGGAAGGGGCAGGCATGCAGCTAAATAGCAGACCCACAAATTCGCAAAGAGGGTGGCTATTGATCTATTATGGGGTGAAGCAGGGCCTTGCACCTGAGTGGATAATTTGAGGTTTTTAATGGAGAAATATTGGTAAGATTTCACACTTCCAGAGCCAGTAAATGCCGGCGTGGAGTATAAATGACAGAACGACGAATATAAGACTCAGTATTGAACTGAAAATTTGCTTCAGGCACACACGCGCGCACTTTTACACAGTGTTGGGCATGCTAGTATGATCTAGAGGGAATACATGCTCCCAAAGAAAGAAAAAAAAAACACACAAACGAATGGGTAAACCAATCGACTGAATTTAGAAGCGAATCTAATAATGAAAGGAGCAGAGAATTCGAATTTGCAGCGTTCAACAGTCCTCATCTGAGGAGTCAGTCACAGCAGCCTCAGAATCACTGAGCATGTGAGTTTTGGCCCTCATTTTTCAAAATATCCCAGAAAATGCCCCCAGACCCTCACCACCGAGAATGGGATACGGCGATATCGCCTCTTCTGCTACCCCTCCCCCTACCCCCCCCCCCCCCCCCACACACACACACACACCACCTAACCACTGTGCGGCTCGGATGCTACTGCACAGCACACGGTGAGCATACATGGTGGTCCCCTTGGGATTAGCTCTGATAGCCGCACTCCCACCTCACCCCAATATTTTTACCTTCCTTTGCTCCTGAATAATCAACTATACTCTATTTTAAAAATAAATATGTGGAACTGATTCAAATGAACGCCTTTCCAGTCTGTTATCGTATTACTATAAACAAAGAAAAAATATGGTATACATGTAAACTACAGTTTTTTAAAATTGCATGTTAGAGGTCAGTGTAAAACAAAACGCAAACGAAGAAAATAACCAAACAAATAAATTTAGAAGCGAGTCTGATAACGAAAGGAGCAGAGAATTCCAACTTGTTGTGTTCTACGACTGGATCTTTAGCCTGTGTGAAGTCTGTCTCTCTCCGTACAGAGGACTGACATTTTACTTCCCCACCCAATAGGACGACACGCCGTGACATCATCAACCCCGCAACTGATGCTGCCAGAGAGGGTTCAGATACCTCCATATCTTTTCTCAGCCGGGGATCCGCGATCCCGCGACTTCTGGCACGAGAGACCAGCGAACTTATCCACCACTCTTATCAACTTGTCACCCACATTTCAAGTTGATAAGAGTAGTGGATAAGTTCGCTGGTCTCCCCCCACCCCCCCCCCCCCCCCCCTGGTTACGTTCTTGAATGAGAGTAAATAATTTCAGTTTACAGGCATGACAAACTGGAAAAATATATCAGTAAAATATATTAGTTGCAGGTGTATTTTATAGAA